>CM034701.1:256940229-256961173 GCA_020142125.1 Phrynosoma platyrhinos
TGGACAGAAGCAAGCTTCTGAATGCATATCCTCAGATGAAGGGGATAACTGTGAACATAGATTAAAAGCTCTGTGTGAGCAATTCCTCAGTTCAATTCATTGGTGGGTCCAGAATTGTATTTTAACAGAAAATTGGAATCCTGCTTATCTGCTGCTTTGGAATGGGAGTCAGATACTGGAATTCAAAAGCACTTCTCCTATTCCCTGGCACTGATTTTGTATCTCCAAAAGTGTGGAAATGGAATAGAGATCTCAAGCATCAAAGGGGAACTACTGAAGAAATCCTATGTTTATTCATCTAGTAATTCTGAAGTGGTGCAATACTGATTGCATTACGTTTGCATACCATCCAACCTTTCACAGATGAAAACCAAGACAAAAGGGGGCCAAGCAACATTACAGCAGGGTCTAAACAGGCTATTAATGCTGAGTTAATGGAGTGTAAATACTTTTGCTATGTGAACTCAATTTGCAGCAATTGAATGAAGCTGAAGACAAAGGAAAAAAACAGGAGGAAGAAAGATAAATTTTTAGAGGCATGTTAATATTTTAGAAGCATTTTAGAAGCAGCTGGAAAGTGGGACAAGAATCAGGACTCTCCTTGCCTATTTGTGACTCTTGGAGGGTATGAATTTGTATTCATCCACTAGGGATTATGTAGTCATGCAGTGAGCCCAGATCCCATTATGTTTTCATTTTTATGTTTTTGTTGTAGATGTTGTTGCTTTGTATGTAGGAGTTGTCACTGTGTTATCACTTCTTTTACATACAAAGCAAAGCTTGCACTGGCAACCTTTCAGTACTAAGACAGCATGAATCAATCACAATAAATAGGACTAAGTCTTGTATTTATATTTTCCAGTGGACATATTTTATGCCCACATTGAACAGCCAACATGTGCCTGTGTCTCTTATGTTCTGCAATTAAATATCAAAGTAAAATCATTTGTCATCATATTGGTCACATTATTTTAGACTTATTAAAAAATAGATGTCTCTTTTGTTGGATTGTTTTAAAAGTATCTTTGTATATTATCCCCCCCAAAAAAAAATATCTGTGCAACCAAAATACAATTAAGCAGCATTTTCTCTTTTGTGATTCCATTCATTCTAATAGGTTTTTCCACAGTGGTGTATTTTATCAGTTCTTCAATTTCATGGGGATGTCATTATGAAGATATTTAAACAAGACAATCTGTAAAGCATAAAACTAATATTATAAACCCACAATTAAAAATGCTGTTTGTTTGATTTGCATATTTCTGATGTACAGGATTTCCAAAGAAGACACCTTTTATTAAAATACATCAGCATGACAATATTGTTAGCTTCAGTCAATATTATTAAGCCAAACAGACAGGAATGTGGATACATCATTATTTATGTTGCTGCTTCCATTTGTCATTTGAGTATCACAATTTGGATACTCATCTTCTTTTAAATAATATTTATCACATTTCTCTTCATAGTACAGATGTCAGATAGATTGTCATCATTCACATTTTAGTGATGGGGAACAGAAGCACTTAAGACATTATCTTACCTAGTATTGTTCTGTTTTCTGAATACACTAGAAAGAGCCAATGAATCAATTTTAAATGAGGAGTTATCACATAGCTAAATGGCATTGATTCAATGAGTCTACTTTAGATGGAGCTCACAACTGGAGTCAAGACATTATATCTTGTACAAAATAATATTTTTTTTCTTGCAATGAAATTTTCATAATAATCACAAAATGTGGAAAACAAATGTTTCAAATAAATGGTCCCAAAGTAGCCTAATCCTACCTAGTGGGGGAATAACATTTCAACATGTTCTGATCTGATGTGCAAGAAGGAAATAAGTGACGATAGAGAGATCTGCAGGATTGATCCTATATCCAGTAAAAGAAAGCATAAATGGAAGAATTGTGGAGTGGGGAAATGAACATTTTTCTAAGTTGTACTTCTCTTTTCTAAGAATGGATTGGATTCCTTGTTTATAAAAATGTATGCTTTTCTGGACATCGTTCAAAGTCTTAGCGAGATAACCGTTCTGAGGTTTTGATGGCAGCCACAATAATTTCATCAACTGGTTTCTTATTTAAAGTAATTAATTATTTAAAAGGCCATGTTTATTATTATTTAAAAGACCATAACCTAAGAGTTAGTTATGCACATGGAAGCTTGAAAAATAATCACATTTGCAATAAGTAAGAGAATGTATTCATAAGACTATCGATTTAAGATGAAATTCTGATCAATTTCTGTAAAACTGTATCTTTCAGCTCTGGCTTAATGATGATTGCTGGCTGCAAGCAAACTTATATTTAGGTATCCATCAAGACTATGAACTTGAAGACCAGAGGCCATATTGTTTCAGCGTCGTGGTTGGACATGGCAAGAGTCATTACTTCAATGTTGAGTTGGGAAGCGAGCTGGCCGTATGGGAAAAGTCATTTCAAAGAGCAATTTTTTTAGAAGTACAGAGAACAGGGGTAAGTGAGCTGTTAAAATATACATGGCACAAACACTCACAATTTCTATGAATGTAAGTTTTATAATGTGTTCTAAATGTGTTCAATATTAAAATTTATTTATTTATATATGGGATTTATATCCTGCCTTTCTCACAAGATGGGATTCAAGGCAGCTAAAACTTTGTATGAGCATTTGTAATGTAGCTGGCCAAGTGTGAGCTGTTCAAATTATGTGAAAAATAGGTTCTCATGTTACGTGGCCATCCCCAAAGCTCTAAAAGTGTATACTATAGTCATAAATAATGAAAAACATAAAATTAGATCATAAGCAGTTGATATCATCTCCTGATGGAATACAAGTGTTGCTGGGACAGGAAAGGGGACTACTGTATTTGTTGAGACCTCACCCTTGTAGTCCCCCTCGCCACTTCCAGTGTGGTTCCAAAAAGGTCCTGTGCCCCAAAGTTTATTTGACAGGTGCAGGCAGATTCTGAGGAGGGGAGAAAATAACAAAATTGCTCTCTTCTCTATTCCACTAAGGAATGTCTCCCACCCATGGGAGGAAAACTAGACAGGCATTACCCTCATTTTTTTTAAGGCCAACACTGCTCACTAGTACTTCTGGTTGCCATTAATTTTAATAGCAGTTGATATTTCAAATGGATACATTGTGATAATTAGATGTGTCATTCAGTTCAATTCTAATCCTAATCAAATACACAGTGATCAGAATTGAGAAAAGAATTAACAGAAAGGCCAGCTACGTGGGGATGGAACAGACAGGCACAAAAAAACAGCCCAAGTCCAACTGGAAGCAGGTCAGCACCCTGCTGTCCACATGGCCCACTCCCAAGGTGGGCCATGGACATGGGGCCAACCTGTGCCACCAAGAGTCGGATTATCCCAACTCCTTTATGCTCCAGTCCTAAGGATGGCTTCCAGATTCTTTGAATATATACATTGTATAAAGTGCATGCCTCCAAAGCAAGCAGAATCCACTTCAAGATCGACTCAAGGGCAGTTAACAACAAAATATTTAACTGATTCTGCATTCCCACTTCAGAAATAATCCAGTTTGACACCACTTTAACTGACCTGGTTAATTCCTGCTATGGAATTCTGGGAATTGTAGTTTGTTGTAGCACCAAGAAGGCTAAATGTCTCACAAAACTACAATTCCCAGATTTCTATAGCATTGGGTCATGGCAGTTAAAGTAGTGTCAACCTGGATTATTTACTTCTCCTGGCCCAACCTCATAATCCTGACAGAAATGTCATTCATCCTGATAGCCAACAGAATGGCCCTTCTTTTCCCCATGCGGTAAAGGGGGGGAGGAGTTATGCTCCTGGCAATTGTGTCACAATTGTGATTAAGTAGTGATTGTGAATATGGAACAGTTGCACCGGCACAAAGGACACCGAACGCGATTATTTTGGGTAAATCATTGGCCACAACTTTTATTTTGTACAGGGTCTTGATATCAATCAATTAAACATTTAAATAACAGTTTTCTTAAACACGAATTTGTTCTTGACGCATGTGTACATGTAATTAAGCGCAAGCGCTATGGATTAATTGCTTCTAACGGCATGCGTCAAGTCCATTAATTTATGCAGTATTACACAACAATAAATAATCCCTCCCCCAACCGGATATGACATCATAAGGATTCTTATGACATCATAACATTATGACATCATCGAAAGTTAAAATGGCATCATGCAAATTTGGTTAACCTAATGACATATACCAAATTTAGGAATTTTTTATTAACCCAATTAGTATTTTCTAATTAACCTAATTATTCCCCGAAAGGGGGTCCATGCCCGCCAACCAAATTTATCAAACCCAATAACAATAGACCCTGAACCTCCAGTTGTGACTAAAATTACACATTACAAAACTATAATTTTTTACCACAAACCATTCATTATTACTCCACCCCTACTAACTGATAACCAGCATATTAGTAAAAAAAAATTTAATTTGTAATTGGTAATCTTATTATTCTCAGGGAAGGCGAAAAACCCAAATTGTTCCTCTGGGAAAATTCCCTCCCGGCCCCAGTAGGCGACCAGACGAAGCCTGAGAGTAAATAACATATTTACCAATTAATTAGGGATGAGAGGGATGGGTTGCTTGTCTGCCTATCTAAAATGGCTGCCGACATGTGGCAGCATGAGGCTAAATAGCCCCCTGAAATCTCGCTCGAAATCTCACGAGATTTGAATTCTTGCAAGACCCAGGAGCGAGACCTCCATTTGCTTGGCTAAGCAGGCTGGCAAGGGCGGGCCTTCCGTTCTGCTCAGCCAATCGCGCGTCGGTGCCCTTTTATGGGGCCCCAACAGAAGGCCCCTCCCGACACATGGGGGGGTGTCTTTCAGGATGAGCAAATCTAGGTAACTTTTCCCAGGTAAGAGCAAATGTGTAGAAATCAAAGTTGATGCACTCATGCCCCTCTATTTGTTATTTTTTAGCCTTAATCTTTTGATCCAAGAAACATGCTTTGGAAGTAAGTTTTATCAATTCAATGCAATTTGATCTAAGGTAGCCAGCATGGTGCACTGATTTGACTGCTAAATTAGGATTCTGGGAGGCCAGGTTTCAAATTTCCTGTTTATTCAGAGAAACCTATTGGGTGACCTTGAGCACACTATCTCAGCCTCAGAGGAAGACAATGATCCTTTGCAGACTGCCAGAAATAGTGCAAATTGAATCCACTTTAACTGCCCTGGCTCAGTTCTAAGGAATCATGGGAATTGTATTTTTTTTTCTGAGACATTGAGCCTTCTCTGCCAGAGAGCTCTGATGCCACAATAAACTACAGTTCCCATGATTCCCTAGCATTGAGTCAGGGTAGTTAAAGTGGCCTCAATTTGCACTATTTCTGGCAGTCTGCAAAGGCCCAGTGGCAAACCTCTGAATAAATCTTTCTAAGAAAATTCAGTGCAAGCTAGTTTTCATTATAAGCTAGTGTCAATATGAGGACATATAATAACAATGTATTCTTTGTATGATCATGATATTACATAGTTTCTTTTTAAAGCATTTTTCAGCACAATGGTGCAGTAGTTCTCATTTAGTGATTACGTATCAGGTTCTTATCTACATAGCCCAAAAAAATCCCAGTCAATATTTTTATACTTTACCAGAACATTATGGGTAATACAATGAGCCAAATTAAGTTTTTTGCGTTGTTTGGTACTTACGTGCCATGTGCCAGTTTCCTAGCATCCCAAGGTTGCCGTTGTCAGGCTATAGGTAAAAGGATCCCTGCCCCAACCACAGTACCATTTCATGTTACATGAAGCACCCAAGAAGGATGGGTTAGCATAATAGAATGGTCAGGCTATAAAGAGATCTTTACAAGGTTAAGAGGATTCTGGGAAGTTGCTGTGCCCATGGAGCCCATGCAGTTAGCAACATCTAGCATCCAGTAAAAGAAAATAATTCACTTCTTATATGCTTGAAAATGTGAAAAGATTTTATTTCCCCCTCTGATTTATTTGCAGGGTGAGTGTTATGTCTATTTCTGTACAATCAAACATGATGCACACAGCTTTCCACAGTAAATAAATCTCAGCCCTTATGCTAAAGAAGCTAATTGTGATTGCGCAAACCCCAGTAGATCAATCTGAAAGTTTCCACACATGAAAGTTGAAATTTATGTACCATAACTTTTTAATCTGAATTCTCATATAGAGCAAATACTGAGGTGGCAAAGATCTATCCATAACCATCTTGACTAATATTATTTTTCCCCCGTAACTTCATTGGCACAAATATCACTTCCCTGCAGGTCTATTCCAGGGAACTGTTGCTAATCTCATTTTCATGGTTTGTACTAATCATATTCTTTTAACTGCCTGCCCCATTTGGAGCGCAGCAAATGCTAAATTATATGCCCCTGCTGATGTTTTCCACTGTTGCATATTATTATACTATCACCTAGTAGTACAGCAAATGTAAAATAGCCTTTATAAAATATAACAGCTATATTTTCCTATACACCCATAAACATTTTAGAAATGTTAATATAGACACATGTTAAGAAAGAGAATGACTGTAGCTAATCTTACCAATTCTCAACACAGAAACACATATGGACTTGAATATGCTTAAAGGATTCCATGTCACTTGTGAACAGTGAGTGCATTAAATGCAGATATCAATTCACAGTGGTGGGGGAAAGCAAGTGAAAGCTCAATTTTCTCTCTCCCCCACTAACCCCAATCCACTCCCAAAATACACTCTTTCAAGGACTGCTGTTTCTTGACTGCTATGGGCTGTGGCACTGGGAACTATAAGAGTATGGAAAGGGGCCCTTCTACTTCTACTTCACCTTCTCCTTCACTTACAGAGTGATGTTCAGACAAAATACAAAGCTATTATATAAAATACAGTCTTTTTAAAGACTCCACTTGGATTGTTATATTCAACATATAATACTCTTTTACTTCTGCCTCGATCCGCTGAGAGAGGCGGGATATATAAATATTATTATTATTATTATTATTATTATTATTATTATTATTATTATTATTATTATATAAGCATGACCAAACCAGAGGTTTATTTTCTATTCTTCTCCTTTCCTCTGTTGGTACAATTGTAAGGAGAGAGAAGCATCCCATTTAACTCTAACAGTTTAATACAAACTACAATTTAATATAAACTCTAACAGTTTAATCCAAAACAGTTTGATCTTGGCTTGTTAAACTAAACTAGATCATAAACTGCAGTTGAGAGAACATGGTCCTCTGGATGTATGAAGACAAGAACTTGATTATGAACTTACAAAGCAGAGTCCCAAGCAGATGGGAAATAAAAGAAGAAAAGCCGTTCTGAAGCATGGTTTGCATTCTTATACAAGGATGTGTACTTTTTATTGTGGTTAACACAAACCATGTTTTTATATTACATCTGAACTCAGTCAATATTCCATTACTTAAGCAGTCTAGGAAGCATTATAATGCTTTATAGAGATGTTTGTTACATGTATTATGAACATATTTGTAGTTTTATACACCCAATGACAGTTTGTGCATGGCCTTGCTTCTAACATAGTTAGAGATGACAACAACAACAACAACATTTATTTCTTACCAGTTGTGGTGGATCAATGCAGAGAACAATAACAAATAACACAACACATAACATCAGTTAATATAAAAGGAGAGGGGACTTTTGTATGTATCCTTCAGCCTAGCCAACAGATATATACTGGCTCCACATGGAGGTTTCATACTTAACTTTCATGGATAATTTTGACTGATGCTGCCCATGATTTCTCTATAAATAATTAAATCCATGTCAGTTAGTGGCTATTACTATATCATGTTACAATGAATTCTACATCTATTGACAACCTTGTTAACTTTGCTCAGTAGTAACCCCACAATTTCTGGTGGGCAGCAACCGATAAATGCAAGCAAGAATTAAAATTCTTTCTTTCTGTCTATCTATCATTCTTTCTTCAGATTATACTTTTTTAAAAAAAGAAATTGAATCATTTCCCTTGGAAAACAAAAGAAAACAAAGGTCTTTGTAATGGGCTCTATAAATTCAAATGAGATATTAATAGCAGTTAAATTAAGCTAGATTTATGGGGTCATTAAAAGATAATTATCTGTTTGTTACATGAAGAACTGCTTCAATTATGCAATTAAGATTTAGATTGTTTTCATTATGTATTGGAACCCATTACATTTTCAGTTTTTGTGGTTTCATTATGTATTGGAACATGGTACATTTTCAGTTATTGTGGTAATTGTCATTTCACCAGATCCAATTCATTTCAAATCTAATTTTAGAAATCCACAATCTTTAGAACCACATGGATCTTTTGTTGCTCACCTCACTGTGGCAGATACATTTTGCCAGATATGATCCTCCAGATACATTTTGCCTGCAACTCCCATTAGGGGCTATGGGACTTCCAATCCATCTGGACAGATGTATTTATTGAGTTATTTGAAATCTATTTGGATTTTTCATCATATACAAAAACAACAAACCAAATTACTTAGCTTATAAAATAAGGTTGGACAGTGTCTGGCCTTCCAGAGGCTGCTGGGTTGCTGCTCCCAACATTCCTCACCATTGGTGATACTGGCTAGGACTGATGGGAGCTGCTGTCCAACAACATCTGGAAGGACACATTTTGCTCACCCATGTTGTAAAGAGAGCACATCACCCCAATATTCAACATTTCTGACATTAAGCATATATTAGCGGCTGGTTGGGTTGGGGCGGGGGGAATTCAGTGGACTCAATGGTCCTGGCAAATTTGCAACACCTGGGATTTTTGTAAATTTGCACTACTAAAGGTATGTACTTTACCTGAAGTGTTCATATTTTTGTGAGACTTACAGAACATTCATGAGAAATAAAGTGCTCACAAAACAGTGTGCCTTATTTAACTAAAATGTGCAAAATTGAAGGATGTACATAAGTACATGCTAGTCTATAGCAAAAAGTTGCAAAAAATTAACATATTTGATAATGCACATATTAGGAAAAATACACAAAAATGGACATGAATTTCAGTGTGGGGAGAAAACTTTTGTGTTTTAAAGTAATCTGATGCAAAATGGGAAGAAAATGCAGTTAGGATTCAGAGAATTCTGCAGAGTTAAAAGAGAGCTTCACATTCCTATTCACTAATTCTACTGCTTACTGTTTACATCTTAAACAGTGAAACAGGAATTTTCTATTAATACAGCTAAAGTAAATGTAGTAGTAATATAATGGAATACAGTGTAATGTAGTTCAGTGATAATATGATACAAAGGCTGTCTTCACATATGTTATTGCATAAAATTCTGTAACCATGCCTGCAGTCGCCATTAGTAAAACAGCTTTTTATTCCTGCTGGGTAAAATATAACAGCCATATGACAATATTGTGCTCACATTAGTATATGCCATCTGCACAAAATTCTCTAAGAAAGTAAAACATAGTTTGTTACCACAATCTCATTTTATCTTGTAAAATGGAATGGGGAATGTGTGGCCCTCGAGATGCTTTGGGGATGTAGCTCCTATTATTCTCACTTTTGGCTATGCTGACTAGGACATATGGGAGTTGTAGTCTACAATCTAAATTGCCACATGTTCCTCAGACTTGTTATAAACAGTGACTTGAGGGGGCATCACAACATAATTCCAACACTCATGATACCATGGCATTGCAGCACCATCATACCATTTTTTTTGCATGGGATAACAGTCTGATACATTGCTCCTGATCTGTTCATAAGCACAGAGACTATACGGAACAGGGTATAAAATCCTACCAAACTAAAGGAAGATGCATATAAGCAGAAAGATCACTACCAGTATCTCTGTGCGGTTGAAAACAATACAAAACTAAATATAATCTAGATAGATAGATGGCTGGGTGGATAGATAGATAGATGTGTGTGTGTGTGTGTCTGTGTGTGCACACACGCATGTGTATCACCTAGAAAATGTCCTAAAGAGTAAAGATATGCAACTAAGCACTAAGGTTATACTCGTACAAGCCATTGTATTTCCCATCACCATGTATGGAAGTGAGAGCTGGGCTGAAGAAAGCAGATAAAAAGAAAATCAACATATTTGAGTTGTGGTGCTGGAGAAAAGTGCTGAGGATACTGTGGACAGCCAAAAAGACAAACAAATGGGTCAAACAGATCAAGCCTGAACTCTCACTGAAAATCAAGATGACCAAATTGAGACTGTCATACTTTGTCCACATCATGAGAAAGCATTATTCATTAAAGGTAAAGGTAGTCCCTTGACATGAATGCCTAGTTGTAACCAACTGTAGGAGGTGGTGATCATCTCTGTTACTAAGCTGAAGAGGCAGCATTGTCTGAGGACTGCATTGGTGGTCAGGTGGCCAGTATGACTGTACCAAATGCTGTTAACTTCCTACCAAAGTGGTACCTATTTGTTTGCATTTGCATGCTTTCAAACTGCTAGGTTGGCAGAAGCTGGGACTAGTGACAGGAGCTCACCCCATCATGCAGCACCCGGGCCTTGAACTGCCAACCTTCCGATCTTCCAATAATCAGAATTTGTGTCTTAACCACTAAGCCACTGCATCCCTCATTAGAAAAGACAATAATGGAAGGAAAGACAGAGGGAAGAAAGAGAGGAAGGCCACATGCCAGATGGGTGGACTCAATTAGGGAGGTCATGGGCATGAATTTGCAGGACCTGAGCAGGACAGGGGTCTTGCAGATGTTTCATCCACAGGGTCAACATGAATCAGAGGCAATTCAAAAGCAGTTAACAGTGACAACAAACAACACATACATACATGTGCTAATGTTACTGTATAGATATTCAGTCATAATAGTGGTATAACCCCAGGAATATAAAAATCATACCTGTATTTCTCAAAATTCCATAGTCACATTTTCTTTAGATCAATATGTTGGGTTTGGGATTGTGTACAATGCTGATCCTGCACATTACCATTTCAGAGAAAAGCTGAAATAAGCATGGAGGGATCTTTTTTGTGCCATGCTAATTCAACAAGATTCATGTAATCAACATGAATAAAGATCAGAGAAAGAGTCTGAAATTGGTTTGCTTTATGATCAGGAAAACTTGTAAAGCTGTCTTTAGCAGATATGTATGGAAATCTGAAAGACAGAAGCATAATCTGCAAAGTCAGAGAGGATCTATTATGAGGGAACACAGGGCAATCCATAACAGTATTCCGGTGCAAAATATCTCATTTTCAAGGAGTTGTGAGTATCTGTTGGTAGCACATGGAAGGATATCATAGAATCATAGAGTTGGAAGGACTACAAGGGCCATCCAGTCCAACCCCCCTGCCATGCAGGAACTCTCAATCAAGCATACCTGACAGATGGCCATCCAGCCTATTTAAAAACCACCAAAGAAGGAGAATCCACCACTCTTTGAGGGAGTCTATTCCACTGTCGAACAGCTCTTACTGTCAGGAAGTGCCTCCTAATGTTGAAGCGGAATATTTTTTCCTGTAGCTTGCATCCTTCGCCCCGGGTCCTATTCTCTGGATCAGCAGAAAACAAGCTAGCTCCCTCCTCAATATGATACCCTTTCAAATGCTTAAACAGGGCTATCATATCACCTCTTAAGCACCTCTTCTCCAGGCTAAACATACCCAGTTCCCCAAGTTGTTCCTCATGGTTTCCAGACCATTCACCATTTTAGTCACCCTCCTGGTTAATTAAAGAAAACCTGGTCAATATGCAGCATGTGGATCACATTAGGATGAGGTCCCCTGGATGTTTGATGAAATCATGCCATGTGATATTGTTCACAATCTATTGTTTCAGTGAGGAATTTCAAAAATCCAGCTCTTCTGTATATACCACTAACTGGTTTTCTGAGCCAGGATTGGATTTTGCTAGCAACAGCAGTACATTTAAGAGCAACACCAAAGGGAACTGATATAATAATGTTTACATTTTGATACACATCAATAGGTTAAAAGAAACAGCTTTAAATGATGACAGAAAGTGTGTTCCTATTCTCACCTATAACTGCAAAACCAGTAAATATCAACTAAAAGGGGGGGGGGACCTCTTTCAGAATTATTGAATTACTTTATAAATATCTAAAATGATGGTCAAAACCAACATAATCACAGAATAATCACAGAAACACTTCTGCAGGCAAAAGTATCTTTTATTAAGTGACATGGTACCAAGAAGTTAAAGTTTTGGATACTGTCAAACAGTTTTTAAAAAATGTAGGGGAGGGAGAGGGTGACAGATATGTCTGAATAAGTAGATCTAGATCGCTGACAAAATATCTAGCCCTAGTAGAATGTGAGATATATTGTGACATTTGAAAGGACACATTTTAAAAAAAATCAACCATTTACAATGTCATAATCATTAAATGCCAGCAACATTATCAGGTAGAGTAAGAATTACTGTTTCAAAGCTTTTTAAAATTTGTTACTTGTATGGATTAAGTGTATAAAGTGTTGACCATTTTAATAACTTTTTTCAACTTAAAACAAACATGTTACTAATATATTAGCACATTACTTTGTTTTTCATAACACACTAATGCAGGGGTAGGCAACCTTTCCCCTTTAAGGGCCAAGGGACTTTAGCTCCCAGAAGCCTCAGCCACGTTGGCCAATAGTCCCATGTTGGCCAGTAGCTCCTGGGATTCTGGGAGCTGAAGTCCCTCGGCCCTTAAAGGGGAAAGGTTGCCTACCCCTGCACTAATGTCATAATTTCCACTAAAATGATTAATGTTAAATACATTAATTTCTGTGTTAATGAGCTTTATCACTAACATTTCCATACTTTTTTTTTACAAGAAAGGAAAAAATTGATAAGAAACTGGAACATGTTATAACTGGTAGTCTTTTCTGTCCTGGAATTTTTTTCCAGATGTGGGGGGGGGGGAATAGAGATTGATTTAGCACATGGGTGCCACTCTATGATCAGAAGCAAATAATTCAGAAGCACACCATCAGGACAGAAAATCAGAGCAAGCGTTTTTTGTAAACATCCTGATTGAAACTGGGCTTCCTTGGCCTTTATCCATTCATCCGCACTGACCATGCTTAGAGATACTGATGAGACAGGCAGTAACAAAGTTATGCCCAAGTCTGACTGATTGCTGTACTTGAAACATTTGAAGCTTTCCTCTGGGGCATATTTGTTAATGACCTTGGAAATGTTTGCATGGCTCTCTTAGCATGAAGCTATTTGCATTGCCTTTTTAAAAAAGCAAAACCTATTTGCATTGCATTTGTTCTTTACTTGCCCTATACAGTCAAAAAAATTTAATGGCTGGGAAGGAGCTGGCTAGATTTCCTCTGAGCAGGAATTATGTCTTTTACCTCTTTCCATATGATTCAAACACAGCCCTATATATCCGATGCAATTTAATTTTGATATATTGATCATGGCATGTAATGCCAGCCTCATACCACTGACCTTTGCTTTCTTCCCCTGTTATTGATTGGGATGAAACACTAACTTCATTGATCTATACCCCAATTGTATGGATGGGGGCATCCTAAGTTGAGGGTGGAGAAAGTGCAGCTTTTGAACTATATGTGGATTTTGTAGGTCTCCAGGGTCTCCAAATTTTTACCAAGAATAGTGGGGGGTAACCTAAAAATGCCCTCTACACTGTATCTCCAGTTTACATCCTGGTTGTTGTTGTTGTTGTTTTAAACCTCTCCTGGGTCTAAAACAGCTCAGGAATGCCAAAAACATGATCAACGTTCCCATGGTGAAATTGTGATAGAGAAGTGATTGTTGCCCAAAGAACAAAATATTTAAATGCAGCTGTGATGGAGAGTAGTATGTCCATTGAAAAGCATAATGTGACAGATTTAAAAAGATGCTCTGAATTATCCGTAATTTTATTTTAAAAAGTTATTTTAAAAAAATTAAAAATTTTATTTAAAAAAAGTTCTCTCAAGTTTCTAAATGTGAATGAAATTGTCCTGCAAACATTCTCCATTAGTTTATCCACGTACTTTGGCAGGAAGGAGGTTGAGAAGCAGGAACTGTGGCAGGCTGCAAACGATTTTCATTGTTCTCATAATCATAAGATCTTCACCTGATCTGTCAGACACTTGGATGTGTCCCTTCCCTGACATCATCTTGCCACCTAAGTTGTTCAATGACCCTTTAAAAGCTTTCCCGCACTTGCCTTATATTTACCAAAAAAAAAAAAAAAAGTGGTCCAACTCCTGTATTCAGTAACAGATCACCTGACCTGGTCACAGCCAATCACAATGAGATGTACTGGTTTTCCATTTCCCTTATATTAATTTGCATCTAGACATAAAAATAGTCTATAAAAACCATATTTATATTAGAAAGATTGAGTATAACCTCAATAAATAGACAAACAGTGGCATTTTTGTCTTCATTTGCAGATGGGGTAGAAAACTCAATGCATATACATGTAATGAGTCAGGAAAATATTGTTGGCAATTTTGCCTGCCTCATCACTATTTTCTGTTCAATCAGTTTGATTATTTCCACAAATAAATCAAGAAGAAGTAGGGAATGGAAGATTCCTCTATGTCAAGAATGTTTGTAGTTTGGGACTTTTCTGCATGAACTAGCACAGAATTTGGTACAGGAATATCATTTTCTGCATACAAAACACTATTCTTGCAGTAAATGCCATTTTCTACTTACAACAAACCCTCAACCTTTGGAATAATTTCTGAACTGTAATAGTTCTGAAGGATGTAAATCTTCATTAATTTCATTTCTACATATAACAGTGAAACATCTTGCTATTTTTCTCCCTTGTGAAAATGACCTCAAAAACATTATGAGTATATTTTCACAAGGGAGGAAAATAGCAAAATGATTCACTGTTAGATGTGGGGATGAGATTAATGAAGATTTACATCCTTAAGAGAGAGAGGGGAGAAAAGGAGGTAATGGGATAAGTATACTTATGCAGATGTAAGGCTCCAATAGGATTCCAGTCTTAGTTACATATAAGCTGATAGACGATTCTGGCCTATATCTGTATTCACAAAACATGAGTTCACCCAAAGTAGATACATAGCGATATTTTTTCAAGCACAGAAGACCTGCTCAGGGACAAAATGTGTGCGTTTCAAACATAAGACTTCTTTGAATAACTCTGATGCTGTATGAAGAAGTCTTCTGTGTATGAATACTAGATTGCGATTTTTTAAAAGAAAAAAAAATTATCAATCTCATATATGGCATTTAATTCTTTTTTTAAAAAAGTTCTCTGGTGAGAAATTTAATGTTGTTTGCAAGTTAAGCAATATGTCACGGTTTTTAAAAGCGTAAATATAATGGACCTTTCCATCCACGTGTTTGGATCTCCTCCCTCCCCCGTCCAAAGATGAGAAAAATGTGGATGGCCGTGCCCCATTATTCAATGGCCAGTGACATATGTGCATCCACATCAGTGCATCTGCATGCACACACTGCCATTGAATAATATGGGGTGTGGAAGTCCACAGGTAGTCAACTCTGCAGATTGCTAGCCCGCAAATGCAGCAGGCCCACTGTATCCTAAAGGTACCAAATCCCATCTGATCTTGGAAAGTAAATAGGGTCAGCTGTGGTTAATACTTGGATGGGAGACCACCAACCAATACCAGGTTCTGTAGGCTATATTTCAGAGGAAGGAACTGGCACAATCACCCTTGAGTATTCCTTGCCTAAGAAAACCATATGAAATTCATGCAGTCTTCATAAATCTACAGGCAGCTTGAGGGCACATAGATGCATGGATCTAGTAAACACTACTTAGTTTTCCAACCCACCTTCTAAATGATATTACAGTGGAATTGTAAAATAACTGGACAGTTCAAAGTGGACAAATTCAAAGTTGTGCAAAGGCAATTAAGTTCTCAAAGGAAGTTGGAATGCAAAATGTGATGTTTGATCCAATAAGGGTTTTTTTCCAGCTGGGTGCTTAAATGCCTATTTTCTAAGGGACTTTGCTAGGTTATATCATAATGCATAATGGTGCCATAAGGAGAGAAACACACCCACACACTACATTCCTATGTCAACATCATTTGTTTGTGCAAGCCACACTTCTAAATCTCTGGTCCTCTTGTATATAGAGATTCAGTTTCAGGCACAGTTACAGCAGTTACTCCATATTAGCAAGGGATCCATTCTGGACACACACACCCTGTGGATGCTAAAAAGCATGGGACCTCAATTCCTATTACTGTCAATGGATGTGTGATAGGTGTGACCGCATTTGTGCAGCCATGTGCATGCACCACTGTTGCTAATGGGACAAGGCCATCCACAGATGCTCCAGATGGTTAGCCTGCCATTAAGGAGGACCAACTGTATATTGCAGAAATTTCATGTTAATTGCTTTTCTTGTTAATGCATTTGGCCTGTAATGTTTGCATTGCATCTTAGCAGCTCCTCGTTTGCTCTCTTTTTCTTTTTCTCTATTGTCTTTCAGTCTTTCTTGACCTTTCACAATGTATTCATTCTCTACAAAGACATACCATTTTAAGACACTTTACAAAGCCTCAGCTCAAGCTCTTAACATTTATCATTCATTGCACAGAACTTCATTCAAAGTACTTGTATGTAGCACTGCAATGCTAGATTCATTAGTAACAATCATTCATTCTTTCCAAACAATTCCAGTAGAAATACCAACAAGAATATTAAGAAATTGGGCTAGGAAAATAAAAGAATGAATTTCAAAGGAAAAAGAAAACTAGGTTTTCCAATATAATATTATACACTCATCAAGGAAAAGGAGGGTGGTGACTTTCCTTTCTGGAAAAATACTTTGAGGCTTTCCAAATATTAAGATTATTAAACTTTGAATATAATATTAATAAAAGATGGGTTGGGATAGAAAAGCAGTTAAATGTCATGGAATAGAAATCAATCTTAGGAATAAGAACCAATAGACAGTAAATGAAAATAAACAAAGGACTATTTTGGTCAATGTGGCAAATATGGGGAAATGGGGGCGAAAACTGAAAATTAGTAATTACTATTGGCACCCAATAGAATATTTGAATATGGAAGGAGATATAGGTAAAGGAATAGTATCAAAGAAACTAAGGGATATTGGATATAGGACAACTGGCAATTTATCAGATAATGTAGGGAAACAGATAGAAATAAATGAAATGTTAAAGATGAGAGGTAATCAATATTGGCTTCAATTAAGGAGAATATGTAAGAATCTACAAGAAATAATATCTATCAAATGTTGCCAAAATCCACTAGAAGAAATGATGAAACAAGAAGGAAGATAGGAATTACAAGATTCTATTGGATAATCAATATAATTTCATAGAAAACCTATTAGGAGTATGGGAAAAGGATATTAAGATTAATAAGAAAGAAATCCAACAATGGATACAATAAACTAAAAGTTCAAAAAAAGCAAGGTCAGAAAACAACAGATGAAAGTAATAGGTGTTGGACACCGCAACAGATATCATATATTAATAAAAAATTATTACCTGCTTGTTTGCATGGGTATGGAAGTAAAGAAACATGGGAGTGCTGCAAAGTACAAAAAAAATTGGAAGGAAATAGAACAAGAAATTCATAAAATAATACGGGTGGGGAATTCAATTAAATAAAGAAAGATGTATAACTGGTAATGTTAGGAATATAGGATTACAGAAGGAGAAGGAATATTTAATCAAGCAGTTAATTATAGCAGCACATGCACTAAATGATAAAGAAAAATGGAATTGTAGAATATATATCAGAATATACGATGTTTGATTTTATAATAGAAAAAAAAGAGGGTTTATTTTGGTCAGTTGAAAGAAGAAGTTTGAGTTAATAATTGGAAAATAATGATTGAGTTTATTGAAGAGAAAAAGGGGTATGAAATTGTTAAGGAGCAGTTAAAATGATTTTCCACATGGGATTTCCCCCTATGGGGGGGAGGGGAAGGGATGAAAAATAAATAAAAAGAGGAGATATGATGTGTATGTATGAGGGATTAGTTAATAGCTGAGAGTACTTTTGATATAGGATGTCATTAATTTGCTGGCTTGTAAGGTAAAGTGTTTATATTAATAAACTCATATAATATGTTTTAAAAAATTAAAAAGTAACAGTTATTCATTCTGGGTCATATTAACTGGGAGTTCCAATTGTTAAAAAATGCTATTTACTATGCTATATTCTATCTTTATTCTTTTCTTAGTCTAAAACCTATACATGTAGCTGGCAAGGAGAAAGCTTATGTTTTACGTTAGACTTTGCTTTGGGATTCACCTGCTTTGACAATAAAACAAAGGTAAGAAGAACAGATAACAAATATAAAATATTATGGATATATTTCTTGATTCTTTAAGAGATCTCACTGTTATTTTTCCTGTTCTGGTGGTAGCTCAAATAGCTCAAAAACACCTTCAAGCCTACTTAAGTTTCTATTCTCTGGGAGTGATGACAGCAAACAATATGATATTTGCCTCTGGCTCATCAGTAGGATGTTGATCAATAGGGTTTTTTGGTAAAGGACCATGCCTGCTAGTTAATAATGATGAACTCATGACAACTGTGATGTATTTTAAAAGCATTTACCCACCAAAGCACTCCCATTTCATCCAATATAAATGCTGCCATCTAAGAACGGTACTTTTTTATGGAGGTTCCCAAGGCTTATCTGATTTTGTTGGATCAATGTAGTCTGGAAAAGAGGGCATGGTGCCACGAATCCCATCTTCCTAGTAAAGGCCAGCTGAGAAGTGACTTCATCCCCTTGCCATTATCATAACACTTGCAGCAGAACTTGGTTCAAATATATTCAAGGGATCCTCTGGTATTCCCTCTGATAGTAAGGCTCAATATCCATTAATGCTGAAATCTGTTTTTAATGCCCACATCTTGGTAACTTGTTTCAGAGGCAGTGAGAGAACAACTTCAGGTTGGAACCTGAAACAAATTTCTAGATTACTGTCAGTCATCTTTGAGGCTAAGGATAGAACCTACAGGATTTAGAAACCACTGTTGGTAAAATTGGAAAATAAACAGAGGAAATAATATGATGTAAACATGCCTTGAATTTTTAGTGTGTTTTTTATTCATTAGACTAGCTGGGTAAGCACACAGAAGTCAATTTATAGCCCCCAGCACCTGTAGAAGAGCAGACCGATGCCCCAAATTAAAAACAAAGAAAGAAAATGAAAACAGGGGTTTCTGGATGTGCTTTTCTGGTCTTCTAAATTGTATTTTCTTTCCTCTTTAACTAAAAAGGTGGGTATTTGAGGTTAAAATTGTTTACCAGGAGAATCATCACTTCTACAGATTTCCGGAGGTGACAAATCTCTTTTTCTTTTGTTTTTTTGCCAATGTTTTTGTAGTAGAAGTGGTAGCCCAGGGGCAGCCTTGGAGTCCACTTGCACCCCATAGGTCTGTGGACCAATGCATTCTTTTCAGATCCAAATCAAGCAGTTGGGATCTGGAGGCCAGTCTCTGGCAGCGCTGCTCTTGCTTCCAGAGCAGGTGGAATTAGTCGGCTGCTGTTTAAACCTCATGGGTTTCATCTTGTCACTCCAATAATATTTAGCAGGTGTATACAATTGCTGGGTGCAGTCATCCAACATTTACAGTGAGGTATCATTAATATACTAATGATGCTCCAAAAAGCCAATTTACAACTGATCCAGAAGCAGGAATCATGAATATTTAATATGAACTAGATAGAAGAAAAAAAGTTAAACCTGAATCAGGAGCAAACAGAATATTTAAAATAAATGGAATTGGGAGAGAGGGGATGAAAATGAAATTGAGGGAAATGTACTACAAAGCTGGAGCTAGCACACAAAATATCCCTCCCGTTGGAATTAGAACACTAAAGGGGAAACAATAGAAATTTAGAGAGGCAAATACTATTAAGAGATTAAAACTTTCTACATTTCCATCTTGCCAACCAGGCTTTGGATAAGATGTCTGGATTACAATTCAAGCAAAATTACACAGCAGTCTTATCCACAACTAGTAATACCATTCTATAAATCAAGTAACTCATGCATCCATATAAATTACATAGTGTTGAAAAGTTATTGCGCTGAATATGCATCATAAGATAAATTGCAAACCTTTTGAGCAGTAAATCTGGATGCAATTTTCCCAGGATCAAGAAGTATATGATCAGTACAAAACCAGAGCTTTTTATTTTTAAAAAATATGGAAAGACACCAAATATATAATATTGAGATTTTTTTGCTGAAAAACTGCTAGTGGAAACCTGGCTGTACATATCAAAGTAAGCCCTTTTCAAATACTGCATATACTTGACTATAAGTCAACCTCATGTATATGTTGGGGGCAGATTTTAGGGCCAAAATTATTATTATTATTATTATTATTATTATTATTATTATTATTATTTATATCCCGCCCTTTGGAAAACCCAATCAGGGCGGCTCACGACCATAAAAACATATTCAATACCCAAACCCACCAGCCCCTCCTCTCCTTAAAACAGTATTAAATCTATAAAAATTAAAACTAACAATTCATCAGTAAAAACAATTCAACAACCAACATATAAACCCAATGGCAATAATCCTAACCATCCTTAGATGGGGCCACGCAAAGATCACTGGGGTGGGAGTACCCGAGGCCAGGATAATTAATCTGGAAAAGCCTGCCGGAAGAGATCCGTCTTGACAACCCTTTTAAAGCTGTCCAACGATGTTAACTGACAGATCTCATCTGGCAAGTCATTCCAGAATCTGGGGGTGGCAACTGAAAAAGCCCTCCAGGAGGTAGCCACAAGCCTCGATTTTTGAAGCTGCAGCAAATTCCTCCCGGAGGACTGGAGAGCGTGGGAAGGATTGAATGGGAGAAGGCGGTCCCTGAAATAGCTTGGCCCAAGCCATTTAGGGCTTTAAAGGTGATAACCAACACCTTGTACCAGGCCCGGAAGCTGATGGGCAGCCAGTGGAGGGACCTAAAAACCGGGGTAATGTGGTCCCTCCTAGATGTTCCCGAAACAAGCCTG
>CM034701.1:256962580-256988815 GCA_020142125.1 Phrynosoma platyrhinos
ATTTGCTTCTTCCAGCCCTCTTGTGTGCATGTTCATCTGGAACCAGCCCATATGTGTAAGATAATTGCACCCCAAAGTGTTATGTTTTCCATTTTCTTCCAGAATGTCCTCTGGAGATTCAAGTTTTCTCAGCTGAAGGGGTCATCAGATGATGGAAAAACTCGAGTTAAGCTGCTTTTCCAGAACACAGAAACAAAACAAATTGAGACAAAGGTGGGTATTTCATGTTGTGCTAAATGTAATTGAATTTATATCAAGGATATCTAGGATTTTGGTTAACGTTTCACAGGTATTTGCAGTCTTGTATTATCTCTTTTCTGTTCCATACAAGCTGGGTCACAAATGATCACCTTGCACTGCTTACAGATTTATTACACATTTCCTGGGATTGTTACTGCGGTGAGCCGAGCTATGATAAACTGTGATATATAACAATTTCAAAGTACCCTTTCTTGAATATACAGCACTTAGCGGAACAGTAAAAGGATTTTGAGTGCTGTGGATAAGTAGCAATAGTTTTAAAAGGAAATCCATTATAAATGACAGATAAAATGTTTATTCTTTTAAAATTGCTTTAAATAAAACTAGCCAAATAATGTCTTAAGTAAAATGTACAGAAACAGCATGGCACACTGCTACCCCATCTTGAGTGAGATCACACTGCCCTAGTTGAAAGAGCATGGGAGCACTGCTATGCCATTAGTATGTATATATATATAGCATCAGGGTGCATATATCTGTATTAATGATCCCCAACAGCAGCCTAAATCCCCGAAAGGCACTAGCTCCTGTCTGATATTGGAAGCTAAGTTGGGAAATCTCTGGTTAATATTTGAATGGGAGACCACCAACAAATACCAGGTACTGTGGGTATGTTTTAGACTAGAGGCAGGACTTGCAAAACCATATCTGTCTGAGAAAAACCTATGAAATTAATGGAGTAGCCATAAGTCAACAGGCAACTTGAAGGTACATACACACAACTGCCCTGACCACCAGACAGACATTTCTACTGATACCGATGATGATAACAAAACATGCCATTCTGGACTTCCAATCGCTAGCCACACCATTTGTAGCTATTTGTGGCCACACCATTCTGGACTTCAAGTCATTCGGACACATGGTGGAGGAGCTCTGGCTCCAAACCTCACAGCACATTTTACTGAGAGGTGGCAGCAGCATTTTGGTGCATTTCAGCCACCACAATTCAGATCCTGGAGAAGGGGTTTAGAAAAACCAGGGCTATGCACTCTCTGGATACTGGAGGAAGTAAGAAGAGACAACAGAGCAAGCGGTTTGTCTCAATAGGTCACCTTGTAAAAGTTACTTGGAAAAGGCCCAAGCCTCCGAATGACCATTAAACTATACTCTCAGAAGATACAAATAGAAACATTTGATTGTGTGAAGACAGTCTTCTACTTTTCAACTTCAGTAAAAGACATGAAGTAAAATACTATTACTTAGACTTTTTACCTATTATTTTAGAGACAAGTAACATAAAAGTGAAGACAGATAAATAAATGTAATTAAGAGACCTTTGAGAGTTTCCCTTAATGACTTTAAAGTCTGTAAAACCTCTGTCTGTAAAGCTTCTTAGAGTCTTTTAAAATTATACAAAACAAGACGGTGAGGAAACCAAAATATTTATTTGTTCCTTTGTAAATGTTGGATGATTTAAGTTATTAAAATTTCACAGAACACTAGAAAATAACAGCATGATATAGAGCTAATTCATAAACAGAAACAACTGACACCTCAGCGCTGTTAAGCAGCTGGTGGAAAACCCCCATAGAGTTCCTTAACAACATCCCTGAGAAGCCGCTTTCTCTTTAAGATTGAAAACTCAAGTGGGACCTTTTTGGTCTCTCTTTATGCCTAGTGAACGCTATACTAAAGGAATGCCACATTAAAGAAAAATAAAAGAGAAAAAAGACAACCTCAATTCTCTATCAAATACAAGAACATACGTGATTTGAAAGAACTTGAAAGGAACTAATACAGCATTAAAGTAGAGTTGTTTGGACAACAAAGAATCACCATAAACTGTACATTGGACATTGATTGTTATATACTGATTGTTGAATACTGATTATTGACTTATTGATTATGGAATTTTGATCTTGGATTTACTGATTTTCGATTTCTGATTCACTGATATATTGACCATTAACCAGTAATTACTAAGTGCTGATTGTGGACTGTTGAATGCCAAGTAATTTATTCACTAAAGGGCTTAATAATAAGCTAATCTATGAATTAAATAATTGATTTCATTTAATGAAGAAACTCTGCAATAAATTTAATTGGTGTATATGGTATATCTGAATGAGTAATAAGGGACTATTGGTCATCATTGTTAATTGTGTACTACTGACTGTTAATTAATTTTGTAATTTAACCAATTAACTGCTGTATAAATATATACCAAGTAGAAACATAACTGAATATACAAATTGATTGTGAGAGATGAATTACAATAGAGTTGATTACAAATCTGAATTGTGATAGATGAACTGTATAACTGTATAATACTATAATTGTGCAGATAATAAGGATAGTATGGTAGAAAGTGGATACCTGTTTAATAATAGAAATCTACTTTTTTAAGGTTAGACAGAAGTAATATAAGACAGTACAGGTAAGAATTTGGTTAAAGTAAACATTGTAAAGACTAGATTTATAAGATGTTAGTGAAGCTTTGTGGATATTTAAATTGACAATTGTTTCTGGTAAAAGTGATACATATTGTGATAATTGATTTGTTGAAAACCTCTTAAATTTTAACAATTGGTCTGTTGTGAAGAGAACTTCAAATCCATTCTTTGCCAAAAGATCCGCATGTGAAGAAATAATGGCTACTTAAACAAAACTTCACCTGGCAAAATCACAAACAAGTACTACAAACAGAAAAGGTTTGGTAGATATGCCAACAAAACAAACTGATCCATTTTAAATTCTTCTCAAAGAAATGCACAATTTTAAAAGTGAAATCAGACAAGAACTTCAAGACAATCATAAAGAAACAAATGACAATCTAATAAATGTCTTGAAAAGTTGGGGGGGCTATACTCAATTACCAGCAAAATTACAAACCTGAAAGGAGAAGTAGACACTCTAAAAACAAAGACCATACAACTTGTACTAAAACTATTTTAGATAAACAGAAAATGGAGGAAAATGCAGTTTTAATACAAGAATTAAGATATTGCAAAAACTTTCTTAAGCTTAGAGGAATACCAGAAGCTACACATGAAAATTTATATAAGAATGTAATCCCACAACTTGCAAGATTTATGGAGATATTAGAATGTGAGTTAAGCAGAGATGTGGCTAAAATATTTAAATTAACTCTCAAATTGCCAAAAACAGACAACTCCTATGGGACATAGTGATATGCCTAACAAAAACCAGAACAAGAGAAGAAACTATCCAAACAAACAAACAAACAAACAAACTACAAAGTAAAAATTATAATTGACAGAAAACAATAGGAATCTTTAAAGACATTCTAATGACAATATTAAAAAAGAAGAAAGAGTACAAGACATTTACTCAACTATTATCACAACACTATAAACTATACATGGGACAGGTAAGAAGGTGTCATATTCAATTAGAAACAAAAAAGATAGAAAATAAACTCCAAAGAAAAAGCAGATGCTTTTGGTAAAAAAAACCTTCAAAAATAATGCACGGAAGAAGAAATACAAAAAGAAAGACAGAAAAAGGACAAAGAGGAGAAGAAAAAACAGAAATATGGAGATAAGATCAAAACATAGACAAAAGACAGCAAAATCAAAAACTATGGAAATAAGTGAAAAAGAGAAGATTCAGATAATGAAAGGAAAGAGACTCAGATGAAGAAAGACAAAGTGACAGTTTAAGACTAGAAAAAGAAGAAGTGGTAGTGATAGGATAGTGTATGCCCCAATAAACAACAATCCTTCTTTTTATAAAACTCTAAAACAAGAGATTGAGAAACAAAACAGTACTAACAATGGCAGGAGATTGGAATGGGGTGATACAACCACTAAGAGACAGAAAATCCATCAGAAAATTTTTTAAAAGATCAAGGAAAGCTACCTAAAACTTTTTTAAAAAATTA
This sequence comes from Phrynosoma platyrhinos, assembly GCA_020142125.1. Taxonomy (NCBI): domain Eukaryota; kingdom Metazoa; phylum Chordata; class Lepidosauria; order Squamata; family Phrynosomatidae; genus Phrynosoma; species Phrynosoma platyrhinos. The sequence continues at coordinate 256,966,689 of CM034701.1, forward strand.
TGCAAACAATTTGATTTAGAGGACATATGGACAAAATTATATGAACACACCCAGTACACTTTCTATTTCAACCAGTACAACTCAGCATCCCAACTACACATGTTTCTGATAACAAACACGCTTTTGTCAAAAATAGAAAACATGCAAACATCACCCAAAACAGAGTCAGATCATAATCCAATATATGTAGAAATGAGAATGGATAAAACTCAATTTAACTGGAGACTAAACGAAAATCTATTAGCAGATGAAGATTTCCTCAGAAATCTCAAACTTAAGCTCAAACAATTTTTTCAAGAAAACATTAACTCTGAAACAAAAATGAATGTAATCTTGAATGTTAGTAAGGCATTAGCACAAGGCCTTCTTATACAAAGAAGAGCTTACAAGAAAAAAGAAAGAGCAGCAGCACAGAAAAAAATTGGAAGAGATCCAACTAAAAGAAAATGAGATAATACAACTTCATAAAAAACTTTAAAAACCAACTAGAATGATTACAAAACAAATAAGATTGGAATTAACAAGACAAATGGGGAAAAACTTAAAGAGGGTTAGACAAAAGAACTTCAATATTTCTAACAAAACCAGAAAATGGGTAGTGCTCAAATTAAAGCACAATAAAAAAACAACTTAATAGAAAAAAATTCAAGACGACTTCAAAATTATAGCAAGATAAGATCAAAGCCAAATTTATGGACTACTATTCTAATTTATACAAAAAAGACAATTCCCAAGACATGGAAAATAGCACATTAACTGACTCCATCACAAACCAAAGATGGGATAAGATACCGGAAGAGCAGTTTAACACACTCAATGCTGAATTTACTGAACAAGAAATAATCTGAAACCTCAAACTTAATAAATCACCTGGACCAGATGGCTTCACTGCCCGATATTACAAAAATATGGAAGAAGTCCTGACAAAACTTCTCAAAAATACATTCAATGCCATACTTTCAGAGAGTATTCCAAACTCATGGAAAGTTGCGGACATTAAGTTAATCACCAAAGATGACAAAGATAATACCAAAGTAGATAACTGCAAACCAATAACCTTACTTAATTTAGATTACAAGATATTTACTTTTATTTTATCAGAGCGACTAAAACTAATTCTAAAAGAACAAATTAAGAAAGCTCAAACCGGATTTTTACCTGCCAGTCAAGAAAACATAAAAATAATGCTGGATTTGATTGAATGCTTTGGGGGAAAAAAACATAACAAAAAATTAGTAATGCTATTCGTAGATGCACACAAAGCTTTTGATAACCTTAATTGGGACTATATGCTACAGACAATGGGTAAAATGGGGGTAGATGACAGATTTCAAGGATGGATACAATACATATATAAAGAACAATTTGTACAACTTATAATCAACAGAGAGAAGACCCAAAAATTCAATATCCAAAAAGGAACCTGACAGGGTTCCCCCATATCACCCTTATTGTTCATAATAGTTTTGGAAGAACTTAATAATAAGTAATAATAATAAGAAGAAGAACTTAATAATAAGTAAGAGAAGACCCAGATATAACAAGCATAAAGATTAAGTAATATGAATAGGAACTCAAGGCTTATGCTGACAGCCTTGTTATCTTTCTGGAGGAACCACTTAAATGTATACATTAAGTTAGTGACACAATGAAGAACTTCAGAAAAGTAGCTGGATTCAAAATAAATACACAAAAATCAGTGTTTATCACAAAAAACATGTCAACAAAAGAAGAAACAAACTACAAGAGATAACCTAGTGTAAGGTTGTAAAAAGACTAAATACCTTGGAATATGGATAACAAAAAGAAACACCAAACTGTTTGTGAACAATTACACCTACACCTGGAAAAAAATTAAGAAAGATCTTGAAAAATGGACAAAACTGAATTTATAATTTTCTAGAAGAATCACTGCTATCAAAATGTCAGTCCTCCTAAAAATTAATTACTTATTTGCTAATATTCTGATTATTACAAATAACAACATCTTTGAGAACTGGAATAGAGAATTTAAGAAGTTTAGGGGCGGGGAGAAAAAACCAAAGGTAAGGTGGAAGACTCTAACAGATACCAACATAAATGGAGGATGCAATCTTCCTAATCTACAACTTTACTTCCAAACTAACTCTTTAATTTGTATAAAAGATTGGGTGAACCTCCTGAAAAATAAATTACTTAACAAGGGAGTCAGTAACCATTGCGGTTGGCATGCATACCTTAGGTACAAAAATATACATATTAAGAGACACTTTGACTATCATTATGTTCATAGAGCAATTCTTTCAAATTGGACTAGAATAAAATATATATTTTTAATAGAAAAAGTCCTGGTTCAATTTCACCTCACAAAGCCTTTTTAAAGAGATCTTAATTAACCACATGGTTAAGATATGAAGAAGAGATGCAGTGACTCAAGTGGTTAAGATGCTAACTCTGTTGATTGCAAGATCAATAAGTTGGCAGTTCGAGGCACAGGTGCTGCATGCTGGGGTGAGCTCTCATCTCTAGTCCCAGCTTCTGCCAACCTAGCAGTTTGAAAGCATACAAATGCAAGTAGATAAAGAGGTACCACTTTGGTGGGAAGGTAACCACATTCTGTGCAATCATGTTGGACAAATGATCACAGAGTAGTCTCTGATAACACTGGCTCTTCAGCTTAGTAATGGAGATGATCACTGCCCCCTATTGCTGGACACAACTTCACAACCCTGTCAACAGAAAATATCCTTACCTTACCTTAAGATATGAACACATCTTGACAAAAAATAATCAAAACACCTACAGGCTCAAATCAGCAGAAGAAATAGAGATGATAGAAATACACAAAAACTGGTTGCTTTACAATCAACTTTCTGAGAGATTTAAGTTAGATTTGGCTCAAGAGAACACTGAAACAGAAAAAGTTGAATTGGATAACCTATTACTAGCAGAAAATCAGAAATTATCATCAAAATTTTACAAACTGTTGCTGGATAGGAAATTAGAGAAAGAAATAATCAAAGATTCCATGCTACATTGGACAAAAGACCTGAGCAGAGAAATTAATCTAGATAGCTGGCAATATGCCAGGAAAAAAACATTAAAATTCACCAAAAGCCAGAATCTACGTGGAAATTATTTGAAGATGCAATTTTGATGCCATTTTACTCCTGTAAAGATTGACAAAATATATAAAGCGATGAATAACTCCTGATGGAAATGTCAGTCAGTCCATGTGGTATCACATGTGGTAGGAATGTCACAAAATAAAGAAATTCTGCAAACACATACACACCAAGATTGGTAGTATATTAGATATAAAATATGATATGATTCCAGAAATATACCTCTTAAATATGACCAATAAATTACCAAAGAAAGTGGAAAATCAACATTGGGCGGAAAAATCTTTATATGATCACTACAGGAAGATTACTCCTGGAAAAGAACCGGAAAACAAAAATCCTACCCACAACAGATGATTCGATACTCAAGCTACAAGGCATGATGGAAATGGATCATCTAACAAACCTGATACATGGAAAATCTGAAGAAGAGATTGAGAAAGATTAGGAAATAACTTAATGCTGTAAGAACAGATGTAAATAGAACAAAAACTGTATTGATGGAATAGGAATAATAGGTTCAGATAAATTAAGGAAGTTAACCTAGGAAGCAACAATCAATGGAAGTGGATGTAGTTTATAAGGAACAATAACAGGAGCAGACATATTTTTTATTTGAGGACCACCCTCACTTGGGAGGGCACTGTAAATATACCACTCGAGTTACAGCTGGTGGCTCTTATGTCAATGGGATGGTGAATCTATTCTGAATTTTAATCAAAAGTTTAAAGAGCCATTCAAGGTAGTAAATCTATTTTGGCGATAGAATTCAGATACTTGATGATGATAATGATGATTGGTATTCTTATAGCTTATTTAAAATGTGGACTAAAACCCTGAGCACCCCCACTATCAGAGCTTTTCATTACTAACCTTTTCAGTTCCAGTATAAAGTTAAGAAAGTCCTGAATCAATTGCCTCATACAGCTTTTCAATTGTGTTTTCTACTTCCAAAAAAGCATCTCAGAGGGGACTGAGAAAAACAGCATTCAGAGAAAAAGGATAATGCCCCTTTCATGCCAGAGAGAGAGAAAGAGAGAACACAAGCACCACAACTCCTAAATTATCAAGTACGCACACAAAAAAGTCATCTTACACACAATTATAATATCCTAGAATTTATGGCAAGTACACACATACAAAATTACAATCTCACACACAATTATAATATCCTAGAATTTATGGCAGTCTGACTTCAGTTGTTAATTGTCAATAGTTCCTGAGTAATCTTCATAACTCATTTCAGACTTTCTTCCATTTGCTGTTGTTGCCCCCCTCCTTCTTGACACAGGTATTTATTACTTTTGCAAAAAAAAAAAAATATATATTTTCCCAAGTGACATAAAATATTTGCACTTGTAGAAATGCTCATGTACATGCAGAATTAAGATTCTGCCTGAAGAGCAAAATGAATTAAAACTGATTGGCTCAAGGGACAGAGGAATACTAGCTTTCAAGATTTGTTTTTGATTCAGAAACAGTGCTAGAATATGGGGAAAAGTAAGGCTGATAACCCCAACATTTATTATTGATGCAGTTTGTAGTACAGCAATGACTGAATCCGAGATGTGGATGAAAGATTTGCAGGAAAGGCAGATGGTGGTGGATAGGAAAGTAGGGCCAATAATAAGAAATGCAAATGTCATCAAATAATGCAAATTTCATTTCACTTGACTAGATAAACTAGTAAATGTCAACAGTAGCCTAGTAGAGAAGTATTTCAGCATTTACTTAACAGTTAACACCATGCATAAGGTTATGAACATTTCTCCTTAGTGCTCCAGTTTGTATTTTTAAAAAATATATATATAGGGGAAAAAATCGCCCCAGTGTGATTCAGTTTTGACTATTCACTTTCAAGCAAAGAAGCTTCTGCTTTTATCATTGTTTTCCTGTATTATAGAATATACTTTTTTACAATTTAATATTGTTGAGGCAAAACAGAGAACCAAAACAAACAAACAAAAAAAATCTACCAAAGCCCTGTATCCACTTCTCCTAGATATACAGTTGGCCCTCCACATTTGCAGTTTTGACTTTTGCAGATTTGATTTGTGTTTTTGATTAATATGTTCTCTCTAGGAATCTCTAGGTCCCCCAATGCAATTCTGCCAGATGTTGACCATAAAGTTGTGCTGGAAAACTCTTGCTTCCTGATCAACAAGCACTTATAGAAATTTATTAGCCAAACTTTGATTGCAAAGTGACTAATCACATTAAGTAATCCTCCTAAGCAAAGAGTCTAGAAAGGTAGGACAGTATTCACTTGGCTAGTTACAAATGTGTAACCACTGTAGCTACATAGCTACACAGTGACTCCTGGTGTGACCTCCCTTCCCTCATCCCTATGTAATAAGAAGCATAACTCTGGTATTTATAGAAGCCCAACTGTGAAATTGTTCTCCATCTTCATGCTTGCATCTTTGCAGTGCAATCATTAATGGAAGTCAAGTGGGGGAAACATACAGCAGTATCAAAAAGACAGTTTGAGATGTCATTGAGAAGCATAGTATACACCTCCTGCAATTCACCTTGTACCAGAGGTCACCCACTTGAAAGGAGATGAAAATTTCAATCTTCCCTACCTGATAGACAGGGGAACAGACTTCCACTGATCACAACAGTTGCTTCCTAGTAAGTGGAGATTGGGGGACTTTCTTGGCCCCTAAGTATGCCCTAAACTAGGGAATATGTAGGGATTGTCAATATAAAACAGTCATGAATGCATAGTTCTAGATTACACATTTGTAACTGCCCAAGCGAATTCCAGCCCCAATGTAACATAGTTTTAAAAAGAACACTATTTCCTTGTGATCCAGGAGATTAAAGTCATCTTATATGACTCTGTCTTAACTGTATGCAATTACTGTATAAACTCATGTATAAGTCTAAAAATTTTAGTCAAAATTTGACCCAATAAAACTGGGTCAACTTATAGATGGGTCAATGTAAGTACTGTACTTTAATAAGTACTCTTATTTTTAAAAAAGAGAGAGAGATCCTCTTCTCTGATTAGAGTAGTGAAGGGTGAGAGTTTAGTCTGTCTCAAGAGGTCTTGAAAGAAGTGCTGGCCCACTCTACTGTCTCTGCTTTGGCACCACTTCTGACCTTTTGGAATGCCTATGGTGGCAGCTCTATGGCACTTCCCCTCAAAGGAGTATCAGGAGACTTTGAAGGATCTGAATAATACATCTGTTTATATTTGTTAGCTTTTCTGGGTTAAAAATCAAACAAAGTTATCACATTAAAGTTAAGGGCTATAATCACTGCTAACATAGGGCCTCTGCAGACAGTCACTCCAACCATACACCAACGCTGTCCTGACACTGCACGGCATTATGCACGGCATGCGGCGGCAGGACTGTCTTCCGGCGCAGAGTTTTGATGTGCTGTGCCAGAAAGGTCTCTGCAGAGCCATGCGCCGGCTCTTAGGGCAGCCTTTTGATGCCCCTGAAAGAAGCAGCATTTTGCTGCTCTTTTGGGTGCAGCAAAAGGGAGGATTAGGGCCATGGCATGCGGTTGCCGCAGCCCCAATCTGCAGCTAGCATGGGTGGCCCAGAGCTGCCCATCTGCATAGCCACATAGTTGCCATTTGCTTTGCTTTGCCTTTTCATCCTTTTTGATGGGTGCATGTTTTCTTTGTCCCATTCACCCCTGGCCCTCCCCCAGTCATTGCACAGCCACCATTTACCATAGTTCCCTCCTCATCCACCCAACCTTTAAAGTGAGCACAAACATTTGTGCCTGTCAGAATTTTGTAAGTTCTTTGGCATCATTTTCCTTTGCTTCCTCTATTACATCCTTTATTACATTCACCTAGGTTTTATGTTTGACTTATCCAAGGACCATATCAAAATCCATACTTTTGGCCCGAAAACCTGTCATCAGCTTACGCATAAGGTCAATTTATAGTCAGGTATATATGGTAATATTAGAAATAGAAACTACAAATGGCAGTTATTAAAAATAGTATTCAGTGGGATTACTATTATTCAACCTCAGTTGGTCCAAAAACTAAGATTCAAGATGTATTATATAACATTGGCAGGGTAGTTACAGTGGCAAGGTAGAGATTTTCTCAATCATCCCTCTGAATCATCCCTCTGAATAAAAGAAGTATAAATAAGTACAGCTCTGCCCACACAAGGTAACTTTAGCCAATTTGGGCAATCCCAACTTTTCACCTGCATTAAAGCATATCCCATTGAGCATGACCCCATGACCCAATGCATTAGATTTCCAAGGGTGTTGGAGGGGCTGTCATAAGGAAGATGATGAACTGGAGATGTTAGCTCTAGACAACCCGGTTGTATGCATCCAGATCTGACTATAACTGGCACTGCTGCTAATACAAACCTGATCAAATATCAGGCAGACTTTCAGGAGTTGTTACAGCCAAGTATGATGGCAACTTTTTCTGCTCTCTCAATATTTTTATCTGTACTAAATCACCAAGATGTTGACCCTAAGACAGGCAGTATAACTTGTGGATCATACATTGCTTGCCCCAGAATTCATTGTTTCTTGAATAGCTTCTAGCAAAGTATGTTTCATTGATGATGTGGAGACACCTATGAGACCCCAACCTTACATTGTTTAGTTGTTATTGTTGTATGCCTTCAAGTCACTTCTGACTTAGGGTGATCCTAAGGTGAATCCATCCAATTTTCTGGAGCTAAGAATGTGTGTCTCACCCAAGGTTACCAAGCAGGTTTCCATGGCTGAGCACAGAATCAAACCCTGATCTCCAGAGTCATAGTCCAAGCTCAAACCACTATTGTTACCATTATGTAAAAAAAATGTCATTTTCATGATATTGTGCTTGGGAGTTTTGAGCTTCATGTGCTTATATGAGCAATGTTTACCTTAAAAGTGTATATCAGTTGACTTCAGTAGTATAACCTTGATGTATTACTGGCTTCTCGGGTCAATAAAAATAGCAGAACTGTGCTCAAAATAGTTGGAACTTTTCATGAGAAAAAGTAATTCTATACTTTTGATTGCACAGTTGCAATGAAAGCAAAGTTTTCAAGGTCAATAATGCATTGCCTGATAGGAAAGTTACTTGTTGATTAGTTTGGTCCAGAATGACTAACCTTGAGTTACAAACAAATTATACAAAGACATTTTGTGCAGGAGGTATTTGTGAAATATAGTGGTTCTCAAAACAATTTCCCAGCATGTTGATTCGTGTAGAAATCAAGGGCTTTGCACAGCTGCCCCTTGATGAACTTGCCAGTATGCTTAATCAAGATCCTCTTAAAAATAGAAAGTTTTTCTTCTTCAAGTGAAAAACGTTTATTGCACCTGAGCTGATATCACAAGCTTTGAACTGATAACATAAACTGAACCATATTTTTATGCTGTAATATGTTTTTCTTCTGTCTTCAATATATCACTGTTGGTAGATTTGCACAGGGAGTGATGTTCCATGACAGAAGCAAAGCATGAGATAGTAAGATTAGGAAAAAAATTATGAACAGTGACAGGTGTCTGAGCAGTAGTATGCATGTTGGCAAATTCCCCAAATGTATTATCCTTGATTTAAATACATGTTTGCTCTTTCTAAATAGGTACCACAACTCTGTGAAAAGAATGTACAAATAGAAATAGATACCTCTCTTTCCTTCCCAACTGTTGTTTCAAGAGTTAAAAACAATCAAATTTCAGCATCCCTTCTTCTATACTTTTTTTTATTTTTGCACAAAACCCAAGATTTTTGCACAATTTTTTGTAAAATAATCCCAAGTGTTTAAAACACACACACGATTTGCATAAATTCTCAATCTCACCCAGCAAGGACATTTTGCATAAATTCTCAATCTCACCCAGCAAGGATAGTTATTAAACACACACACACATGTGCACGCACACACAAAACATTTACACTTGAGAATATGGTAAGTGAAGATTTTCATCCCAATAAATCAGAGTTGGAAAAGTTGCTTTTGGAGACTGTAACTGACAGAATCCCACAGCTAGCAAGGCCACTGTTATAAGAAGGGGTGGTGTCCCACCGCCTCTTTTTTTGCCAGATCAGAGCCGCGGCTACCCCACGCCACACCCTCAATCCAGTGGTGTGCTGCTCTAAAAAGAGCTGGCAAATGCTGCTCTTTTTTAGAGGGCAAAAAGTTGCCCTTGTGGCAGCTTTGCGGCACTTCTTTGAAGCAGTGTGAATGCTGAACCAAGGGAGTACCCTGATGCCTCCTGATGTGCGGTGGGACTCACGGTGTGAGGATGACATGGGGGCAGAGTCAGGGCGGCCAGCATGCAGTCAACACACTCCCGCTTCACCCTCAGGCTGGCCATTGTGGCCGGTCTGTACAGCCCCAAAGTTTTTCAAACTTGAGCCTGATGATTCTGGATAAAGCACTGATAAATCTCCAGTGAGGAAACTCTATCAACAGTTGCTCATTTTCTTACTGTTCAGGGCCACAGCAAGCAGCAAGGAAGTGTTTTTTTTTTCTCTATCCATATACATCCCAGTTCTAAATAAAAACGATTTGTACAGATTTCATTGGAATTTACTGTTATCTAACAGCCCAGTCTTAGTATTTTGGAAATCCATGGATCAAGGGAACCATCCACTTTTAGTCACCTTGTTATAAAGGACTCAGATGAAGAATCCATTTTTAAAAATGCAGATAATCAATTAGGATGTGAGAAACCACCTGAAGTTTTTAGGTAGTTTATTAAAATTGCTTTTGGCATCTTTTAAAATTTCTCAAGTGTATTGCCAGCAGAGGAAATTCTGCAGTCCCTTTAATCTTGCATTAGGCAAAATCTGGTGATAGTAGACAGGTGCTGAAAATTCCCTCAGAAGCGTTTTTCACTTTCTTTGAAATTCTTATGGTGTTTTACTTAAGGAGCAACAACCATGTGTGTTTCAAATATTTCTTCAATCAATGTTTCAGAGACAGTACTGATCACATGAGTGGCTCTTAACACCCCTCCCCTTGGGGGGGTTCACAGTCCCCTTTAACAATCTGATTAAAGTTATGGATCCACTTCCTCAATACATTCAATAATGAAGAAAAAAATTGCACCTAGTTCACAGACCTCATGAAGCTAATCCATGAACCTATAGACCACAGGTTAAGAACCTCTCAGCTACATGTACAGAAATACAGCAGGATCCAGTATGGTCCTTACATACTATGTAGTACTGTAACTACAGTACAACCGTAGGTTATGGATTCATAAATTCCCAACAAGATTCCAGCCAGAGTTTCCAGCATCATAACTCTAGAGGTTCCTATGGAACTTCTTCCCCTCTCTCTGAATAAAATTTAAACAATAGAGGAGAGATCCAGCTACACTGAATTAGCTGAGTGTTGGGAAACAGACAGCAAAATGCAGGTTCTTAGACTTTGGTGGCAGATTTTGTACTGCCAGTATGGCAGATCCACAAGTGAAAAGCCATTTCTACTTGCACCTGCTGTCACTGGATCAGGCAAATATTTTAGGTTCAAAATACTGAAGTGTTACATTTGTTACATTCAAATGAATACTAAGTTATAAGACTATAATGCATTTTGGCTTTTAAAATATGTGAAATCTTATTTTACATTTTTTTTCTCTTTTTCTCATTTCAGGAACTAGAATTTCAGGATTTGACAACAGTTTTAAATTGTATCCATTCCTTTATAGCTGCTAAGGTTGCATCAGTGGATCCCTTATTTATAGAGAGCCAGAGAACTGCAAGAAAATATACCTACAGTAATTGAGAGAATTGTATGTTCTGATTACAACAGATTAATTATTTTCTTAAAGAAAAAAGGTTATTTCATGCACAATATTGGAATTCCATGTGATTTTATAAGAGATCTATAGTTGTGTTATAAATAAAAGTTACTAGTTTTCACATTTGATTCATCATTGTTAAATCTGATGAGTTAAGCATTTATTCAAACTGAATCAGTTTGTTGCTGAAATGAATATTTTCACACTACAATAAACTGTACTCTTATTTTAAATATTGTTATCAAGCATTGCACGTTACAAAATTTAATATTAATAATGATACCAGGTGACCAATATTTTTCAAAATGTTAAAACTACATTTGTGTACTGAAAATGTAGTTGAACATAAAGTTCTCATGTCGATTCTTGTTTAGAGTTAACTCATAGGATTATTCTAACTGATGTGAAGCACAAGGGTCAAAGGAAAACAAAAGTCTTACTTTCCCAGTAAAATAACCTGCTGTTTTCCTACATCAACATGAAAACTCTGCAGAGGACTGTTTTGTTTTTGTTTTTTCATACCACAGATGTATGTTTTACCTTATAGCATTATTATGCCTTTCAGCTTGCTCACTTATCTAGGAGTAAGTCCCATTCAACTCAGTAGGACTTATTTCTGAGCAGACATGTCTAAGCTTGCCCTGTTAATTGTTAACATGAAGAGCTAATCATATACAGGTGATTGTCTTTTGTTCAATTTCTCACATAACAGAGTTGCTTAGGAACACTATATTATAACCCATATTTGTCAACTTGAATTATCTAGACATGTAATTTTTCTCTAAATTTATTCTCAAAGGTAGCAATGAGTAATTTCAACCATTTTCTTCCTGCTGCAAGAACCACACAGTTTTTGAAGGCTATTTTCAATTTGGGACTTACTCTGTGCAAAATTTGTACATGGTTGTTTTGTGCAAGAAACATCATTTAAAAATGTTATTTCTCTGTTTAGAAAAAACCCTGTAATTAGGGATTTGCTCTGGGCAAAATTTGCACATGGTTGTTTTGCACAGAAAACTGTATCTTTTGCATGGAAAATCATATTTCATAACAGAAATGTTAATTCCTGCACAAAAAATGCTGTTTTCTGTGCAGAAGATATTGTTTTCTATAAAACTCAACCATATGAGAATTTTACTCAGAACAAATCCCCCAATTGCAGCTTTTTCTGTGCTAAAACATTTTCTGCACAGAAATTAATATTTCCAAATTGAAATATTATTTTCCATGCCAAATATGTGCCAACCAACAATGCATTTTTCATAGAATTAGTACGGAATGGCAAAGATTCTCTCCAGTCCAAGATTCTCTCTTCAGGGTTTCTTGACACTCAAAAAGCATGTTTTGTTTTGTTTGTTTTTTTTACCATTTTTCAAATATTTTCAAATATTCTTTCTATCTCTAATTCTGTCACATATAAAAAATAAGAGTCTATTCAAGGTAAGTGAAATTTCAAATCTCATTGACCTTGTTTAGGTTTGGTCTCCCTAAGCAATTCTTCAACAACAAATTATACTTTAATGCAGTATTGTAGCCTAGGTTCTATTATACCCATATGCTACTGAGCATTATTAGTTGCATTATGTCAGCTGTAGTTCTAATATCAGTGGTGTAGCCATTTGTTTTTGTGTGCCTTAAAGTCATTTCCAACTTATGATGACCCTAAGACAAACCTAAAGAGGGTTTTCTTGACAAAATTTGTTCAGAGGGTGTTTGTCATTGCCTTATTTTGAGGCTGAGAGAATGTAACTTGCACAAAGTCATCAGTGTGTTCCTACAGCCAAACAGGGATTCAAATCCTGGTCTCTTAGAATTGTAGACCAACACTCAAATTACTGCACTATATTTCAATTTTTTTATGAGATGACCTTCACACCCAATTTTCCATCTCAGATCTTTTGTGGAATAAGCCTATTCCACAAAACCAAAAATCTTAAAAAATACACCTTTGTTGAGGATTGTTTTAAGATAAACTGCTTAGAGTCATAACTGAGCCTAAAGATAGTTGTATGATCCTATTTACATATACTGGTTTCTAGGCATGTGCAAAAGAAAACTATATAAACAGCCAGGCTGTTCTTCAGCCCATTCATTCTAGCAGTTCCCATTTTTGAAAAGGCAAAAGCCCATTCTGCTCAGACCATGACTTGTCTCTTTCTCAGTAGGTGACTGCAGTTACCAGAAGCAACGGCACCTGGTGGCTTCCATATGAGTGGGACAGTGAATCTGCTTTGGGTTTTAGCCCACATTCTAAAGGCTCTATCCAATGTACTGAACCTATATTGGTGATACCATACAACACTTTGGATAGTCCCTTTCAAGTTCAGACTAAAACCCAGAGGGTATTCACTGCCACACTGCCATGGAACCCACCACCCACCAGTGGCTATAAGTTCAAAAAAAGTTCCTTCTGTGTCTCCGGTTTTTCTTCCTGCATGCATGTCACAATCTGGATCTTTATCAGCACCTGGGCCTCACATGTAATAGTAATATTTGAAACTAACATAGTATTTGGAGGGTTTAATGCACTTTACCTATATTTGGAAGAAAAAGCCCTGTAAAACTGACCAGTATGTGTTCCTGCATAGCAGTGGGTTAGACTTGATGGTCCTTGTGATCTGTTCCAACTCTATGATTCTTCCAAACTGCAAATTTCAAGGGAGGTGTCACAGGTGACAAGGAGAAAGTACCTAACAGCTCAGTGCCCCCTGATAAGTTCATGGCTGAGAAGATACCTGAACCAAGGATGTTCAAGATCAATTTACTATTCAGCTCTTGGCTCTCTCTTCCTAAGCTTCTTTTAAAAATGATTTACACAAGGGACCTGCTTATATGTTTAGCGCAAGTGGTTTAGTGGTTTTGGTTTGAGTAATCCTACACAGTATAGCTTTCCCCACCAGGTGCCTTTCAGATGCTTTAGAGTCCAGATCCCATCCCCCCCATCACCATGGCCATATACTCCCAGAAGATACAGTTAGTACTTCCATAGAATTAACACTACAAGTAGAGCACTTTTGAAACAGTGCAATGATACAAGGGGCAGGTGCAAATTCTAAAAATGCAAGGGTAGGAATTGTGCAGCCCTGCAGTTGTTGAACTGCCAGTCCCAGCATTTCTAACATGTAAAGACAAAGGTGAGTAATACTGAGAGCTTCAGTCCAGTATCTGGAGGGCCACATGATTCCTAGCTCTCAAATAATGCTTCATTTCTTCTCTGATTTTGCATTAGGGTGTGGATAAATGCAATGATTATACCCTGATTTATGTTCACAGTTTCTCATTTGGGAAGTCATAGCACATCAAAGCCTGCTTATATGTGCAGATTTTGTATGGTCAGGCCAAAGGAATAGGGGATCTATGACTTATGGTTAGTAACAAGGATGCAATACTGAATATTCATCAAGAAACTGCTAAGCTAGAACGTAATACATAAAAAAACCCACCAATCTTTACTTATTGAAAATAAATGTATGGATTATATAATATTTTCTAAAATGTCATGGTGATTTTATTTTTATACTTTTCACAAATAGTCTATTTTTAAAAGACAAAATATCCAAAACATATTGCTTTAACTTTATATTTATTGCATAGAACATTTAAGAAACCCAAAATGGATAATAGATTAGGCTGGAGGTTATGATACTTCAATTATATGGAAATATTATGGTGAAGTGGAGTGGGACATAGCATTCAAAAGCAAAAGTGAGTGTAAGGTTATGCCATATGAAATTAGCACTGTTATCTCCAAATCACAGCCTTGGTAACAAATTCACTGTCACATATAGCTGTTTTTGCTACTTGCTGGTGTTTTGTTGTTTTTAAAGCTCCCTATGCTGATTTTGTTTTAATTGTGCTTTCATTGTGTGGCTTTTTTAAAAAATGCTATTGCATTTTGTAAGCCACCTTAAGATCTTTTTTGGCCAAAAATATTTTTTTTAAAAAGCAGGAGATGTTTCTTAAATAAATAAGTTACACAGCAGGGTGGATCAATTGCTTAATCATCCAGATGGAGTCCCACAGTGAATGTGAAGAAAAACAACTCAAGCCAACTGTGGCCTCCTAGGGTAGCTGAGGACTGCAGCATCAGCACAGGCAAATGATATAACCAGAACCCTTCTTTGCTGCTTTGCCTGGATTGCATTTCCCAGCATGACACTAAAATTGTACCATCGAGTTGGCCTTTTACTTGGTAATCACATTAAAAGAGGATGGAGCCAATCTTCTTTATAGTGTATGCTCTATCAAAGACTGTGTTAAGGATGAAGATACATTTTGTGAACTGGAATTGAAATGGAGACTCTAGATCCAAGATGCAACAGACAAATACCTGTGCAGGAAAATATTCATATTCATTAAATTGTGGTTATGGACCAAATTAAACCTCTCATTGCAGTGAAGCAATTTTAAATGTATAGTGGAAACTTCCCATCTGTGTGGGTTCAGTTCTGCCCCCCCCTCCCGCCGTGGATGGCAAAAACATAGACAGGCACACACTATGTTATCTAATGGTGGCAATATGTATGGATGTGTCAACCCATCCACATGCATTCTCTGCCATTGAATAATATGGGGCACAGTTAAATCTATGGATCTCTAGTTCACCAATACAAAGTGTCAACTGTAATAAATAGCAACTGGCGAGTGAAGCAATTAGGACTCAAACAATGATCATGTGTGTATTGCAGGGGTAACTTATGTTGATGGGTGTTTTCAAGTTATTTCGAACTTATGGTGACCCTAAAGCGAACCTATCATAGGGTTGTCTTGGCATGTTTCTTCGGAGGGGGGTTGCCATTACTATCCTCTGAGGCTGTGAGAGTATGACTTGCCCAAGGTCACCCAGTGGGTTTACATGGCTGAGCTGGACTTCAAACCCTAGTCTCCAGAGTCATAGTCCAACACTCAAACCAGTACATCGTGCTAGCTCCTATGCTGTGGTCCCAATGAAAATCTCCCTTTCACCATTCACTATTAGCCCTAGGAGATATGTTCCTATTTGTGCCAAAAGAATTGGTAAAATAAGTGTCACATGTAGCTTGGTCCATTACCACAGATCTGCTGAATATTAATAGTTGTCCAATGATGCATTAGCATTTTGCATGAAGGAGCCATAGTGCAACAACTTACACAAGAATAGCACCAAGAACTGGTTCCACCTTAAAAAAGAATTGTGCTGATTAGTTGCATCGGAAGGAAGAGGAGAGAAAAGTGTAGGATCCTTGGAAGATGGTGCTTTTCTTTCCCTGAAAGTGCAGAAACAGAGCTCAAACTGGCACCTCTGACAGATGATGCATATGTTACATGGAGGACTACATGACCTCCAAAAGTCCATCTACTTTACAGCAGCAGCTCAGTAAGTTAGTGGGGGTGAGGGGAATGCATATACATCACCTTTTTGGTGAGGTACTTATTGTTCATTATCCAGCTAGGAATACTCATCCAAGTCTTGAAGCAGCTTGAAAATGCTTGTTAAAACATGTCAAAATAAGCAAGGAATCCTACAGAATCCTGATGAACTAATTAAGAGCTAGTAAGAGAACAAATGGTTTCAAATTGTTTTTCTCCTCGATCTTGCCTGGAGATTTTGGGTGGAGATTGAGACATTTTCAACAAGATGAGGAAGCTCAGAGGGGAGTTCTTGTTTTTCTTATGCAAGAAGCTCATGATAGAAACTTGGCTAAGGAAAATAAATCTTGCATATATAGTTCAGTTTGCTTGTAAAAGCTCTTCCTAATCAAAAAGTGGAAACTATTACTAAATTATGCCACATCTAGTTCAAAGGTACACAGGTGTACATAAAATGGCACAAGCAATTTTTTGCCCTTCAGAGTCCAAGAAATCAGGAATGGGCAGCTCCAGCTATGGTATCCTAATGAGATCTACAGACCCAAAACCTTTAGAAGTCCATCATTGGAAATCCCTACTTTAGATCTGTCTTCACTATTGGAACAGGCATCCTGTTCGTGAATTCCAATGACTTACGTCTGACTTGTGCCATTCCAAATCTCTTTTTTGGTCATTGTGGAGGTCAAATTCTGTTCCAACCATGTAATAACCAAAATCCCCTTGTAAGCACTGTAGCCTTCCCCCACATTGTCATTTCTATGTTGTTGGAGAGCAGGGAAATGAGTGAGGATGATTCAGATGTTTTCCTGTAGCTAGACAAGCTGCAAGGGCATCATCTGCAGGCTTGTCCTGAGGACCCCTAGAAATCTTGCAGATGCCTGTCAAAACACTTACAGCCACACGGAAATAGCCAGACACATCACTGCTTTCTCATAACAAGGAAATTACCATGTTGAGTGGGGAACTGCATTGCTTGCAAGGTGAGCTATTTCTGCACTCAGAAATAATGCAGTTTGACACTGCTTTAACTGCTCAATGCTATGGAATTCTGGGATTTGTAATTTGATGTAACAGAGCACTCTGACATCTCTCACAAAACTACAAATCCCCAAATTCCATAGCATCGAGCCATAGCAGTTAAAACAGTGCCAAACTGCATTAGTTCTGCAGTGCAGATTAGACCTTAGATGAAAGATCAAGTTTCATTTCCTATAATTTTGCAGTGATAAGTGGGCAGAGACAGCATCAATACTTAACAGGCCCCAGGAAAGCCACTCCCTCTACCTCCTGTAAGCTTGCGGGGCAATAGTGGACAGGGCAAAAGACTCACCCACAACCATTTTTTTAAAAAATAATTGTTTAGGTTGTAGTTGCTCTTTGAAGGGAATGATCTGCATTTGTGACTGCCTGCCATCTTTAATTTTCCATTCTAAATTAGGGCCCTGCAGCACCAAGACCATTCTGGAGAAAGGAAGATAGTGAGGATCCACATCCTTGGCTATAACTGTACTCTGTAGGGCACCTATCCACTGAAAAATGTAAAAGGAAAAAGATGAGGGAATGTGTATCAGCTGTTCTAATTCTTCCATGACCTATTGACCCCAACATGATGCTGGACCAGTACATTTGCAGCCAAGCTATTGTCTGTAAAACCAAACATTTATCTTCATTCAGCAGGGCTACCCATAGACATCATTCATCTCCCTACAAGCACAGAAGAATAATGCAAAGGAAGATAAACCCACCGTGCAATGCAAACAGTGCTCCTCCATCACACTAGCACCACCAAGGAGGCAAGTGATCAGTACTGTTGGAAGTAGACCAACTCCAGTGGCCTGCTGCTGTGTGTAACCCTATGCAGCTGTTTTAAATGTAAGGGAGATGAACACAGGTCAGGAAATACCCTAACCTCACCCATCGCCATTTCCCTTCCAGAGGATGACTTTCTGAATGGCAGAGTCTCCTCTGTCTGGCGACAAGCTCCATACAGCTGTGAACTGGATAATCCACATGTAGAAGGTGATGAAAACAAATGAGAGGGAGTGATGCTAGTATGGTTCCTTGTCACCTGTTTTATTTACTCCATTTTTAAAATTGGACATACACTGGGATATTCAGATGTAGTATTTTACCACTAGGCAAGCCTTTCACCTTAACTACACATTTTACCTCCACAAAGCAATGCATCCTAAAAGACTTAAATCAAAATGTTTTCCTCTTTCTGTCTCCTTTAAAAGAATATCTGTTTTATTCTAAACAGGTTTGTTGTAATGAGGGCTCCATTATTGTTTTCTCAGTACCTACAAAAAGTCCTGTAACATTTTGTTTACTAATAAAGATCTTTTGTACATTGAAAGCAAATAAAAACATTACAATGTTTTTGCACAAAACACCAGGCTATGCTCCATCTTTGCCAAAAAGCATTATATAATTCTGGCATTCCATTATTTGTGGATTTTGTAATGATTATTTTTCTCAACAGTACTAGTTGAGTCTCCCTTTTCAGAAATTCCAAAAGCCAACCTACTCCAAAAACCAAACTTTTTTTTGTGGGTGGATAAGACAGCAACACCATTGCTTTCTGATGGTTTAATGTACACAGTTTCATGCACAATGTTATTAAAAAATATTGTCTCAAATTACCTTCAGGCTAAGTGTATATGAAACATAAATGAATTTTGTGTTTACACTTGGGTCCCATCTACAAGATATCTTATTATGTACATATATACCAATACAGGTATTCCAAGATAAAATTAAAAAAACCAAACCAAAATCCAAAACTCTTCTGGTCCCAAATATTTTGGATAAAGGAGCCCCAACCCTTATTTGTATTCTCTCCAGTTCTATTAACAAGAAATTTATTAGAAAATGTATATTTGAAAGATTTAGTATTCAAACAATCACCACTGAGAGAGATCATTCAGGGATAGGGAGTGGGTTTTCATCAGCATGCTGATGATACTTAGCTCTATATCTCTTTTATTTCATATTCTGGGGAGACTATAAAATGAATGGACTGGACAAAGTTAAACAATTTGGAATTAAATCTAAACAAGACAGAAGCTTATTAGTCTGGCAAACAAGCTATTATCCTGTCCCAGATGGGGGTGCATTCCCCTTGAAAGATCAGGTTTGTAGCTTAAGAAATCTCCTGTCTTGGCCATCTGCTTTAGCTTCTGCACCAGCTGTGCCTGTTCCTAGTATGAACATGACCATACTTGGCCAATGACTTTTCATCAGTTGGACTACTGCAGCCTGTTCTACATGGGGCAGTCCTTGAAAATCATTCAGAAACTTCAGCTAATTGCAGAACACTGCTGCAATAAAATGACAAGAATCACTGATTTAGCAGCTAAACACATTGCAATCTGATGCATCCAGTGGGTGTCTGACAGTCTTTTTAGGGCCTCTGTTCTCTGTTTTTGAAATTCAATGCAAGATCGATGCACATAAAAGGGAGATATAAATACATTCCCTTGTTGACAAAGACTAATGAAGATTGCAACAATTTCTATTCTCCTATACACCTGCACAATAATCAGGTTCAGCCCATGGTTGAAGCAATGAATATATATAGTTTCTGGAACCTCTTCCAGGAACACCACAGTTAGTTTTTCATTTGTTATATAACAACTATCCCATATTTTTATATATGACACCATTATAGGTCTATGCTATGTGGCATTCTATATCTATATATGCTATAACTTGCTATGATACTCCTTATATAAATGCACTAGTGAATAGCATCCAGTCAATGGAGTTTATCACACGGGGGAAATCCCATGTGGAAACGGGGCTTTAAATTGGAAAAAAAACACAAAAGCGGTTAGATTTTCAGACGACGTCGCTGTTAAAATGGAGTTAAAATGAGGTTAATTGGAAGGAAACTCATCAAAAACTGCTTCTTTTTACTTTTGGGATTTTCCAAAAGTAAAAAGAAGCAGTTTTTGATGAGTTTCCATTCAGATTAACCTCTTTTTAACTCCATTTTAACAGCGACGTTGTCTGAAAATCTAACCGCTTTTGCATTTTTTTTCTAATTTAAAGCCCCGTTTCTGCATGGGATTTCCCCCGTGTGATAAACTCCAATGTCAGAGATAAAAACCAAAAAGATGTTAATGCTTGTTACTATGGTAGAAATAACAGAAGGCCACTGACATTTGTTGTTGCTTATATAGGCTCTTACTTTCATTAGCAATTACTGTAAAGGAGGCAGCTTTCTTCATGCCATGATAAATTGCTCCAGAACCATTTTCCTCATGATTTCTAATAATTCAGCTTGAACTGGATGAGACATGCAAGGATTGCATTGCAAACAAAGTACCTATTTTGGGCCAGGATTCTGGGGTTGTTGTTTTTTTTCATCTAGGAAGAAGAATTCATGAATTCGAGAACATTTTAATTGTTATCACTTGTTTGTTTTAATTGTTATCACTTATTTTTTTTGTGGGGTGGTGAACAAAATAATTTCTGGAGAGTGGCTGTATAATGCCTATTTTTGGAAGCTTTTTAAAAGCATCACTTAATTGTGCTAAACCTGAACATCTTTTGAATTTCTCTATTTGTTTATAAGTCTGTGTGTGAGAGTGGGTGGATGTGGGTATGGACTGCACTTACTTTATGCATCTTTATCCTGAATCATTATCTGTGGCTTTTTCCCAATTATCATACCATTTATGAGTAAATGCATTTCCTCTGGTACAGTACAGTCATCTTTTCCAGTGAAATGGTGACAAGCAAAGTAAAATACAGAATTTTTGTTACACTATATTTTAACCAGGAATAGAGTTTTAACATGCAGGGTTGAAATGTCTCTATGAATGGCCACATTTTTGTTAATGAAAAAGCTTTTAGCAATATCTGAATTGGGCATTCTTTCAGATTTGTGCAATGTTACTCGTATCAGGTATTTAAAGAAGAAAAACCCTCAAAAGATGGCATTAAGCCAGCCATTCAACCAGCATATGTCAGCTCTCATACATTTTCTTAGCCAGAAATATTTTACAAAATCAGATTCACTTCTATGGGGTAATTCCTTCTTCCAGTCAATTTTCTGATTTATTTGGCCTTTCTCAGGAAACCTTCCTAACTGTGACATCAGACCTTTTCTTTAGCTGGGTTTCTCTCCAGGCTTGAGGTCTTTTTTCCTTTAATGCTGAATCTCTTGAAGTGATCCTCCATAACCCATCTTCACATCTCTCAGAAGCCCTGATGTGAACACAGGAGAGGGCCTTCTCAGTGTTGTAAGTTGCTTTGAGTCCCAAACTGGGAGTGGAAAAGGCAGGATAGAAATCATCATCATCATCACCACCACCACCACCACCCCAAAGATATGTGCTGGTCTGGTCTGGAAAATCAGTATGAAAAAGGATCTTGTAGCACCTTTGAGACTAACTGAAAGAACGTTGGTACCATGAACTTTCATAGACTTCAGCCTACTTCTTCAGGTGCATGTTTTGGACCCAAAATTCTATCCATACCTTTCCTTTCCTGCCTGCTGAGTTAACTCACTGCCAACTACTTTTGCAATCTATGACTGGGAGGACAGAGGGTCTTGGAAATGAGACCAAAGAAAGACTAGAGTTGCCAACCACAGAGGAGAAGGACAACAGAACAGGGTGAGTGTGAAGACCCAGAGGAGTCTGGGAGGATAGGGAGGAGGAGGAGTGGAAGACTGAGGTGGGGTGAGGCGATCATGGAGAGGGAAAAGAAGGTTGAGAGGAGCCCAGGGAGGGCAGGCTGGCAGACCCACATTCCCAGGGAGGGCAGCCAGGGTAGGCCTACATTCCCAGGTCTGCTTATGGGACTCAAGGTGGGATGGAGAATTAGGTCCTTGGTACAAACCAACAGGACTAAGAGACCAAGGCCCAGTGGAGGGCAACTAGGAAAGAAAGTGTGGGATGAATGAGGCCAGAGGTGAGAGCA
>CM034701.1:257001501-257013667 GCA_020142125.1 Phrynosoma platyrhinos
GTTAGGCACAAGGGTAGCCCCATGTAGAGCGTGTTGCAGTAATCCAAATGAGAGGTTACCAGGGAATTACATTACATGAATATTCCCTATGGGCAGTAAATTATTACCCCCCAAGAATCATAATTCTTTCCCCCAAAAAAAGAAGAAAAAGAAAAAATTCACCATCTGAATCCATGCATATTATATTTCACATTATAAAGGAATTATTTTCTAAAACTTCAGATTCAAACAGAATTTTCTATTGGTTTTCTGTGCTTGATTGATTCTAACAATTAGTTCTAAGCCATTGTGATTCCTGAAGCCTTGCTACCCATCTTGTTACACCATAGATGTTAGAGTGAGAGTATATCTGTTCACACTAATAATAATAATAATAATAATAATAATAATAATAATAATAAATTTCTTACCCTCCTTCCCCATGGCTTGAGGTGGGGATTGCTGAGCAGAGGGGCGGGCTATAAATAAAATTTATTATTATTATTATTATTTATTAAACCACATAAAACCATTTAAACCCCTTAAACTAAAACACATAAACATAGGGCACATTAAAATAATACAACATAAAATTTTAAATATATCATGTTAAAATTCATAGTTTAAAATCAACTAGGTAAGCCTGCCTGGAAGAGATAGGTCTTCAACTTTGTTTTAAATTGAGGTAGCATGTTTAGATGTTGAATCTCCCAGCAGATCATTCCACAATCTAGACATTCAAGGTACCTCCTCGCTGTGGGCTCCTCACTCCTCCATACCATGCACTAACCCAGGGGTCGGCAACCTACAGCCCATGGGCAGCACCTGGCCCTCCGACCCCTGCCGCCCGGCCCCCTCCGACCCCTGCCACCGCCGTGCATTGTACAGCATTGTATGCAATATCAGCCACATGGGACCCTACTCAGGCAACAAGGTTTCCCTGTCTCTCCTCCCCCTCTAGCTCCACAATGCAATTCCACTCTAGAGAGTCCTCCAGCTAATCCAGTGCAAGTAAGTGGCATGCAGAAAGGGGAAATCTGCTTGGCCTGCCATGTCTGTTTGGTTAGTGGATATAGTACCATCACTAGTGTTGGCGTCACCCGGTGCAGTAACTCATGGTGTCACTTCCCGATTGATCTCTCCCATAGCACACCACACAAAATCCTCAGTAATGTTTTTTGTACTAATGTTACTCATAAATTGTATTTCTCATATATCATTAAATGTAATTGCAATAGTTGTGACATAAACAACTAACAAAATTAAAATGATAACTTTAAATTACAATATCATGTGCACAGCCAAAATGTATTGCCACATACCCACATACACATTTTTATATGGTTAAAGTGAAAATTTGGTAAGATGTGATGTCTTTAAGGAAAATGTAAGGATTTTTTTAAAAAAATGTTTTAATACATTTTAAATTTTAATTAAAAAAAACAACAACAACTGGGCCTCTCCTTTCTTCTCCCATTCACCTCATGCCACACAAATCATCTCTTCTGCTGAGATCCAGGATTTTAAAGGGACTCAGGTGAATGCCACAACCTGTTTCTGCCCAAAGGCATAAGTTTGAGGAGAACTGGTGTTACTCCCCCCCCCTTAGAGTACCATGTTACATCCCACACCCCCTCCCTACACACCCCTTGTGATGTCATTTGGGTGGATACCACCTATTCTTAAAAATATATATGAGAGATTATATAGATCCAACATCACAAAGACAAAAATAGACACCAATATTCTGACTACTTAGTTAAATCTGCATAATTAAGTAACATAGCCTGGCTTGAACACCCTCACCCAGCCCACCTTAAAACCCATCAGCCAAAAGATGAAGAAGTGAATGAAGCTGAGAAAAGAATTCCCATAGAGCTCCTACTTCTGATTTTCACTAGTTCACTTGTTCATAGGAGGGCACCCTCCATCTCTAGCTGAACAGACCTCCTTTCCCTGATTCAGTGAATGGCGCTTAAGACAGGCTGGAGGGCTGTAGTTTTACAATAAGACCATGTATAAAGCAGTTACAGATCCATAACTCTAGCTTACAGATCTGTAACTGCATCACGAAATGCTAGCCATATTCAGCAGAATATAATAAAATGTCCCAACAACTTACAATTATTTTATTTCACATCTTTAATTAATGTGACTGGATGGTCATTATGGTTATCTGGAGTTCATTCAGAAGGGTTCCTCCCTCTGTAAACAAACGCTAAATTAAAAGACCAAACAAGTGAGAGTCTTTCTGCAAAATGCAGCCTTGTAGGAGAAATGAGAAAGATGAGATTGAAAGTTTGTTTCATGTAACACTGGAGTCCTGGTGAATGGCATTAAAAAGAACATGGAACAGATGAAAGGCTTCAAAAGCTAGCAAGTACATCCATAGCTAAGGGCGCATTTTAATTTGAACTGAAATAGGCAATGAAAAAAAGCAGGTGGTAGAAGCCTTCCTCTTAAATAGGATGTGGGTTTCCATTATACATGCTGAAATTACTGTTTCCCCAGTGGCTCCATGAATGTAATAATTGTTTAGCACATGGATTCCTCTTTCTAAACACCACTTTCCTCAATTTACTGTGTTGTGTAGCTGAATGTGAGGTCACACTGGGCAGAAACTGGGCAGAAAAAGGAAATTTGTCCATAGAATTAAATCAGATTTAAATTGTAATCAGATACAGGTTAAATTTTAAAATGTCAGAGGTTATTCAAGATTGCTAAAGTGCTTAAGAATATGATATGAAAACCCAAGGTTTAATACTCGACCAGTGAAATAAAAAGGATGTTGACATATTCTGCTTGTTTCATTTCAGATTGGGTTGAAAATATCCACTTTTAGGTCAAGAAAAGTTTAATATACCAGGACTTCAGTTTTGGTTCCCATGAGAGGTAGGTTAGGCTGAGGCCAAAGTCACTCAATAAGTTTCACAGCTCATTGGGGACTAGAATTCAGGTCTCCCAAGTCTCAATCTACCACTTTAAAGGAGACTTTCTACTCCTCAAGAAGAGGAAAGAATCAAATGTTATGTTCCTACTTCTGAAATAGTCAAGATTCCCTGTATGTAGACTGTATGGACGAAAGGAAGATCAGCATTCCTGTTGTAGCAGAAAATGAAGGAGTTCCACCCACTTTCTTTGTCTCTTTTTCTTTAAGTACATTAAGAACCATATACTCCATCTCCATTTTTTTTACTTCCTCCTATGAGCAACTATTATTGAAATACAAGAATTTTAATGTCATTGTTGATGGCAAAGGTACTAGGTGGTTCTTCCAGATCATGTCTATACTACTGAGATGTTCCCATCTGCACTGTTCAGTTGTAGTTTCTCCTGACTTTCTGTAGTGTGAAGTCAGAGTCATCCCAGTTGAATGTGCTTTCTTCAAGCAGTCCTTGTGGGAAATTGTTTAAATGTTTACATTTTACAAGACCTTAGGATCTGGGAAGGAGGAGGTTTGTCTGTTTTTACCCAGTATCATATTCTTGGGATCTTTTAATCCAAACTGCACCAGGAAAACATCACTTGAAGAAACAGGGTTGTTCATATCACTCTATAATCTGAGGAAAGTATGAAGAAACAGATTTGGACTTCCAAAATGGCGGCCATGACATGCGCTGTGGCGGCTGTGGCCGCACGCACTACAGCAGCAGCCATGGTAGCGTGCAAGGGGGGTCGCGCGTGTGAGCGTGCACACTGCCATTTCCTCCCCCCCCCCTCGGCCCAGATGAGACCTGGGCTACGGGAGACCAGCCCAGGTCTCAAAAAGGTTGCCTGTCCCTGATCTAAAGGATATAACCCATAATACCGGCTTGATGCCCAAGCAGTCTACTGCATGAGACCACAGCCACTATAGTGTGCAATACAACCAAACTGGAAGCAGAGAAATTAAAAAATGAGTCACCACAGATATAAATACGTCTACTTGAAAAATGTGCTCAGCATTGTAATGCTAGATAAGAAGCATTTTAAATCTCTTTTCCTCATTTAATAATAGCATTATTCCAGTTCAAGCATCCACATTGTTTATTTCACTTCAGAGAAATACTTTCTGACTCGAAATATATTTTCTGCTTATTTTTTGTTAATAAGTAATACTATGTAGTCTATAGTCTAGTAGGCATTTTCAGGGTTTTGTAGAAAAAAATCACTGTTTTTGCTTATTTATTCTGAAAAGGAGAGTTTTAGCAAGAAGAAATACTTAAAATTCAGCAGAGCATTAAACTAGCAGCCCTGCTTTTTTAGTGTTTCATGACATCAAATACCCAAACTATTTTGTTTACCCTTTACTAAAGGCCACTCCAGCAGCAAGTGTTCCAAAGGCTGCCTGTGATGTACTGTTCTAGCATCTGAGTAAGCATTACATTTCTACTCCACTCACAAACACCTCAGTATGCTTAAGACTTACTGAAGTATATTGACTGAAGTATACTTCACTGTGTGCTGCAAAAGGCCACTTATGTGGGCATAGATCTCATTGATTAAGCCGTGCTTTCTGCCAAGTCATTATGCTTGGGATTGTGGCCTCAGCTTTTATAGATCCCTGGCTGCCTGAAACAGTAAATCTCATGGTTGGCATTTCTGGAAAGGCTGCGGCAAAACAGCAGAAAGGCTAGTCATGGAAGGCTTGTGTAGCTTTTCTTCTGAAGTAGCCACCAGCATACTTGTTCTCTTACGCGGCTGCAAAGTCTTTGGGTTGAAAGCGGATTATTCACATGTGTTTGCTTTTACTTTTGACTTTTGCTTGACTCCTCTGTCTCTTTCCACCATTGCAAACCTTACGCTGACAATACACAAAAACCCCTTCAGGAAAGGAGATTATTAGGGATCATGGGTGCCTGTACCAGTCTAACATAGATTAAAGGAAGACAAATGGATTTAAAGCTCAGTCCTTAAACTGTGGAGCTTGGTTTATGTCTGTCAAAAATAAGTGGCACAGGAACATGACCTTAGATGTGAACTTCCCCCCCCTTAATAATTACTATGATGGCTTCTTCTTAGTGACATACACAGGAGTCCAATTTACAGGCATCAGAGGCCAGGGGGTCTTGGCGATGTCTCATCCATGGGGTTGCCATGGTTCGAGATTGACTCAAAGGTGATTTACAATAACAAATGTCTTTAGGGAAGCCGTTGCAGAGGTCCAGATTCTCTTCCTCCCTTGCACAATATCTCAACCCCCCCCAAACCAAACTTTTCCATGGTACCCCCTTAACACAGCCATTTATTGGCCAGTGGAGAGCAAGGTGGGAGCCAGTGGCACAGAAGTGTCCAGCTATGTGCGTGTAGCTGGATGAACAGCAGTGAGACGTCTTCCAGGAAGTCCTGGGCATCTTCCAGGGGTCCTGGAGGATCATGTCATTGCTCCACGTCCAGCTACAGCCTCATAGCTTGTCAGTTCTCCATCTCACCTTTTGTGCTCTCCATAACCCAATGCATGGCTGTTTTGCTGGGGGGCATCATGATAAAGTTAAATTTCTCCACTGGAAAAAGAGAGGCGAGGGAGAGTTCCACAAATAATATTAATTGTCTGCATCCAAGTAATAACCAGAATCTCAGCCTATGTCTTTAGGTCACACACAAAAAGGAAACAGGGCGCAAGAGGAATCTAGCAGCACCTTTGAGACATGTATTTTAGCATGACCTTTGTGAAAACTGATCCACTTCTTCAGATGAAATACATGATTAACACCACAGGTATTTAAGCAATTATATAGTTGTAGGATCAGAATACAATGATATACAGTTGGACCTTTGTATCCAAAGAGACTCCATTCCAGAACCACCAACCCCAGCAATTACGAAGAAACACAGGACCACATTGTACCTTAATGTGGGATAGTTTAAGTTCCTAAAGCTTCAGCCTTTTTAAGGAAACAAAAATACTTAAGTATCAAAATATCAAAGCCAAGCCTGTTAGAGTCTGACTTTAAATTAGCAGAATAGCAAAAATGTGTCTTTGCCTAATTATGTTTCCCTAAGAACTGAGAATCACTCCAAAAAACAACACATAGTTTGTAGTTTAAAACAATGGCTTTAATCTATATTTACATAAAAGTCTCTATCCTAATCTAACTAGTGAATAGTTCAGGTAAAGAGAACTATTTATCTCACCATCTTTCCAAACAAAGTTGAGAGAGCAGGAAGATGGTAACAGCTCAGTTGAAAATCTTTAGGGAGAAAGTCTGTTAATCCCAAAGAGGGAGTAACCTAAGTCACATGGTTATTTTGAATGAGAGAGGGAGGGAGAGAGAGGAGTTTGCATATAGGAAATCCCTATCTATCTAAGGAGGGCAAAGAGAATGCAAAAATCTTCCAACACTTAAGTCCTGTTGTCCCTAATGGCAGCTCAATATGTGCACCACCATTGGGGACAATGCGGTTTGCCATCTGCAGATGCTTAAAATCATGGATGGCAAGCCCACAGATACTGAGGCCCCATTGTATAAAATAATGCAAATAGTGATAATGTGTGTGTATGTGTCCATGTGTTCAAATCACCTATTGCCTTATGGAAACCCCATGAATTTCAGAAGATTTTCTTAGGCAAGGAATAGTGAGGGGTGATTTTGCCAGTTCCTACCTCTGGAGTGTAGCCTACAGCAAATAATATTAATTGCCTGCATCCAAGTATTAACCAGGGCTGACTCTGCTTAGCTTCCAAGATAAGGTGAGATTTGATGCCTTTAGATATTTCAAAGACCATGCATTTGACTATTGCAAAATGAATATTATTTCTTGTAGGCTACACGTCAGAGGTAGGAACTTGCAAAATCATACATTTAATCCAAATCTCTCATGAGATTTGGAGTATCTTTTACACAAAAAGGCACTCATAATCTATAATGTAGAATAAATAGGATTCAGATGTTTTTGTCTTTTAGAGTTGTTGCTTTTTGTGAGAGTCTCTTTATACTCTCACAAACAGCACCATGCACCATAAAGCTCAACCCAGAGGACAAACTGAACCCATCTGTTGTATCAGCATTACCTCAGGAATCACAGCATAGACTATTGCTGTGTGAGAATGAAATGCATTTCAGAAGCTCCTCTTTCCCATCTGGAAAAGCAATATGGAAAGGTGTCCTCAATGCTGATGGTGCCTAGTGGTTACTCTCAATAGAGCGGCTCTCTATGCATTTACTTCCTTGAGCTGAATACTCGAGTTTTAAGTCATTCTCTGGATTGCATGTTCTTTGGAACTGAGGTTGCTGGATGGACAGAATTGTTGTTGTATATTTCTGTCAAGTCAACTTCAACCTATGATGACCTTATAAATGAGATACTTCCAATTTGCTCCAGATCACTCTGTCATCAACTGTCCTGCTCAGGTCTTGCAGATTCAGGGCCATGGCTTCCTTGGGTGTATCTGTTCACATGTAATACACTCTTTTTTTCCCTACTGCCTTCTCCCTTAACAAACATTATTATCTTTTCTAATGAATCATGTTTCTTATGTTAAAAACAAAACTAGGTATGTGTGTGGATTTTTTGGATGACATCTCCCAGGATTCTCCAGTCAGCATGACACTAAACAGGCTGGCTAGAGAATTCTGGAAGATGTACTCCAAAAGAGTTTCTTTTCCCAGCTCTACATAAGCAGCTATTGAAGTCTATCTCTGTGACATATTCTATGTTAAAAGCAATGAATTGACTATTTCTTCCTTCCCTGGAAATAAAGTGTTCCTTTACATCCCCACCCACGTACATTACCTGGAATAAATTCAGTTTAAAATAACCCCACCCACACATGCATTGCCTGAAATGACTTCAGTATTGAAATTCATATGGTTCCATGGCTTTTTATTTCTCAGCCTAGCCACACATCTGCAAAATGGACTCAGTAAAAAAAATGCTCTGCTTTAATGATGAATAAAAGCTAACCGGATGGAGCAAGCTTGTTTTCTGCTGCTCTAGAAACTAGGACATGAGCAATGAATTCAAACTATAGGGAAAAAGATTCCACCTAAACATTAGAAAGAACTTCCTGATGGTAAGAGCTGTTAAGTTGCCTCAGAGAGCGGTGGTGTCTCCTTCTTTGCAGGTTTTTAACAGAGGCTGGGTGGCCATCTGTCGGGAGTGCTTTGATTCTATGTCTTCTTGCATGTCAGGGGGTTGGACCGAATGGCCCTTGAGGTCTCTTCCAACTCTTAAGATTCTATGATTCTATTATGTATGGACTAGCACTTTGTTAGATTCCCCATTCGCCCATGAAACCCCACTGGGTGGCCTTGGGTAAGTCACACACCCTCAGACCCAAGAGAAGGCATCTCCTGAGTATCAGTCCAGTCCATGTATTTTAAACAACCACAAAAATCTGAGTGTTGATTTTTGTCATAGGATTTCCCCCACCTCCTCCGCAGCCCTAACTTTCCACTAACATCTGCAAGAGTTTGTCCTTTGTGAATCAATGTTTTTCAATTAAAGCACACAGGGTAGAAGAAAACGGATGTTAAAAAAGAAAAACAAATGACTCCAAAGTAAATTGAGTCATTAGTACTGAAAAAACAAATTATTTAACCTACATCGGAATCATCTCCTTGCTAAAGAAACCCCATGGCTCTAGTTTCTTCACTAATTTAAAAAGAAGTTTTGGCTAACCCTCTCCACCAATCTTCTGTATCTCCAGTGCAAACTCAGTAGGGAAGACACAGCTGTAAATCAGATAATTTGCAAAAATGTTATTTCTGAGCCAACCACAGAAGCACTGGCAAGCAAAAACATTACTGTAGCTAAACAAAGTAACAGGGGGGGGGGGGAACCCAACAACACAGAAAGTTAGAAATATGGACATGAACTAAAACATGACCCATTTTAAATATCCAAGAATGTCATTAATAAGATTGCCTCAGTAGTGATTTGACTGTTTGACTACAACTCTGGAGACCAGGGTTCAAAGCAATGGAATGATAAGCAATGGAAATCCACTAGGTGACCTTGGGAAGGCACATGCTCTCAGCCTCCAAGGAAGGCAAAGACAACCCTAAAGGTAAAGGTGAAAACCTAGGAGAAAAACCGAGGGGAAAATCTTGCCAAGAAAACCCTGAAATAAGCTTGCCTTAGGGTTGCCACAAGTTGGAAATGACTTGAAGGCACACAACAACAAGAGGATGCCAGATCAGCAGCATCCATTTTTTTGAAATCTTGCAGCCAAGAACTGAGACGGAGGACCCATTCACTCTTCATAATTGTAGCACTATGAATTTACTTTAACGGCCTTGGCTGAATCCTATGGAATCCTGGAGATTAATTGAGAAAAACTAAAGGAGCTCTCTGACTAAGAGTTCTAAATGCTGTTCCCTAAATTGCAAATCTCAGGATTAGATAGGATGCAACCATAATAGTTAAAGTGGGGCCGTTATCACTGCAAACTGTGCAATGTGAAAGCATCCCAGCAGGTAAATCCTTGTGATGCCACAGAGATTGGGCAGACAAGGATTAGGACTGCTTCTGTATCAGCTATTGCAGAAATGGCCATGAGAGCAATATTGGTAACTAGGCCCAGAACTTGTATAAAACCTAGGGGGCAAAATATTCATGTACCAAAATACTACAAAATGCCAGCTCCAAAGCATGAAATACATTATGCAAGTTTTCAAAGCTTCACTAGCTTCTTCATCAGGCAAAGATGTTAAAAACCATACAGGAAAAAAAATGGTGATGTTGTTTGAGCCTACATTCTGAGAACTCAGTTAAGATGGTACTGAGAGACTTCAATGCATGCATTATTGACCATATGAGGACCAGAGACAAAGAGCAATAAAAGACAGGTACAGTGGATCTTCCCATCTAGGGGGGGGGGTTCAGTCCCCCACCCAGCACCATGGATGGAAAAAAACATGGACAGTCAAACCCCATATTATTCAATGGGCAGTAATGTGCACACTTCTGTGCGCACATGATGCCACTGAATAATATGGGGCCCAACTGTCTGCAGGCAGTCAAATCTGTGGATTGTTCCATTAGCAACTCCATTGGCAACAGAAAAATAACTTCACTTGAAACTCAGGTTCTTCTCTTCTTGTGTGAAGCTTACTGCACCTTTCCTAGGCAGAGAGCACTGCATTTCTCAAGGAATCTCTGTACTCTTATATCTACAGAAGAAGAAGAAGAAGAAGAAGAAGAAAATGTTATATAGGTAAAAGATGCCCAATTGTAATCCCAAATTGTAGTTCAATGAAAGAGATTTACCTTTGTTGGATTCACCCGAGTGGATTCACTATCCTTTGAAAGCAGATCCACCAGCCATCCCTGGTTGGTGGCTATTACACTCAGGACAACATGGGTGGAGTCAGTACAGTTGGGGTGCTTTGCATCAGGAATCCTAAGATGTACGAGTAAAATGTGACCAGAATCTTCTAAACAGTGCAAATGCAGTAGTTTGCATATATGTGTAACGTATATCTTTGTCTTGCCACATATTAGGTTGCTTGCTCTACCCCATGTTTCAGCCAAAGGCATATGTTTGCATGGACTTTTCTTTCCCTCTTTTTGTTTGCATCAAAGATGAATCTGGGTTCCATTGCCCCAACACCACTTATCCGGCCATGGCACTGCTCCTCAAGTAAGGAACATCAAGGGTGTCCCATTTGTCATCAATGAAATGTTGGCAGTTGTGACCCACATATCCATCCTGTTTGTAGAGTAATAACCAAGGGTGAAAACATTAGGATTTACATAAATACAATTCATATTCAAAATGCATACTAAAAGCAAAACTACAAAAAGAAATCAATTTGCAGCACTGGAAGAGTGAATTCACCTTTCCAGTAGACTGCTTATTTGAGGAGCTAAGTTGTGCAGCAGACCAAATTTAATTAGCTGACCTTTGCAGGAAAGTGCATGGCTGGCAAGGTTTGGTTCTTGATATTTTAATAGCCCAAAATATTGTTAGGAAAACATTGGGGCAACACCAGAACAACACTAATGGCAGGGCTGCCCTCTACCATGAGACAGAGTGAAGCAGCTGCCTCAGACAGTCCATCTTGGCTGAAACTCTTCTCAGTGCACCGTAAATGTCAACACAGGGAAATACACAACATGGCTACCACGCAAATACCACGCAGAATAGTAACGCTGAGTAACATGGATCAATGAATAGAGTGTGTCCTTGGTTATTTCACAACTTGCATATTGTAATAACCTACTGGCAGGTTTGCCTTCCTTCTCTCTTACACCTCTGGTTTTAATTGTTCGAGTTGTCTTAAATTTCCCTAAATGCCTACATGTCTCTCCCCCCCCCCGGGGTCTTTCACACTACATTTAAAACCAGTTTGCAAACCAGTTTACATTGGAGTTGTTAACACTTGCACTGGGTTTTTCAGACCCAAATTCTGGGGGGCCCAGTGCAAATCCCCCTTAACCCGGATTTTTTGGAAACAGGGATTTTAGTGGTTCTTTTGAAAAGAACTTGTTTTTTTTTTTCTACCAGTCGCAAATGGGCACTTGCTGTCGATTCCATTCAGAGCAAAGGGACAGATCATGCCCACCCCTTTGCTCTCTCCCTGCCAGCCAAAGCCAAAGCCAAAGCCAGGGATGGGGTTCTCCCAGGAACATCATCAGTGTAATTTTTAAAATATACAGTTGTCCCTCCGTTTTCGTGGGCTTCAAGTCTGCGATCCTCGCTTATCTGCAAGGGACGAACAGAAGGACACAAAATGGGGTTTGCACCTGTGGCCACATACCTCCATTCAAACCAATAGGGTTGAATAGTTGCATTTTTCTTTTTCACGGAGGGGGGTCCGGAATGTATCCCCCTGCGAAAAAGAAGGGGCAACTGTATATACATAAAATGTGACAGCTTATGCACACCTTTGCAATTGCATGGCCTCAGTAGACAGTACCTTTAAATACTCACATTGTCAATATGACAATGGTGTCCATGATCTGATTGACATTAAAAAAAACTATCAGTGGGGGTGGGGGAGAGGGGGTCATTTTTTCCTCTTTCCTCAGAAATAAAACCACATCAAACTCTGCTCCCAAGTTGGCGCAAGCAAAGCTCTCGCATACATACTGTAGGTTTTTTTAGGCATTCAGCCTTCTCTGTCAGACAGCTCTGGGTGACAAAATCACTGAACATTCCCAGGATTCCCTAGCCCTGAGCTGGATTATTTCTGCAGTGTGTTTTGGACCAACAGGATTGCTAGCCCTCCTTTCTCCCAAAATGGGATTCCAGGCAGAGCCC
>CM034701.1:257033182-257060278 GCA_020142125.1 Phrynosoma platyrhinos
AAAAAAATCTAGGCTGTCTACAACCTCCCAGAGGGCCTTTTCGGTAATTGGCCCTAGATTATGTAATGGCCTGCCGGACGAGATCTGTCAGATGACAAGCTTGAACAGCTTCAAAAAAGTGCTAAAGATGGATCTCTTTCAGCAGGCCTTTCATGATTAGATCCCGGCCTCAGGAGCTGTACCCTTGACTTTCTGTGTCCCTGATTAGCCTGCTGCTGATTTCTTTATTGTTTATTTTTAATTTAATTTAAAATTTAATTGGTTTTAATGGTTGTTAAGTTTAATATGTTTTTATGGGGGAGGGTGGGGGTTGAGTTTTTTAGATTGTACTAATTTTACTTGCTGTAAGCCGCCCCGATTGTTTTTAACAGAGGGGTGGGGTGTAAATTATTATTATTATTATTATTATTATTATTATTATTATTATTATTAATTAAAGATATAAGATGCCATGGGATCTTTTTTCTTCTTCTCCCCAACTGGTCCTTGTATATATGCACACTGTAAGGTTTACATTCAGCCTTCTGTAATGCACAAGTAATTGCATCAATGGTTTCATGATGTACAAGAACAGAATGTGAGTAGGGTGGTATGATCAGAATCATCACTCACATCCTACTATATACCTACTCTTAAGAGTCAACCAGGAAGAAATGGAAGGAGAAAGAACTGCTATTAAACTCTAGGTCGATCATTTCCTGGTTACTCTTGTGTCCCAGGAACAAGAGGGGGCAAATGGAGAGATGATGATGATGATGATGATGATGATGATGATGATGATGGATTCTTTGACAATGGCCCTGGTTACAGCCTTGATAGCACTTATGGCAATGCTTCATCATATCATAGTCTAATCATTTTCTGCAGTTGTGGAGTCAGGTGCAAACCTCTACCTGAAAATAAATGACAGTCCATGCACTTCATGATATGATCCACAGTTAGTCAAATGTGAATGTGACAAATGATCAAAAACTTTCTTTTAATTTCCAGACCTGTTACCCATGGATGTTCTCATGATGCTTTCCAATATATCTGGATGCCTGCCTTATATGCTTCCACCCAAATGCCCAGACAACTGTATGACCAGTAAATATAGACATATTACTGGAGCTTGCAATAACAGGTAGATCTTACAACTTCAGGAACTTTTATTGTTCCCCTTGACTGAGAGACATTTGATTTCTTCCTTCCTTCCATATTGGTCTCCCTTCTTTCCCATTGTCTTGCTTTGCTTCCCAGTGAAACTCTCAAGGTTTACATCATTTAAGATTGCTCATAATTTAGTTTGCTCATCCCAAGAAAGGGTTATTTTATGGTCATTTGCAATTAAGAGGAGAAATATTCAAGATTTCCCAAACTAGTAAGACACATGCTTAAGCCTCTACTTCATCCAAAACTCTTGCCTCCAGGATGAAAGTATCAATGGAATAATTACTGGCTCCTTTTTTCCTACCTATGGGCTTGTTTTTCATGCCAGTGAAAGACCCCTCCCATTGGAAGGAAAGGAAGTAACATGCTCTGAAGTGCAGTTAAATCTCTCTCCATGTTCCAGAGATGATTAGGAGTACCTCTGGATATGATAGATCCAGAACTCTTTCTCCTCTTCCAGAACTCTTTCTCCTCTGGTATAACGCCTGCTCCCCCCAGTATCTTTGACACCCTCACTTGACCCTCAGGGAGAAGTGACTAAAAATCATTTCAGCTGAGGAAACCAATCCATCTGCACAAGCATATTATTGCTGTGCTGGTGGAATGGTGAAATTAATGGAAAAGCTTCTTTTGCTTTGCTTTGCTTTGCTTTTTTCACATTTAGAGAAATTCACTGAAAGGTATCTTAGCCTGGTAACATTCCAGTGATCTGTTAAAATATTAAAGCAATCAGGAAGAAAATCACTGGTTAAGCTGTTAAATTAA
The DNA here is from genome assembly GCA_020142125.1 of Phrynosoma platyrhinos. Taxonomy (NCBI): domain Eukaryota; kingdom Metazoa; phylum Chordata; class Lepidosauria; order Squamata; family Phrynosomatidae; genus Phrynosoma; species Phrynosoma platyrhinos. The sequence continues at coordinate 257,035,097 of CM034701.1, forward strand.
CATATCATTACTTTTAATTGAGTGAAATAGCACTATGTGCCATATTTTATGCCATTTCAATAAAGACGATCAAGTGTAACTAATTTGAATGCTTTATTAAAGTGCACGTAAAACTTCAAGTGTGAATTATTGTCATTAATTAAATGTATTACTGTCTCACATTGCTTTGCAAATTGAGCCCTTTGGTATACTGATGATCAATGAAGTATTAATAAAATAATTGTTCCCTATTTAGTGTACTCACAGCAATGTAAGTGTATGACTAACAGCCTGCATATCTACTTTCTCTTTCCCTCCCTCTCTGAATTGTTGTGCTCAGATATAGAAATACTGAAAGTATTATGTCTTGTTGCTGTACTTTGCATATATCCTCCAGTATATTGTTCACTTTGCATATGTCCCCTGGTAAATATCTGTTACCATTATTAGTATTTTCATGATGCTTAAATCCCTTTACTCCTTGCAGCCTCAGACTTGTTTGGAATTATGGGGTCCCTTGTTCAACACAGTTCAGGTTCATATATTTGTAACTTTACCAGTGCTATATGATTAGATGCCACACCTGCTACCATTTGTGGGATCACATGAGGGTCTCGGCAAAGAAAAAAAATGTTCCTATTCCTACTACAGAGTGATAGTGCTATTATTTCACTTTAACTGTCATGGTTCCTCTTATGGAAGTCTGGGATTTGCAGTTTCAGGAGGGACATTTAAAATTCTCAGCTGGGGAGCTCTAGTGCCCCACTAGACCACCTGTCCCAAGATCTCAAAGGAGGGCACCATGGTAGCTAAAGTGGACTAATAGTATGATAATTCTGTAGTGGGAATGGGCCCCTGAGCACATTGACCAAGAAATGAAGTGAAGGAGAAGAATGAGAGATGAAATGAGTCATTGGCTTATTCGCTCTTGCCCTTCTCACTCTTTAAATTGCCAGTGTCTGATGAACATCCCCTCTGAGATACAAATATATTGTTACTGTAGCAACACTGAAATTATTCTGCTAAATATGTTCAAGTGTGAAATCACCCTGCACTACAGGCAGGCAATATATGGTACTTCAAATGTATTGGACTGCAAAACCCCTCAGTCCTAGAGAGTGGAGGGATGAGTCCAACATTGTCTTGAGGGCCCTAGCAAACTAAGAGGGAAAAAATGCAATAAACAAAAAAAAAATGTTAAAGCTGTTACAATTTAAATGTTAAACTATTTCAACATTGATTTGTGGTGATCCTACCCTAGGATGCTCTTGGCAAGATGTATTTAAGGGAGTTTTGCCATTACCTTCCTCTGAAGATGAGAGTCTGACCTGCTCAAGGTCATATAATGCGTATCCATGGCTGAGGAGGAATTCAAAATCTTGTCTCCCAGAGTCTGTCCAACACTCAGCTCACTACACCATGCAGCTACCTTTAACTTATATAACTAATCTTTTACTTACATAGGGGCCATCCCAGATGGGGAGCTTCCAACACAGCCCTGGCCAGATGGCTTCCTCCTGTTTATGAAGATGGACTAAGTCAACCAAAAGGATGGAATCCTGGTTTCTTATATAATGGATTTCCATTGCCCCCGGTCAGTAGCCTATGAAATCATTAAGATGTTAATTTAATAGGTTTATTATCTTCTTTCAACAAAGACTTCCAGGCAGGCAAAAATCATGAAACATACTATCAAATAGCCAAACAGAAATTAAACAGGAATCAAAAGCAACATAAAAGAGATGAAGCAGTTTCAAAAGTTAGAGAGAACAGAGAAGGGTTCACTTGGTGCCCAAAACAGTTCTGCAAATGTCTTGTTCAGGCATTAAACATCAACAGAGTAGAGGTACATGAGTAAGGAGCACAGAGTCACACACACTATTCCCCCTAAATATCCTTGCATGTGCTAGTTCCTGCCTCCCCAGTCTCTGCCTTTGCTCTGTACAGTGGCAAGGTCTAAAATTGGTTCTCAAGACTGCTTTATCAGGATCCTTGATAACCAAGAGAATTTCTACTCACCATCAAGTAAAATGGAGTGTATGGGGAAAGTGGAAAGCCCACAAACTTCTAAGGAAGGACAGAACCTCCTAAGAAGTGGTGTCTGCAGTCAAGACTTGATTCATTGAATGGCTCTAGGAAGGGAACTGTCATCTATCCACACTGGATATATGGGGTCTGACTGCACATACCCTCATGGCTAGGGGGAAAGAAACTGCCACCTTGCTCCTATAGAGTACCTATGGTATATGGTTAGGTGCATTAAAAGATGTTTGGTTCCTATTCTAAGATATTGTTCTGATTCATACTATACTGGATGAATTATGGATATTGCTGTAGCACAGTGTATTGTTTATACCTGTCAAGAATGCATTAGCTTAATGCTTTCCTGCCAGAATTTGTTTTGGTTGATTGAGTGATGAGATTGATAATATATGGTTGACTATAATGGTTAAAACTGTGAGGTTGTGGTGTAAGAGAATGAGTTTTAAAAGAGAAAAAAAAAAAGGATGTGAACTAAAAGGCTTCTTTGGTATGCATGTGGGATGTTTCCACCTTGGCTGAAGCTAGACGCTTGAGTTTGAAAATATGGTTAAAGAGATGAGAATGGTTTTGAAAATGCTTTATATATAAATAGATTGTTTGATGGTTTTAATAAGTGATGGTTTTAGATTTTTATATATTCGGTTGTTAAATATGTTAGATACAGATATATGATGATACTGATAAATACATGATCCCAGTCCCAGGTGATATATCACATAAACAGAGTGCAGATGTTACTTCAAGGTTGTCTTGTCTATTGTCAGTGGGAAGCTATAGATTCATACACATCATGTCAATTGCCAGACTTTCTGGACAGTAAAACATTACATCATGTTAATAGCCGAAGCCCTGGAATTTGTGACCAATCACTGAGTTACACCAACCTATGGGGAGGGACATTGCTATGTTCTATAAAAGTGTTTCAATATGCTTTAACTTCAGACTTGTCAAAGAAGTCACGGACCTGTCTGCTATGTTTTCTTTACTGTAATAAAAGCTGTCCTTTTGACGTTAAGTCTTGGATCTGTTTTTATGTTATGAAAAAAGACCTGTGGGTATGCTGTACCTGACAATACCTAAGGCTGAAGCAGGTATACCTGAGTATTCCCCCACAAGAATACAGATTATTGATATGGATTATAGATACCAATTATTGATTCAGGCATAAGGAAGAGGAGCAAGAGATGTGGTAAATCCTGCTGGTTGAACTTGCATCTCATAGATGTGCTACCCAGAGAGTAATGCTGTTTCACTTGAGGCCACAAACAAAGGTCTGGTCTCACTATATCTTAAGAAATACCATATGTAGTAATGTCACTAGGGCTGGCATCATCCGGTGTGGTAACTCATGATGTCACCCCTCCATTGACCTTTTTCCATACCACACCATACAGAATCCTTAATAATGTTCTTTGTACTAATGTTACTCATAAACTGTAAATCCTGTATATCACTGAATGCAATGGTTGTGACATAAACAACTAGCAAAATTAAAATTAAATTACAATACCATATGCACAGCCTAAAGGTACTTTCATGTTGTTAAAGTTAAAAAAAAATGAGTTTAGAAAATTTCAGAAACCCTGAAGCCTTTCGTTTTTCTTCCCACTGAGCCTCCACCCCCCCATCTCCAGCATGTTACAGGGATACAGGTGAATACCACAGCCCATTCCTGCCAAAAGACAGATGTTTGGGGAGCTGTGATGTCTCCTGCTGTGACCTTCACTCTCCACATGCACCTAGTGATGCCCTGACCATAGGAAGACTTCTAGGCTATAAAAATGTCTAAGAGATTGTTGTTGTTGTTCTGTACCTTCAAGTCATTTCACCCTAAGGTGACATGGGGGTTTCTTGGCAAGATTTGTTCAGAGGAGATTTGCCAATGCCTTCTCCTGAGGCTGAGAGTGTGTGACTTGCTCATGGTCATCCAGTGGGTTTCATGGCAGAGCTAAGAACTGAACCCTGGTCACCAGAGTTCAATGCTCAAATCACTATGCCACACTGTCTCTGTTCTCTGGGAGTAGGTTCCAAACTGACATGTATAGGAGGATACTGTTAATGAAGCTATTACTGAATAGGGGAATTCATTTCTACCCAAGGAAGTTAAAATATAAGCTTCTAGTTTTTCAAAGTTAAGAAAAACAGCATCAGAAGTTTATTTGCACTGATTCTGAGGAACTGACATCTCTGCTCTGAATGCCTGAACAGAAATACAAATGTGTCAAAGCCTTAGAGAAACAAGCAAGCAGCATCAGTAGAAAGACCGCTCCCTTAGAACAATGTTGTGACATTAAGCACTTTGGCAAAAAATAATGAGTTCTTCACTCCTTTTACTCTTTTTCACTAGTTTGTTATCAGATGAGCTGTACTTAGTGTGCTTCATGGCAACTAACTTAACTCTTGCTCCTCCAGGTGCGTGAAGTTACCAGGACAATTATCGAGGCCTCTAATGAGGCTGTTACTGAAGATGAACAATATTCTGAAATGATCACTGTCTGGGGACAATACATAGATCATGACCTTGCCTTCACACCCCAGAATGTAAACCAACCTTCCATTCTAGGAAAAGTAGACTGCCGTCTGACATGTGAAAACAGAAACCCATGTTTCCCAATACAGGTATTTTCAGTATCTTTTTCTTTTCTTTTCTGTTTTTTAGGAGATGTGAAAATTGGGAGAAGGGGAGGGAGGAGGCTAATCCTATCATAGGCTATTTATGTCATGCCAGAGGCAGAGCTCTTTACACATTTGGGAATACTAATATTTAGAACTGTAGCAGATCATAGTTGGAATCCTCCTGGAACTTACATCTTCGTATGTGGATTTACATGTGTGGGAATAAGAATTGTGTAGTGGTATAATGTCCATATCCAATACAGAGCTTCTGTTACGTTACTACAGTGGGCCCTTGATATCTGCTGGGGTTTCATTCCAAGATACCATAACAATATAGAAATAGCATGTACATTTCTTATCAGTGAACTAGCACTCTCTAAGCAGTTTATAATGTGTAAGCTAATTGCCCCCCACATGCTGGGTACTCATTTTATGACCTATGAAAGGGTGGAAGGCTGAGTCAACCTTGGACCCCCTGGGATCAAACTCACAACCTTGTGGCTGCAGTATTGGCATTTAACCAATGTGCCACCAGGGCTCCTTATCCTAGTATCCATGATCCGCCATGGATACCAAAATCTGTGGAAGCTCAAGTCCCATTAAATACAATAGCATAGTGAAATTGTATCCCTTATATAAAATGGCAAAATCAAGTTTTGCTTTCTGGACTTTGTATATTTTTAAAAAAATATTTTCAAGCTGTGGATGGTTGAATCCATGGATGAAGAATCTGTGGACACAGAGGGCAACTGTACATAGCTGAGCCAGTAAAGTGCCCCATGTACAATAGAACCAATGAACAATGGGACTGATGCATAGTGGGATCAATGTGCATTGATCACAATGTGTATTGCATTGGTCTTGATGTGCATAGCACAGCACATCCTAATACATATTGGGCACCAATGCACATTGAGCATTCCTACTATATTGTTACAGACCTACACAATTCAGTACAGTCGTCCCCCCAAATTTGCGGCTTGACATTTGAAAATTTGATTAATCGTGAGTCACACCACATGCACACGCACTCCTCCTCTTCCTCCATCCCTGGCTTTTCTCCTTGGGGTGGGGGAAAGCTCAGGAGGGAAGGAGCAGCTAGGAAGGGTGGGTGTGCTGCTCTCCCCCTCCTCAATGCCTCAGAGACCTCAGGTAAGCTTTCAGAGGCATCAGAGGGGGGTGAGAGAAGCAGGCATAATTCCCCCACCTCTCTTCCAATATCTGAGAGAGCTCAGCCAAGTTCTCTGAGGCATCAAAAGGCAGAGGACTTTCCAGAGTGACAAGGGCTGGAGGAAGCCAGAGCTCCTGTTCCCCTACCCCTTCCAACCAGGGAAAGCCTTTCTCCTGGCATTTCCTGGATGGGAGGGGTAAAGGAAAGGAATGCTCCATTCTGTTCACCCCTCCCACCTGGGAAATTGCTGCCATGGGAAGCAGAATTGTGATTTTTCCCCCCCAAATTTGCAGGGGTCTTGTTCCCCTAACCATCACAAATTTGGTGGGATGACTGTAAAGGGGTTTCTTAGAGAGTGCCTCACCTACATAGCTAGACATACATAAAATTATGTAACATATGGAGTTGTATAGGATTCCAGAGAAATAGCCTTTTTAAACTGTCTACTGAAATGAACTTGATGATTACAGTGTTGGGTCATAGTATATCCTTGCAGTTTTTGAAATCTCCCATTGGTGTATAACGTTGGCCGTAAATGATAACAAAACAAGGATATAAAGATTGGCTCGGATCCAACTGGTGTACACTGAGAGAAAAGGCTCCATCTATAGATGCAGGAAACAGTGGCATCAGTAGGGAATGGGGGGTGCCAGGGGTGCAGATCACACCATGTGACACTATAGCGGGAGTGGCATCTAATTGGGCCATCCTCCTCCTTTGGTGCAGGAGGGGCAAATGTGTGCCATTCCAGGGAGGTGGGTTGGACTGGATGGCTCTTGTGGTTTCTTCCAACTCTATGATTATATGATCACTCAGCTTTCTCCCCAGGGGAGAAGTCTTATGACAGAGCAGCAGGAGGTGCAAACGCACACCCTTCCCAGGTGACACACTCCTCACAAGATGATACCCTAGCTAAGGATGCCACTGACAGGAGAAAGTGATTGTCCTTCTCATGTGTTGCCCATGCATGTCTCCATCTCTTGTTTCTGCCTCTCCCAGCCCATCATGAAGCACAAGGATCTTTGCTTTCAAGGCTTCCCAGTCCTTTGAAGCTGATGGCCAACAAAGTTTGCATTCAGTCAGTTGTTGTACACAGTTGGATGTGGGGGGGGGGGTCTTTCATAGCATATAATTATAACACTATGATTTCATTTTAACTACCATGGCAACATCTCATGGAATCCTGGAGATTTTAATATGGTGAATTACTCTCTGGCTGACAATTCTAAATAAACCTCCCTCAACTGAAATTCCCAGGATTCCATAGGATGTTGCCATGGCAGTTAAAATTAAATCATAGCAGTATAATTTTTCAATATGATCACTGGTTACTTCATATCCATGCAAATACTTGGATATTTTATATGGGAAATATAAATTGTTACAATAAGGTAGAAATGGAAAAATAATTGTATTCATTTTCCTGCTGATAAAAGGTTTTCCCAACACCAGAAAAGCTCTTTCAGAAAGAATAAAGCCATACTGAAGTTTGTTGCACTTTTCTCCCAGAATGTCTCCCATACACTTTGTGAAGCATGGTGAGGAGATATTTTGCACACACAAAAATGCCATGTGACTTTTCTGCACAAAATCTCTTTCACACATTGCATTTTGCACAGAAAACCCTTCTTTACTTGTAGAAAACCTTCTTTACTTGTAGAAAACATGTAATTTTTTGTGGGGGGGGGAATAATCCTTTTGTACAGAAAATTCACTTGCAGAATAATTTTTTCAGAATGCATCTCAAAGTGTAACTACTGGGAGAAAATTGAGCACAAATCTTTGTTTTCTCTTTCAGTGGAGAAAAAAGTGGGGAAGCTATTTCATCCTTTTATTTTATTTTTTTCATGCAAGAATGAAATAAGAAAATATATATCCCTGTGGTAGTATAGAACAAGCCATGGTCATGTTTCTGTTAGTTACTTAGCTAAGCATTGAGAACTTTATCAGAAAACACTGCTATTGTCTCATACACTCAGATATCAATTCTAGTAAGGTAAGGAGAAAAATACTGAGAAATAAATGTCTGCATTTAAATTGTCATTTAGTTTATGCCTGGTGTTACAGTGCTGGTCTATTATGTGCCTAATAGTAGCTCTAGATTAAGATCCAAAGGTCTGCTTGCTTATAGATTAACAATTTGTGCATGCACTTTTCAGAAGAAATTTACACAAAGAATATAAAGTACCATCCAGAGGTGAGAGACCATTTCCCCCACAGGCACAAGCTCTACCTGATCAAAACTAATAGTTATATCTCTCCCTGATTCATGTGGCACAATTTCTTCCACAAGTTCTAACACATGTGGAATTCCCTGAGAAGTTGCTTCTTTCTGTTCCACCCATACTCCCAAACCCTGAGGAAATATGTCTGAACTTAGAAATGGCATTCAGTTGCAATCAGTATAACTGAAAATATCACCACCAAGATACATGATGAGTATTGGATATGTTCATATTTCATCAAAATTACAGTAGGGGTTTTTAAGATTTCCCTAAAGCAAAATAGGGGAGAGTTGAATTATCTCAGAAACAATCTAGTAATGGAAAAAGACAGCTATGAAGGATTAATTGTGAGAAAATAGAGCTTTATTTAGGTGTATTTTCTGCAGCTAAACAATGAACTCACTGTTTTTGGGAGGCTTTTTATTTTGCTTTAATGTATTTAATCAAGATTCCACATACCTGTATTATTTGTTCAGCTACCATGGGCTGTGTGGACTACCCACAGATAGGCTACTGAATTAGATAGTTTTCCATAAACTAACTGGTTTCCCATAACTAACTAGTTTCTCATGAACTTCCTAACTAATTTACAGTCACCCCTCCTTTTTAGTGGGGGATCTATTCCGGACCCCCACCCCCACCCCCACCCCGCAAAAAAGGAAAAACACAAACATTCAAAGCCTATTGAAGTATGTCCATGGGGGCGAGTGGGCATGTGCCATGGGGGCATGCCCCATTTTGTGCCCCTCCATTCATCCCCTCATGGATAAGCAAGGTTCACAGACTTCAAGTCCATAAAAATGGAGGGACAACTGTATAGTGCACAGTGATTTCAAGGGAAGATGAGATAAACATAATATTATCTACAAGATTTCTTGCCAATTCTGCTAATCCTCTTAGTAGTATCCTATCTGCAATGTACTTCTCTAGAAATACTATATAGGTAATAATACACAATAAGAATAGTTAAACAGATACTTATCCTGTGAAGGATTGATTCCTTCCTTCCTTCCTTCCATTCAATGTGGCTTCATAAAGAGAGATATTCTTGTTATCATGGACTAGCTTCCTCATTTTGAATTTCACTATCTCCCTCCATATTCTGCCAAATGAAAGTGGCAAACTGGATTGTTCACTTGGGAAATGAGTAATACAGTTACATTCTGCAACAGTAGAGTTTCAGAATATCTAAAGGGTTTTTTTTTTTTTTTGTCCCCAGAGAACCTTGTGAAATTGCAAAGTTAGTGAGCAACATTTTCTCAGCAACCATTTTTTCCATCTTTCATACTTCTCAGGGTGGTAAACAAATATTTGTTTAAAAGCTAAGCAGGGAAAGCTTGCTCTTAAGTTATCATTAGGACAGTTATACACAAAACCATTCCTGTAAACAGATCCTGGGCACTTTATGCACTGGGAAAGAGTCCAGTATTTGAGGTCAGAGGCACCCCTGCCATTAGGCAGAATGAGGCGATTGCCACAGGCAGCAGATATTGAAAAGCAGAGGTGTCCAGCTCTTAGATCTTCCTCCTGAACTCCCAGTTCTCCCCTGTTGGAGGGCAGAACTGTGTATTCCACACAACTTGTTACCTGGTCTAGCCAAACTAGCCTTCTGGCTCAGAAGTAGTACAGAATATTACTATTCCCAGCCATTTCTGTATATGAGCCTGGGGAGTGATGTCATCTCATCCTTCATCTTTGGCTGGCCCTGTTTGAGGTTTCTTCCAATAGGCCTTTAGTTTGTGTGCAGTGAAATCAGCTGAGAAATGGGTCTGACCAAGTTGGTTAGCCACCTTCCTCCATTGATGGGGCCCTTTCAACTTATTTGATAGCAACAGGTAATATTGCTCTCCACCCCATTACAGACACTACAAATTGAGCTTTAATTGCTATGTTAATTTACCTCAATGCCCCCAGAATAGTGCCACATAGGAGGCATTGTAGAAAACCATCCACAACAGCTATAGCCAGCCAACCACTGGATTTTTTTAATGCACCAGGAGTAGGAGAACCAGAAGAGGCACCAACAATGGGACCCCACCATGCTTCTCAATGTCCAATAGCTGCCCAAGTATGTCAGAAATTGATGTCAGCCCTGTTTTTTCTAATGTTGGGAACCATCTTGTGGAATCCTCATTTTTCCCTCCTCCACCTCCTCCACCTCCTCCTTCTCTTTATTTTGATCTTATCTTTTTCCCAGTTTAGAGTTTGAAATACTTTACAGAAAATTAAAAAACATATCATTAAAAAACCCCAAGATAATAAAGTTAAAGCAAAAATAAACAATCAAAAATTATAACCAGATTAAAATATACATCATTAAAACACACCTATACACACCTGCACAACAATTAGTAATATCCAACTCATTGCATCAGATGGGCTTTATACTATCACTCATCAAATGCTTGTTGGAATAGAAAAGTTTTTGCTTGTCTGTGAAAAGTAAGTAGAGAATGTGCCAGTCTAACTTCTCTAGGAAGGGAGTTTTAGGGCCTGGGGTCAACCACTGAGAAGGCCCTCTCCCATGTTTGTTGTTGTTGTTGTTGTTGTTGTTGTTGTTGTTGTTGTTGTTGTTGTTGTTGTTGTTGTTGTTGTTAATAATTTATACTCCGCTCTTCAGCCAAAAGGCTCTCATAGCAGCTTACAAATGGTTAATTAGATATTTCCCTGCCCTCAGGCTTACAATCTAAAAAAACAAGACACATAAGGAGAAGGGAATGGTGGTGGGGAAGGGGAATAAGTCCAGCAGATCTTCTCTCCCTGTAAAGCTTGGATGAAGGCAGATGGACTGGAGGGAGGGCCCTTCTTCTTGTTCAGGCTCGGCCTGATGGAGCTGGCCTGCCTTCTCTCCCTCGATGATGGTGGAAAAATAAAGATTCAGCATGTTCCTACCAGATGTACTCATGAGGGTGGTGGGACAGAGAGAAGGGCATATCCAGCAGATCTCAAAGCATAGGCTGTTTCATAAGAGGAAATATAGTCCTTCAAATGGTGCCAGCTCACTTTGACAAGTGTTATTGCTGTTGTTATTAGTGGGGCTTATTTCCAGATAAGGCAGTACAGAGTTGCTACATAACCAATATGTTATATTTTTTATAAATATGGCACTAACATTTGATATTGCAGATTGTGGGTAAATCCTGTTCTTAGCTCTCACTAAAATATACCCCTTGAATCAATGGGATTTATCTAGTTTTAGACTCGCCATTCAACAGTTGATTGAATGGGTCTACTCTAGTTGGGACTCATCAACAGGATGTCCACCTGTGTTGCCCATCACATGCAAGGGCTTCACGCATCCAAAATGCACACTTTAGGGGGAGGGAATCACAAAAAGGGAGAGGTTAAACCTATTAAAAAATTCAAATGAAATGAGGCACAAATTGGGTATAAATGTGGGGAAACACAGTGGGAGCCCATGGATGCATAGTTTATAAATGTGCATATTCCTGCAAGTGGCCCCATTCATCTCAAGGAAAGCAGCAATCAAATGACCCTGCTGAAACGAATGAGACAGGATTTGTAGAGGGAATTCTGGAGTTGTCACTGATGCAAGAAACTGTTGGATGGGTAGGGGTAGGCAACCTTTCCCCTTTAAGGGCCGAGGGACTTCAGCTCCCAGAAGCCTCAGCCATGTTGCCCAATAGTCCCATGTTGGCCAATCACTCCTGGGATTCTGGGAGCTGAAGTCCCTCAGCCCTTAAAGGGGACAGGTTGCCTATTCTTAAAGTATTTCCCTCTTCAGTGCATTGCAAGCCTAGCATCAGATTTAAACCCATTTAAACAGAGTCAGATTAAGATTGATGAGGTTAAGCTTCTGCTACCTAAAATGTCATCTATAACAACTTTGCTGAGGAAAATATTATACTAAAATGAGAAGATTTTTTTCAAAGGATAGAACAGAGAATTAACAAAATATCTCCAAACATAAACAAAACATTTCTGAAACCTAATGCTGATTTCCCTTTAAAAGTGAATAAAAAGCTCTAACCTTCATACAAATTGTCTAAGTAAGAAGAATGAAAATATCAAAAGCTGCTGATAGTGGTGCCTACAGCTTGTATTCTCTCCTCCCACAGCACACCCACACTCAAACACAGAAAACATGGCTCCCTGGGGAGTCTGACCTTTAAAGAGGGATCTCATTGTGCTGCCACATGTCCTATGGGCAATTCAAGCAAGACTGGGGGTTGGTTTTTAGAAAGTTTTGTTGAAAATATTGTTCTCCCTTACAGACAATAAGCATTACCGGTAATTCACAGCCAACAGACCACAACTGAAGATGCTCTGTGTCCCCAGTTTTTTGTAGGACATAAATTATAGACAACAACTATAGGTCTCCTGTTGCAGAATGTCAACCACATAATGTTATTCACAGACCAATTGTAAATACTGTAAATTCAACATGGGGTACTGGAGAAAAAGACAGAGAAATCTATTTTGGTAGAAAGCCTGTAGGAACTGTATATTTGTGGCAGTTATAGAAACTGAGTTTTGGTCATGGGGTCTAAATGACTTTTTTATTTTTATCTTAGGTCAAGTATGCTAATAAAACATTCTCAGTTCTCTTCTAACAGATGTGGCAGCCTAAAAATAATCAAAACTAAAATTTTACCAGCACATTGCAGTCATTTGAGTGTAGACTATTACTCTTAGACAATCAAGAATCAAATCCCTGCTCGGCCATGGAAACCCATGAGGTGAATCTGGGCAATTTCTACTCTATCAGCCATAGTGGAACTCAATAGCAAAACTCCCCTCAATATAACTTGCCAAGAAACCCCTTTGATGCAGTTACCATAAGTTAAAGCTGACTTGAATGAACATAACAACAAACATAATCCAAGATAAGACTCAAGCAAACCCCAAGAAACTAAATCCAAATTCATTGATTTCTTTCTGGACCCTGCTAGCAGGCAGGCTTGAGTTTTCCAAAAGAATGTTAAGACTGAATTTTGAAAACAGGAGCTTCTGTTGAAGCTGAAAGAGAAGCTGATACCTTGGACTACATCAAACATCTATATGAGTTAAAATGATTAATAGTCTCACCCAATGGCAGCTGGTAAGCCCCATGTCAATGGGATAGTAAACCAGCTATGGGTTTAATTCAAATATTAAAGAAGCTGTCCAAAGTGATAACAAATGTTTCCCAAACTCTGACCCATCATGTGTATTGGGCTCCAGGTTCCAGAAGCCTCACCCATCCTGGGCAATGGTCTGGGATTCTGGTAGCTAATATCCAAAGCATCTGGAAGGTCAGAGTTTAGAGATCATTTTGCTAAACTATTTGGATGGAGAGGCTGATAATTTTAGATAGCTCATTTAAAGTTCATACTAGAACCTAGATGGATTCACCACTCTATTGGAGAGTCCCATCAATGAATCCGAAGCATGTTTTCTGGTCCAAATGAGCTCTGAAGAACAAATACTGACAAAATTATGAACACCTGAAAGCAAACATATAAATTATACATCAGGGGTCTGCAACCTATGGCCCGTGGGCCGTCCCCAGCCCTGTGAGGCCTTTGGACCAGCCCTAGCCCAGTCCTGCTGCCGCCACTGCTGCCGCCACTGCTGCCGCTGCTGCGCAAGTCGTGGCCAGCATTTTGTTTTCCAAAATGGCAGCCGCAACTGAGCATGCTCAAATGAGTCACAGCCGCCATTTTGGAAAACAAAATGGCAGCCGCAACTTGCTCGCGCATGCACGGTAGGCTGGAAGTCACGGCGCCATTCCCCCCCCCTTGGCCCCTGGAAGAGCTCTGGACCAGCCCGAAGTAGGTAAAAGTTGCCTACCCCTGTTATACATACTATACAAAAGGGAAGAGAGGACATATAACAGGGGTAGACAACCGTTCCCCTTTAAGGGCCGAGTGACTTCAGCTCCCAGAATCCCAGGAGCTATTGGCCTACATGGGACTATTGGCCAACATGGCTGAGGCTTCTGGGAGCTGAAGTCCCTCAGCCCCTAAAGGGGAAAGGTTGCCTACCCCTCACATATAAGAACTGGGGGTGAAAAATGAGCTGGAGGCCAGGTTGTTTAAGAATGTGTTTGTTATAAGCTGTGTACCCTGAGGAAGAGCTACAGCTCAGTGATGGAGCATCTGCTTTGCATATAGAAATCCCAGGTGCACTTCCTGGCATCTCTAGATTCAGGACAGGAACAGGTAGTAGGCAATGTCACGAACTTCAGTCAGAGAGCCAAGCACAGTCACAGCACACAATTCTGGACTACATGGAAAGGCAGTCTAACTTGGGACCCATTCACATTCCACAATTATAGTACTGTTATTCCACTTTAACTGCCATAGATTCCATAGGATGTTGCCAAGACAGATAAAGTGGAGTAATAGTATTATAATTCTGTAGTGCAAAAGAGCCCCTAGTATAAAGTATTGATGGTTCATGGCTTCTATGCCAGTAGGGCAGTGAATCTGCTCTAGGATATAGGGCCTTTGCAGACTGCCAGAAATAGTGCAAATTGAGTCCACTTTTAGTGTTAGGATTAGTGCTAGGGAATCATGGGAACTGTAATTTATTGTGGCACCAGAGCTCTCTGACAGAGAAGGTTCAATGTCTCAGAAAAAAAAAACAATTCCCATGACTCCCTAGCACTAACCCTAACCCTTAAAGTGGACTCAATTTGCACTATTTCTGGCAGTCTGCAAAGGCCCATAGTCTTTAAACTTTAAAGGAGCCATCCATTTTGTGAGTGGGGGTTATCACAGTGGAGATCTCCTTTAAGGTTTAGGTGGCGGTGGCGGCAGGACCGGCCTGGGGCCAGTCCAAAGGCCTTGGGGGGCCACATCCAGCCCCCAGGCCTTAGGCTGCCTACCCCTGATCTACACTGTAGAAATAATGCAGTTTGACACCACTTTAATTGCCATTTGTCCATCCTACAAAATCTTGGGATCTGTAGTTTTGAGAAGCATCAGCACTCTTTGTCAGATAAGATGCCACTGGATTCCATAGGATAGAGCTACACCACTTAAAGTGGGGCCAATCTGCATTATTTCTACAGTGTAGATGCATCCATAGTCCAGTGTTCAAACCATTATACCATGCTGGCTCTCTGTGAAAAAATCCTCTTCAAATAAACTACAACAGGAACTGGAATAAAACATTTCTTCCTCTGTTGTTGTTACTGCTGCTGCTGTTGTTGCTGTTATCTAAAACAATTTGCCACATAAGTACTCAGAATGGCATTTCCTTTGTGTAACTTTCATTTAAGACACATTGAAGGACTTTCTTGTTTAATATTTTTGTTGTTCTCCTATGTGAATAATAATAATAATAATAATAATAATAATAATAATAATAATAATAATAATAATAACAATAACAACAACAACAACAACAACAACAACCAATCAATTTTAAATCATGACTTTTTAATTGTATATTTCCTCTTATAAGTGTATTTTAATGGAAGCCTAAACCTGGAAGCCCAACTGGACATGGAAGCCACAAACCAGTACTGGGTTACAAGACATATCCTCATCATTGGACAATCTAAACATATCTTCATGACTTCTTTAAAAGTCAACCACAGGTTGAATAGGTTTTCCCAGTATCAATGCCTGGTATTTGTAAAGGTAATTTAAGTTTGTTAAGGCTTCAGCCTTTGCTAAGGAAACAAAAATATTTAAATGTCAAAAATGTCAAAGCCAAGCCTGTTATGGTCTAGTTTTAAAACAGTAGAGTAGCAGAAATGTGCTGTTGTCTAACTATGCTTCCCTAAGAACTGAAACTGACTAGGAAACAACAAACACATAGCTTGTAGTTTAAAACAAAAGTTTACAAGTCTAGCTAGTGAAAAGGTGAAAAGAAATATTTATCTTACCATCTTTCCAAAGGAGGAAGATGGAGGACCAGCAGTTCAGGAAAAAAATCTTTAGAGAGAATGTCAGTCCCAAAGTGGGAGTGACCTAAGTAACAGGGTTAGTTTGAATGAGAGAGAGAGTTTGCATGCAGGAATTACCTATCTGTCTAAGGAGGGAAAAAGAGAATGCAAAAATCTTCCAACAGTATTTCTTACTGCTGCTGCCGTGTGGACCCTGCAGCCCTTGAGATGTTGCAGAAATACCACTCTTACCACATTTGGCCAAGGTCTACACTGACTAGGACTGATAGGCATAAATGAAACAGCCTCTGGTAGCCCATCAGATCCCCACACCTGCTCTACTGGTTTGTCAAATTGGAATACCTACAGTGGCACACCATCAGTTTCAGAGATAAGCACACACACATTTTATATATTAAAAATAAAATATTCATAATACACATACAAGCAGAAGTCATAATACTTGTGCATGGCTTGGATTTGTAGTGGTTTGAGCATTAGACTACCCACTCAGCCATAGAAACCCACTGGGTAACCTTGGGCAAGTCACACTGTCTCAGCCTCAGAGGAAGGAAAGGCAAATCCTATCTGAACAAATCTTGCCAAGAAAAACCCATGATAGGTTGCCATATGCTGGAAACTACTTGAAGGAACACAACAACAACAACAACAACAACAACATTTTACTGGTCTAATCAAGACCTTTGAAAATCATTTTTAGAGAGCTGCTAGAGGCAACAGCACTAAAAGGATTCTGTGCTACTCTAAAGAATTCATGTTTTAAAGTTTGGGTTTTTTCCCCCCAACCTTCATTTACTTGTGCCAGTTTCTTGAGGATTAAGAGAAAGAAATAACCCTCAGAATGATGGATTTCTTTTCCCAAAACAGAAGAACCCTCTTGAGAATAATTATGATTTTAATAGCTGGTAGTCATTTGATGGCCTCTCGGATAATTAATTTAAAAAGCCAGCATTGTAATTATATTTTATTTAAAATAGCCCTGGTGATAAAAAAATAATTAAATAGCTGGAAATATTTTCTCCTCATGATTAAGTGTGAAGCATCTTATAAATATGCTCATTCTAATTTTAAACAGAAGAAGCAATCCTTAACTGTTTAAAAGGGAGTAAAATTCTATAGTAAGGCTGGTTATTATTGGCAAAAGAGAAAATATGTTTTTTCTATTATCATTAATATATTCCGAATACCACCTCTGGAGACAAAGAACATAGCATTTCATCTGGCAACCTGGAGGCACCGAGATGGCTAGTAGTTGACATCTGAGTCCTTTTGGCTACACCAGAAGTCCCTTCAGCCTGGTACTTTCATTCACTAGCCATTCATATTGTATCTTTGCTCTCCATGATATTGAATGAACATGGGGAAGGCAATAAGCAGAACGGGCCTTATCATTAGGTAGAGGGAGACAGCCACTTCAAAGGGTGGATGTTTGATTTGTTGTTGTGTGCCTTCATGTCATTTCTGACTTAAGGCAACCCTAAGACAAGGCTATCATGGGTTTTCTTGGCATGTTTCCTTGGGGGAAGGTTGTCATTGCCATCCTTTGGGTGTGAGAGAGCGTGACTTGCCCAAGTCATCCAGTGGGTTTCTGTGGCCAAGCAGGGATTCGACCACTGCTCTCCAGAGTCCTAGTCCAAGGCTCAAGCCACTTTACCATACTGGCTCCACAGAACTGGAGCTTCACCTCAGGCATAGCTTTGTCTTCAGATGTGGTGAAGTTATGCATACAGTTATGCACAGGAAATGTGTTTAAGCATTCAGAGAAGCATGTGTAGGTTGGAGGTAATGTTCTTCACAGGCATTAAGTAGCTTGTGGTATTAAACAACTGAAAGGATTTTTATCTGATGAAGCCAGCCATTTTTGTTTGCTTCTCAAAAAGCCAACCATGGGCCTAAGCAGACTGCCAGAAATAGTGCACATTAAATTGAGGCACTGTCCTGGCTCAGTGCTAAGGAATCATGGGAACTGTAATTTATTGTGGCACCAGAACTCTCTGACAGAGAAGGCTCAATGTCTCAGAAAAAAATACAATTCCCATAATTCCCTAGCACTGAGCCAGGGCAGTGCCTCAATTTAATGTGCACTATTTCTGGCAGTCTATTCTATTTCACTGGGCAAAGAATGGAAAGATGAGTTGCAGAACAGGGGGGCTGATTTATTTGAGCCTGGACTTTCATGGATTGCAATTCACTGTCTTAGCCTGCAGAATTAATGCAGTTTGGCACCACTTTAATGGTCATGGCTCAATACTATGGAATTCTAGGATTTATTGTTTTTGCAGACTGCTAGAAATAGTGCAAATTGAGTCCACTTTAACTGCCCTGGCTCAGTGCTAGGGAATCATGGAAATTGTATTTTTTTCTGAGACATTGAGCCTTCTCTGTCAGAGAGCTCTGGTGCCACAATAAACTACAGTTCCCATGATTCCCTAGCACTGAGTCAGGGCAGTTAAAGTGGACTCAATTTGCACTATTTCTGGCAGTCTGCAAAAGTCCTTAGCCTTCTCTGTCAAAAGTATTGTTCCAGATCAGCCATTGTGATGCCATACAACTACCCCTTGCAATGCTGTTGATTTAAAGGTATATATTATTCCAAAAAGTGAAAAAATAATAATGAGTGAGTACTGAGCTTGGTGGCTAGGTATGCTATAGTCACATCTCAACTGATATTCTTGATCATTTGTAGCTCATTCTTACATGGAATATTGCAATGGTTAGGATACCATTTTCTGGGAGGCTGTGAATAGAGATTGTATTTTTCTCAAGAAGTCATTATAATACTTCATGTAGCTTGGAGTATTAACAGAATATTGTCTGAGTTTGCATCTCCAGACATCCAAAAGTGATAGTTGCAATAAACAAGACAAATTGCAATACACAAGTGGTCCACCGTGAGTTACCAGGCTGTGTACTGGTTGTGTACTTGAAGTTGATGCTGTTGAGGTATGTTTATGTGTATTTTGTTCTGTATCTCTATGGGGAATTATTTCACCAATTTGTGTAGTACCTTCTTGTAATCTTTAGTGGGATCTGTGGATTAGGACCTGTAAATTGTGGTGCTGGACCATTGTCTCTCAGCCTGATGCGTGTTGTCCAACTTGTTCAGCATGACAGTGACCCCTCCTTTGCCTTCTTTAATGAGGACACTGGAATTATTTCTCAGACAGCACATGGCATAACAATCTGTATGGCTGAGACTGTATGGTAAATTGAATCTCTTGTTGATTAACAAGTTCAGGGAAGAAGTGGGTGGAATTCCATGGCTAGACATGCTAAAGGAAAAAGATGCCTAGTAAGTGTGAGAGTTCTTGAAAAGGAGTTGCAAAAAGAAATAATTACAAACAATCCCATAGAAGAAGAAAAATTGGGAACTTTTGAAAAAGGCAATGCACAGCAAACCCAAAGAGGGAGAGAAAAGGAAAAACACAGTATGAGGAAGGAAGGAATAATAATAATAATAATATAGTTTATTTATATACCGCCCTAGTGGAGAACCAACCTAGTGGAGAACCAACCAGTATGAGGAAGGAAGGAAGGAAGGAAGGAAGGAAGGAAGGAAGGAAGGAAGGAAGGAAGGAAGGAAGGAAGGAAGGAAGGAAGGAAGGCAGGCAGGCAGGCAGGCAGGCAGGCAGGCAGGCAGGCAGGCAGGCAGGCAGGCCAAGGAAAAGTACAGATGCATAACACAAACTTGCAAGAATTGTATAAAAATTGCAAAAACTCAGAATGAGCTGAGACTGGCCAGGCAAGCAAAGAGCAACAATATTTTTTTTTCTGATACATTCAAGTCAAGAGAATGACTAAGGAGATTATTTCACAAGAAAACAGGCATGGGTTACATCCGGTTTGTATCCGTCTCCGATTTTCCCATTCTTGAAAAGCTGCCAAAGAAGTTTGGATTGCATACAAGCTACCTACTGCCTGGGCATGGGCAGCATAAGATCCAGTGGATAGGAATACAAACAACATGTAACCCATGCCTGTTTTCCTGTGCGATAATCTCCATTAAAGACAGTGAGAGTGCTGTTCAGTATGGATTGTAAAAGCTAGTGGATCGCAATGAAAAGGCAAAATTACTCAATACCTATTTTGCTTCAGTGTTCTTTCCCCCCAAAATAGAAACACTGGTGTGTCTGTGTTGAGAACATCAGTCTGACACTTCCTGAGCCAGAGGGGAACAGACTCCCATCGATGGCTGCTTATCTGTAAGTGGGAATTGTGTAACTTTCACAGTTCATATGTTGCCCCTAAACAAAGGCTACATAGAGATCATGAATCAAAAATAGTCACAAATGTGAATTCTCAGTTAAGCATTCATAACTTCCAATAGGATTCTGACCATTATTTTTAATAACTGAGTCCATCTGCTCTTTATCAGAGCACACAGAGAGAGATCATCCATCTAGATATTACCACTGTGACAGGAATGTCACACCCGGAAAACTTATTTGGGATAGGGTCACTGTACTGGAGAAGGGAAGCGTCTAAATATTTGGTCATGTCCAATAGTCCGAGGCCTGAAACATATGGACCAAATGATGTGGATTCCAGTCATGTTTGGGGTGTAGCGTTCAGATGACGCACACTCCAAATGTGGCCAGAAGCTGTGTTCAGCCCCATCATCTGGAAAGAACCAAGCCAAGAAGAAGTGGATAGAATCCACTCCTTCTGGCAGCCCTGTCCAGGACTGTGGTGGTGGTGGCCCAGATTGGGACTGGGTGCATGTGGTTGTCACAGCCCTGGTGCAATTTACACTGGTGTGGCCTCACACTGGTCTATTCAGCCTGTCTGTTTTGAGCCCTAGTCGAAATACTGAATGAATGAGTATTTAGAATACATTCAGGGGCAAAAAGTTAGGCCTCCTACATCACAAATAAATGCATACAGAAACAAGAAGCACAACAACTTCTAGATGGTTAGCAAAAAATAAATAAATAAATACAACCAAACCCTATAAAATAATACCTGCATATTCATCAAAAGAATTTAACAGAAAATTTCCAGTTTCATGAAAGTGGCAACCTCATTAAAATCAAAATTTCTTCCTTTGAATTTGCTTCACGTTCATTTCTTGCTATCTTACTGTCACAGTGCCATTTTTCATACAAGAACCATAGTGTTTACACAACTTTGAGACTGCAAAACTCAGGATTCCACTTGACTATGACATGAAGTCTTACAGGTGAAAGGGCAATTTTAAGGTTAGAAACTCTATTAAAAACTTTGATCTGAATGAAAACAGAGGAAGAAGGACAAGTTTGTCTTATGAATTCTGCACACTCATATGACACAGTGCAGCTCATAATTGAAACCTTATGAAATTCAAAGTAAAAGAAACAGTTGAAACACTAAGGAAAGAGGGATGCGAAAACAGAATGAGTAGGTGAATTGGCCAGTGGACTTTCACAGGATCAGTGAACCAAAATTGGAAAGGCAATCTGTCCTGTAGGTCTTCACACACACACACACACACACACACACACACACACGTACTGGTTATGCTGAGAAGGAATAAAACAAGAAGGTTTTTTTGTTGGGGTATGCAGACAAGTAGAATCTAGCATACACACATACAGAGTTGAAGCACGTAGGCAGAAACACCCAGAAGATGGTCTTCTGTGAAGAATCTTGCTCCACAGAAAAAATCCTCATATGCACAGCTGCTGCTTTCAGCTTGGAGGAATGAATAGCTGGACAGCGAGACTTCACTCAGTGAGGGCTTTAATCTTTGTTGCAAACATTTATAAAGATACATAGAGTATCAGACATCCGTCATGAATACTCACAGCTATACAGACCAACAAAGTGCTTCCCCAACCACTAACCACAACTAATCAACAATGGAGATTCTGACTCTCTCTCATATATAGGTGGTCTTCTTAGGAACATGTGACAGACATGCACTAATGAAACCTAGCTGGTTTCATCCCAGTGCCCGTTGCATCAGAGCTCCCATGATGCATACCTGGCTTGTCCCTTCCACTGTGCATGTTGCATCAGGCTTCCCATGATGCACAGCTTTCCAAATGCACCTGCCACTTGAACTGTAGCAACCCTGTTACTGTTGCTCCAGTTCCTTTCAGTGGCCACATCCATGTCATTTTCCAGACCAGGGTGTCACATGGTCTTGACATTTTTTTTTTCTCAGAAGAGCAGCTATATTAATCTGTTCAAGCAATGGCAACAGAGAAAATTTGTAGCATCTTATACTAACAAGTAATATCTGACACTTTGGACTGCAATTCACAAAAACTTTTGTCAAATAAAACTTCTTATTGCCCAAGGTGCTGCAAGACCTTTGTGGCTTTTCACATGTGATTTGTTTCTGAATATATGGAACAGTTTTCTTTACATGGAAGATCCATGTAATCCTTCTCTGCAAGGTTTCCATTACAGCTGATCAAGCAGAAAGATACAGCAATAGTTTCTTCCCACATAGTGTGTCAGAAGATAGGTGACTACATTCCTATTGTGGGGTATGATAACTTTTTCTCCTACAATACGCTTTGGCAATTGAGGAAAACAATGTCTGAGTAAACATGACCTCTCACAACATAGGTTATGTGTTATGTTAAGCCAGCCACCACTCTTAGTTACATCAACTTATTCCATACAAACAAACAAAATAAATTAGTGTTAATGACATCTTCTAGATTACAAGGAAAGGTCAGAAGTATGTACTAGGACTTTCCTAGTGTACTGTTCTACTTAGCATGAGTGGGATTTTACTCAAGACCATTCATCATATGATAGGAAGGCTGTGATATCAATAATAACACACACACACACACACACACACACATGATATTAATATGTTGCCTTTCTTCCAAAGAGGTGAAAGCAGTGTTTTTGCCTCACCAGGAGAAGACAGTAAGGTAAGTAAAGAGGAGAGAACATTTCTCTAAAGCCTCTCTGGTGATATAACCAGAGTAAGAAGTTGTCGCATAGCTTGATGCATCGTTGGTGATATATAGGGAGTGTGCTTGGCTTTTGTGAATACAAGCAGAGAAGAGAATGGGAGCACAAAATTAGACATGTATATAAAAGTCCCATTATCAATCGTTTAATACAGCCCAGCCTATTAGCACCTTTTCTTCCGAACTGCATTACCATGTTTTCTCCCTTCCTCTGCAAGCAGATTTTATTATGCTTTTCAGATTTATAATAGAAATTACACTGGAAATGGAAAGATTCCAAGGTAGCTGTGTTTCACCCACTCACCCACCCACCCCCACACACACATAGTACTGTGCCAAGAAAATGGCTTCATGTGAAGCTTCTTAATCCTACAGTAAATTGTTTTGCATTGGAGCTAAAAAAGATAGGTCATGTTTGATGTCACTTAAAAGATAGCACAGGGAAATCCTCATTTGCACATTCAGTTCTTGTTGGAACACTTGTCATTCCAACAAAAGAAAATGTAGAGACTTCATTATGCAGCCCAACCAGTCCTCAGGGTTTGTTATTACCACTTCCTCCATGGGAGCATGGAAGGATAAAGAGTAAAACAGCAGAGCACCCCACCAAAGGATATACATAGAGCAGTTCCCCATGTCTCTTGGTGGTTTTGGTCCAACAAAGGGATAAGAAAGAGGCAGGGGTACTTAGAGATTAATACAAGCTGTGACAGTTACATGCATTTAGGCTTAGAATGGAGCCTGACAGTGCCTTCCATTCCATTTTCTTCAAAGGGGAAATAAGAGCCATCTAAACAACAAAATTAATAAAGGAGGCAAATGCTACTTCAGAGGAAGTTCAAGCAAAGAAAACACTTGCATACACAACAGAGGCAATAAAGTCAACAATTAATCCATGTAATATGCATTGTCAAAATAAAGGATTGCTCCTTTAAACTGTTTCCACTGGAATAATGAGCAAAGAAGTGGAAACATTTATTAATCAAACAAGTTTTAATCAGCTAAGATGATATGCAAGTATTTAACATAATAGTCTTTTTGATAACATTCCCCACAGTAATGAGTTTTGCAGTGCTGTTTTAGAAAGCTAAAAGATGGCCTATTGAATAAATGTATAAAAATGCTATTAGATCATGGATTTCAATGTTCCATTACAAGTGTCCTTTAGCTTTCATCATCTCATTTAAACCTCAGATTTCATCTCTTTCCCTTTTGCATTTCTTTCATTCAAGATGCTCATCTTTTTCTTCCTCTCACCTGGCCCAGCATAAATGTTTATGCTTTTTTACTTTGGTTTTCAAAAACACCTTAAACAAGGAATTAAACTGATGGATTTACAAGATTTTGTAAGATACTCATAAGATTAATACATAGTTTTTGTCATCCTGCATGGACTGGATGGGCCTGTGGTCTCTTCCAGCTCTGTGATCGGACTTTATCACACCAGCCTGCTGTCCCACCACCATGCTAGCTTAAGAATGGAAGCATACTGGTTTGGCATCATTTCTTATCACACTTCCCCCATGATAGTGCTTTTTTGATCCATGATCGCATAATCTGTTTACACTGCCAAATGGCACCTACATAAATGTGCTGTTCCTCCACCTCTCAAAGTGTGGGGCTTTGGAAGGAAGTAAGGGGACAAGCAATCCCAACTGCCATCCACATCTCAAAGTTGGCTTTTATGTAAATGTGCATACAACAGCCAGCTTTGGGAAGCTGTTGGCAGTGCAATTGCTGCAGGAGAGAGAGCAGAGATGGGACAGGCGCAGCCACACCACATGACTGCCTGAGAATGGAACGGCAGTGGAAGGGACCTATTTCAGAAAGGCAATTAATGGAATAACCGTGACATTGAGAGCGTATTGAAAGGTTTTGTCCATCAACAAAAAGATGCACTACAATAACAAATGGAATGCAAGACAGAAGCAGGATGGACAGGACATCATGTGATAAGTACTGTCCATAACCGTTTTTATCTTGTTACAATTCCACTTTTTAGCCTCATTTGGTAAAGGAGTTTATGAGAGCTTCTCCTGACGTCTAGAGTTTAAAACCTCACGTCTGGATTTCTGTAACACACTCTACATGGGGCTACCCTTGTGCCTAACCCGGAAACTTCAACTGGTACAAAATATGGCAGCCAGGTTAATTACTGGAACATCAAAGAGAGAGCATATAACACCGGTGCTTAAATCCCTCCACTGGCTGCCAATTAGTTTCCGGGCACAGTACAAGGTGTTGGTTTTAACCTTTAAAGCCCTACATGGCTTGGGTCCATCTTATCTCAGGAACTGCCTCTTCCCGTATGATCGTCCCCGTGCACTTCAGTCCTCTGGGAGGAACCTGCTCCAACCCATGAAGACTAGGTTG
>CM034701.1:257060378-257070752 GCA_020142125.1 Phrynosoma platyrhinos
AATGTTGTAAAATAGACACTGATAAAGTTAAACTAGTCACAAGGTCAGGGGGAAGATTGCTTCAATTTGAGGTTTATATAGGACAGAGATCCTTTTGGTATAAAGATGAGTGGCTGATTTTAGTGTTAATGGTGTTTGCCAGAGAGGAGTTATCAGATTTAAAAACTTTTTGAGTATTTGTAAATGTAGAAAGGATCCAAACTATAGGACTCAGATTGGGCAATTGCCAACATTCTGTAAAAGCTGACTAGTGGAGAATTTCCAGCAAGAGGTAGTATGGCTTGAAATGTTAGATCCCTCAAACCTGACTTGACACTGGTAGTGCAGATGGAAGGATGTCAGCGCATATAAAAAGTGATGTCTAATGTCATGGAGAGGAGAGATGACAGCTGGGGCTCAAGCTATTATAAGAGGAAGACCAGGCAAAGGAACATTCCAGAAGAAAGGAGGAAATAAGACTGAGGACTGAGAAAGGCACCAAGTGGTCAGCAGCAGAATCAGCTCTAAAAAAGGCAAGGCTGAGAAGAATCTGTGGTGGAGAAATAGAGATGACAGTAGAGTTCGATTGAGCTGAATGCTAAAAAGAGGAGGAAAAATTGGGTCTAAAGTATCAATTACTGGACCAGAGGGCAGTCTTCTAGAGTAGATGTCAAGTGCTGCGAAGATCTAGTCACCATCAAGGTCAAGCAAGTACAGACTACCAACCCCATACTTGTGAATTAACTGAGAGGAGTCTGGTGGGGCAGTCAGCTTTAATATAGTAGTGAACAGAACTTTAAGCAACATTCAAAGTAGCAATTTTTTTAAAAATTACAAATATTTTACAATATAGGCTGTAAGTGTTTTAACATAAGGTTTTTCTACCAAATCTCCATGTGTTTTGTGCTACCTTATCTCCTAAGTTGAGGTTATGAGATGGCCCATCATGATAGTATGGTATCAGTGGTAAGTGTCCAGTCAGAGAGAAAAGGCCAGTACAAGGGTACCTTAAACACAGTTAGGTACCAGTAGAGGACCTATAAAGGTGGTCCATGAAACTTGTGGCAATTTAACAACCTTATGAAGTATAACTTCCCCTGCTTAACAACATTAGCAATGCAATCCTATACATGCCTATTCAGAATAAAGCATCAGTTAGTTCAATGGGTCTTATTTTTCAGGTAAGTATCTTTAAAGATTATTGCTTTAAAATTAAAGGGAGAAAATAAAAGTGCATTTCATTGGGAACTCTAAGAGTTTTCATATAAGGAAACTACCACCTACGGTACATCTTTCTTATCATGCACATTTTGGTAGGCAGGGCATAGGAAGAAAGAGATATTCAGTTCAACATTGTTCTTGCATCATCTTCAACTTCTGACCCCTAAAATTTTAATGGGATACCGAACTCCATCCATCCTTTCAACAAATATTCTTACATGATACACATCCATAAGTATATATTATGTACTCCTGAATAATTAGCATCATTGGTTTGCTACTGGTCATAGGTAAATTATTAACATTTTCAAGATGGAGTGGTTCCAAACAATATCACTTCTAGAAATAATATGTATATGCACTCACCAAGCAATCTATGTTCTCATATTGTTATTCCATTTGCATCAAAATGTCCTCATTCCTGGAAATTTTAATAACAAAGACCCACAATGCAATGAGATTTCAAATGAATATCTCATCCACTTAAAGCAGAGTAGACTCATTCAATCAATGACATTTGCATAAGTGTTGACTTATCAACTTCCAATTGATTCAATAGGTCTATTCTTGTGGGGATTGAAACTTGGAAATTGGGGTGCATATGCGCCCATAAAAAATTTAAACCCCTTTATTTTAATTGGTGACATTTTATAAACTAATATCTGTCTGGAAACACTTCTAGCAGCTTTTCCATCAAAATACTTTCAAAATCAAGAAACACAATTTAAAAAAATGGAGCACATAGGGACCAGCAAAAACAAATAGCCTGTTATCTTATTCAATTTGATATGCCCAGTGAAAACTTCCTGGAAGCATGTTCTCATCACTGAAAAGTTGTACATTTTTTTTCATTTCAATGAATTTTGTTCCAATATTTCACAAAGTAACATGTCCCTGTGGATTTTGTTTTGCAGTACTAAAATGTGGAGCATCTGTGTGCATGTACCACCACCATTAAGAGGTGAGGTGGTATGTATACAATGGGTTGAACAGAGATGAACCAGTGGGTGTATAATTCTAGTAAAGCCTGTTTTGCTAACCATGATGCAACAGGCTGCCAAAGAAATTGTAGAAGATCCTAGTGCAAGAACTTTGTATGAACAGTATTTGCAACGCTTTGCATGAACAGAATTATCCCTCTGGTTTTCATTTCTCTTTATTTGTTCAAGGCTTAATCTGAAAAGCTTTGTACTCATAGAAGAGTGCTCCCTGTTCCAAACCATAACACACATAGTTATCTGTACCTGAATGCAAAATATAAAATAAGCCACAGCTTTAAGAAATCAACCACATGTGTTTCTACCAAGGATTACACCAAAATATTGCAAATCTGTATAAGAAGAGAGATTCAGGAAACTCTACCAAACCAATATGCAGCAATCGTGCTCATACTTTACTACTGAAATCAGTAATTCTGCTCCATCTCTTCCCAAATGAAAGATCTTAATTTAATCCACAGGTTTTTGTCAATGATACACTCTCCATGATGGACTGCTTGCCTTTCTACCGTTCATCCCCTGCATGCACCACTGGTCTCCAGGGAGTTCTGATAGGAAACCTTTCCATTTTAAATCCAAGGCAACAGATTAATAGTTTAACCTCCTTCCTTGATGCATCTACTGTTTATGGCAGCACAACCTCCACAGAGAACAAACTGAGAAATATGACTAGCAAAGAAGGCCTCCTGAGAATAAACATGAAATATTTTGACAATGGCCATGAATACCTACCTTTTGTCAACAAAGTTCCTTCACCTTGTGCTCAGGACCCCAAAGCAGACAAAGGAGAAAGAATTGAATGCTTTATGGCAGGAGACTCCAGGTCAAGTGAAGTCCTTTCATTGACAGCTATGCATACACTTTGGTTGCGAGAGCACAATCGGCTTGCAAAAGGACTGAAGGAATGGAACCCGCACTGGAATCCTGAAATCGTCTATCAAGAGGCTCGCAAAATTGTTGGTGCTCTCCATCAGGTAGGCTGATACTAGTTTACATATAATTTCATACATTGTTGTTGTGTGCCTTCAAGTCATTTCCGACTTTTGGTGACCTTAAGGTGACAATAAGGGTTCCCTTGGCTCAGAGGGGGGTTGCCATTGCCTTCCTCTGAGGCTGAGAAAATGTGACTTGCCCAAAGTCAGCCAATGGGTATTGTTTTTTAATATTGTGAAGCTGCTCTGAGTCGCAGTTCTGGGATAAGAGCAGGATACAAATAAATATAATAAATAATAATAATGGCCAAATGGAGATTCAAACCCTGACCTCCCTAGTCCAACATTTGAACCACTACACAATGTTGGGTCTCAACATATAATATATGTTCACATTTTATCATTGTAAATCTTTTACAGTAGTGGCTAGTGGCTTCTATGTCAATTGCATGGTGAAGCCCAGTTGAACTGAACCTTACAGGAGCTATCGCATGTTTTCAACTAATTTTGAGGAGAGGATTGAACTCTTCGGATCACTCTTTGAAAGTTCATGCTAAATCCTGAAGTGGGTTCATTCCCCTCTGACACGGAAAACACCAGCTGCCACTGCTCTTTACAAATATGGCATGCAGGATAAACACAGGTGGTGGGATTGAGAACATGTCCCCAAGCATTGCTTTTGACCTACATCTGTTCAACTGATTGATATAAATGTGGCAAAGCATGGTTTTGATAGGCATCAAGTTTACACACATTACATCTGTTCACAAGATCAATGGCACTGACAGAGGCTAGGGTGAGTGAACATCATTCCAATTTACCAATCTGTGAACATACACTGTTCAAGCTATCTGAAAAGTTTCAAGGATTTTCCCCCAATTATATTATTTCCTTTTAGCATGAGACTCTGTTTCTTGGGTGGACAACATGTTAGCCCATCTAAGGCTGTTTTTGAAGCCCTCAACCCCTGCATACTCCCATTCTGTCCTTTCTCTGTCCTCCTTGCCTCCAAAATGAATTCCTCTGCTGGAGAAGCAGTTGTGCTATACTGTGAAAAACAACCCATATTTCAAAGTCAAAAGTAGGCATTCATCTACTTCCTATTTTCTTTTCATATTTCTCTGGGATATTTAGCAGTCCCCACAGGGTGCTGGAGATGAAGATGGGTCCTCAGTCCTACCAGACTTACCTACCTTATGATCTGATTCATATTTAGGAAGATAAGCCTCACTATTCTGCTACTGCTTGATTGTTAAAAAAAATTTCCTTAGCCCTTTTTGACATAACCAAGTTAGCCCTCAACTCCTGGCCCAATGCATCAAGGGGAAGCAGTATTACTCCACTATCCGAACCTTAGTGTGTTTATGGACTCTGTATTTCACAGATGAGAGCTTTGGAAAAATTGTACTGCAGTTCCAAAAAAACCTCCAGCCAGAATGACCATCATCCCCTAAAGCAATGTTTCCATGTTGAGGCACAAAACCTGAGTGTATACAACTTATACATGTACAAGCATCTTCCATACAATCTGAAATCCTTTCGCCTTTTATGCATTCAGCCAGTTTGCAAGGTTTCTGATCATTTGGGAGCAAAAGCAAAAAAGTTCTGTCTTTAGCTTTCCATTTCTCTGTTTCTTTCTTGACCCTTGCTCTTTTCTCATTCAGCCACTTTGGGGGGTTGCAGACTGCCAGAAATAGTGCAAATTGAGTCCACTTTTAGGGTTAGGGTTAGTGCTAGGGAATCATGGGAATTGTTTTTTTTTTTTCTGAGACATTGACCCTTCTCTGTTAGAGAGCTCTGGTGCCACAATAAAATACAGTTCCCATGATTCCCTAACCCTAACCCTAACTCTAACCCTAAAAGTGGACTCAATTTGCACTATTTTTGTGTTCCTTGGTCTTATGAATATCTCTTTATAGATTCACTTTACTTGTCCGTTCAGGCACAGCTGGCAAAATTGCATTTTGTAGGCAAATAACTAGACTCTTTAAAATGCACTTGAGAGTTAGGATGCACAAACTCTCTGCCTATAAAGTCCAATAGCCACACAAAAGAGATAATGTTGAAAAGAAAGGTGAAAACTTTAAGAATATATTACATAGGATTTGATCCACTCATATAGGTGGCTCTGTACTTTGCATGGGGGGGGGATCATATTTTCCTCTTTCCAACTGCCCTTATGGGCTTGCATGCAAATGAATACTTGCCAAGTATGAGGCATTCATTATCTTATTATGCACCTTCCTTGTGTGCAGATTACATCTAACAAGACAGTTCTGTAGGAGGAGGCTAGTTTGACATGCATATATAATATCAATGGCCAAAATTCACTAAGACAGTAACAAATGGGTAACCCACAGTAACACATTTATGCCTGTTTTGTATTCAGGATGCCTAGGTATTCCTTACTTTAGGGGATATGTAAGGACCATGAAAGCCCCCCCCCATCCCATTTACTGGGCAATAACTGCTTTGCTAACAAACCTACCACAGCCCTCACATAAGCAATCTCCAGCACAGGAGAGAAATGTGTTAGGGACCCTGCTTCTGTCTGTCACACTGGAGATCACTCATGGAAGGGGGTGAGTCTGTCCGTCATCTTCTTTGTGATCAACAGGGCAACAGAGACCAGTCTGCCACTGAAGTCAGGAGGGGCCCACTCAGCCCTTTTCACCCCACAGTGGGAAGAGGGCCCAACCAGGTGTCACCCTTCTTCTGGGGTGTCACCCAGTGTGGGCTGCACCCCTCTAGTGATGCCACTTTCTCAGTGGCATATAGAAAGGTGTACTGTCATTTTCATTGAGTTCATCCAGATCACGTTTAAAGCTAAGCTTTAAACCAAGTTTAAAGCATTAAAATTGTCTCAAATGACCTGCATTCATATGCTGAGAATAAACTGCATTACAATAACTTTAAAGCAGCTGGAAATTCCATCTTGTCTATTTCACAGTTAGGTGCCATCTCTAGGAAAAAGATGGATTCATAGGTTTTGACAGGTTCGTTACAGTAAAAATATTCTTAGGCATGCTTAATTATATTGATTCAATTACACTAATTTGTTAGGCAGAGGGACTTATGTTGGAGCCCTGCAGGGGAAAATATGCAGCAGATTTGCAAACATTGTTCTAGGCAGCAGTTCCAAATCAAGGTAAAGAGGACTAGGCCTCTTACATACAAACTGAAAATTACATGGCCTAGACCTGGTTCTCCACCAGAATAAAATGTAGAAAGAGGTGCAAAATACTGAAGTAGTAGGGAGAAAATACTGACATTTCAGAGTGCTGGAAGTAAGTTTTTAAAATTATACCCTTTGTCAAGGGTGGGAAAACTGTTCCTCTAGATGTTGTAATACAATTCCATTCATATGTGTGCTTCAGACATAGTGGCTGGGGCTGAAGGGAGTTGGGAAACAACAACATCTTCAAGGTCATAGATTCCTTACCAATTCTCTGTATGAGAAGCTCCTTACCAATAAAAACGCATGGAGTTTAATTTAAATAACACTTAAGAGAAAAAAGATTATGGCCCAGCCTAATTCTTACTGCAATTATTTTCTCTTTGCACAGAGGCTCTGGGCCTTTGCAGACTGCTAGAAATAGTGCAAATTGAGACCACTTTAGCTGTCCTGGCTCAGTGCTAGGGAATCATGGGAACTGTAGTTTTTTCTGAGCCATTGAGCCTTCTCTGTCAGAGAACTCTGGTGCCACAATAATCTACAGTTCCCAAGATTCCCTAGCACTGAGTCAAGGCAGTTAGTGGACTCAATTTGCACTATTTCTGGCAGTCTGCAAAGGCCCTCTGTCTCTCTATAGAAAAGCATCATAACTCGTGCTGTAGTCTGAAACAGAAATCCATTCTACCACAACGCTTAACGCTTTTGGATATCTGCTCTCCCAGTCTTATTAATTCCAGACTGGGAATTTTATTGAAAGCACTATTCTGTCTACTGTCTGTGTAAAAGTAATTGGGGGAGGAAAGAGGTTCAACGCTCTGCATTTTCATCCATCCGATAAAGTCAGGCCAAGGGATCCTGTAGTAGACATTCATGCCTTTCAGTGCAACTGCCCGAGTGTTCCAGGAATATATTGTTTCAGTCTTCATATACTCAGGTTTGCATTCACAGACATAAATATTTTGCTGACATTATGTAATAATATTTATGCAGAAGAATGTGACCCTTAAAGGAAACTATGTTTAGAGTGGAAATAATTCCTATATTATCTCTCAGTATCAGAAAACAATCTATGTTTTGCTCCCTATTAAGCTGTCCCAATTTCTGATTGAGAATTCTAGCTAGATTAAAAAAAAAAGATTACACACTTCATTTATTCTTAATAAAGATCTTTTAACCAGCCTGAGCATTTGTCTTCCTTATAGCTTCCTTGCATACCCTGTGCAAGTTCCTCTATTTTAAATGTACTACTCGCTTTATAATAATTGCCTTGAAAGGGTCAGAATGGGCTTTTTGGAACTCATTAGCAGAGAACAAATCTGGGGGGGGAAATTCTAGGGACTCAAATATTAGTGGCTTTGAATCAGACACGTCATGCTCCTAGACAAAATAATTTCCAAAATGCATTTTATGTGTATGACTCTGGGCTACTCATCATCTGTCTGAGTATCACAGATTAATGAGATCAGCCTGTGTCACATTATAAATGGCTTGGAGTGGACTGAGTCAGTTCAGCAATACACATTCCATCTATATATGCAGCTTGGCTCCTTTGGATTATAGGATATTAGAACGAAAACATCAGTAGCTTCTAGAGTTGAAGGTGTCCAAGTATTTTTATGTTGATGATTATTGTTACTATAACTTTTTTCCATGCAATTATAACCTTGGGAAAAGGTCATTTGAGAAGCTTTAAAAAGTTTTAAAGAAAAGAAAGAGAAAGAAAGAAAGTAAAATGAAAAGAAAATAAGGGCATGGGTGAGGGACTAGATACCTTTGTTCATTTTCTGTAGAGTTATATGAAAAAAAAAAAGAAAGAGAGCAACTAGTTTTTATAAACATTTTCAATTATGATTTAGCTACTTTGAGGAAAGTAATAAAATGATGGTGGAATATGGCTAATGAGGAATAAAGTACGTAATGCAGGACTATGATTCCATTTTAGTTGCAATGGTTCCATCCTATGGAATCCTGAAATGTGCAGTTTAGGAAGGGATGTTTAGAATTCTCATCTTCTGGTACTTAGTGCCCCATGAAGGTCCAAATCCCAGGATTTCATAGGATTCTATCATGACAGTTAAAGTGGAATCATAGTGTTATAACTGTGTAGTGTGCTAGAGCCCATTGTAGTGTGCTAGAGCCCATTGTTTTGTTTTGTTTTTAATCCTTTTATCCACTTCCAAAATCCTAGGAAGGATAGAGATAACGTAACTTTTATAGATGAGGAAACTGAAATAGAAAGAGGATATGTACCCAGGCCTTTCAGAGCCATATACCTTAGTAACTTCGGCAGCAGTAGCGGCAGCACGGCTCCGTAGCCGTGTAGCGGCAGCAGTAGCGGCTCCGTAGCGGCAGCAGTAGCGGCCAGCAGAGGCTTCTGTTGGGAAACAAGCTTAATTTTGGGGAAATTTATAATTAGCTCAAATATACAAGTGAAGCGCCCAACTTCGTTTCGGAGATCTTGTCCAAATGTATACCAGAGGTATAAGAATTCTGGCAAGGAGTGACACTGAAACGGACCAAACTCCAATTAAAGTCTAAATATTAACACAATGAGCAAACAACCACATACGGTGCACACACACACACACACACACACTAGAAGAATGAGTAGAAAGGAGTGGGAGCGGGGGAGGCAGAGAGGGAAACCAGGATAGAGAGACTCCTCTGGACTTCTGGCGAATGCAGATGGGTTCCGTGGAAGGGGCACAACCGGAAAGAGAGGGGGGTCATGGGAACTATCTCAGAGCGCAGACCGACAGAGATTCAGCATGCACTTCCAAGGGCAGCACATGGTCTGCCAAAATCCAGGGGTTCTTATAGGGAATTTCTGCCTTTTGGCCGTGAGTCAGACAATAGGAGGACATAGGCTTGATGGGTTTACCATTGTTTACCTAAGCATGGGCATAGTCTAAACAATGCATTTGGTTTCAAAACTATCAAGGAAGGGAAGCTAGAGAAAGGGGTGCAGTCAAATCTGATCACTGTCCCATTAAGTGTGAGACTAAGACAAGCAAACTCCATTTTGTATCTTTTCCAGTATAATGGGATATTCCCAAGGGCAATTTCCAAACCTGCCTGTCCAGGAAATCTCTAGTGGTCTTAAGAAATTTCAGCTTCCTTACATTTAGGGGATTATGGCTGCCATCCCCCAAGGGTCAGGCTGGGGACATAGGGAACTCCACATGGCTAAAATATATAAGAAAAATGGAGGATGTCCGCTAACACTATTTAGCCTGCCCCACCAGCCCAAACACCAACGGCGGTCTGGAGGATCTGGTCTACCCCACCTGCATTTGACATCAGCGGCAGTAGTGGTGATGTGGCTCCGAGGCCAGCAGAGGCTATTTAACCTGCCCCACCAGCCCAAACACCAGCAGCAGTGTGGAGGACCCGGCGGAGCTACTGGCCAACAGCCGAGGGGCAGTGCACTGGCTAGAATGGAGGAGGCCAAGTCCACCACTAGCCTCCCCAACAGCAACAGCTCCTGTTCATGCATTCCAGGAACTAATAACAATCACTCAGGTAGAGGGTACAAGGCAGGGCCAGTAGAGGAAATACAGGGAGCAGCGATTGAGGTTGTGTGGGGCAGAGGAAGATATGGTGATAAAAGGGTGGAAATTTGTTACAAAAGAAGGCAGGCTCAATGGTTGGAAGCGATCCCACCTTCAGTTCACTCTGTTACCCAAAGTAAGTTGGGGAGCCTACCAACCTTGCCACAGAACCTTACCTTTCTCCTCTGTAATGCCAGGTCAGTAAAAAACAAAGCTAACATCATCCATGATCTTCTTGATCTGGCCTGTTTTACAGAGACCTGGCTAGGAGAAGACAGTACCATCACCTGAAACCAGGCTCTCCTAGCTGGATAATCTGTTAGTGAGCAGGTAAGGGAAAGTGGGTGGTGCGATGAAGTGGCTCTTATCCATAAAGATAATCTCACTTTGACTAGGATACCTATTCAGAAAATAGACCGCTTCAAGTGCATGTACCTAAACCTGAAGACCAGGGATAGTATAGGGATTCTGCTAGTATATCATCCACCTTGTTGCTTAAGAGACTCCCTATCTGAGCT
>CM034701.1:257079519-257093034 GCA_020142125.1 Phrynosoma platyrhinos
AAAACTATGGATGCCGGCCATGAAAGCCTACGACTTCACAAAAGAAAGATAAGTAAAAATAAATTAAAAATTATCCATACTCTTCATTTACTTTGTCTAATAAGGTAGGCTTGTCAGATGAATTGCAAGTGGTGGGAATAGAAGAAACAATTATAATATATACCAAATTTTGCTTCAACAAGCAATCCAAATTTTCAATTGCCAAAAAAAAAAATAATACAAAAATGTGGTATTGCAAACATGCTGTAAATCAGATGGGAATCATTTGATCTTCCAGATATTGTTGCAAACTACTAACATTCCCCACCAATGGCTATGCTAGTCAGGATTGACCAATGATGTTTAAAGCTACAATGCTATACTGACTTACCTAGGAATAAGTCCCATGGAGCTTAATAAGATTTCCTTCTAGGTGGGCAAGTTGTGGAATGCACACTAAGTATCTCTGGGCAATCTTATCACACAAGGCTCTTTCTCGCTGCAGTCTCACATGTATTAATATAATGGGAACATACTGCTTTGCAGGTAGCCATCACTGGACCTCTGAGTTGTGCAAATGGGGCTGCTGCTCCCATCATGCTTACTTTCTGCCCTCTCCCTTAACCCTGCCTCCCTGCCTATTGTCCTAACCCACATTCCTTTAAGTGGTTTTTAATTTTTTCAACTTTTTTCACACAATTCCGGAGCTCTGCACCTGCATTTTAAGCTTTAAAAGGTTTTTTGAAACTTTAGTTAAGACTGCAGAGCTCCGGAATTGTATGAAAAATGGGGGGGGGGGAGAGAAAGAGAAAAGAAAAAATTAGCAAGGGGAAAGGGGGAAAGGCAGAGGAGAGGATACTAATAGCACGTGACTGGGAATTGCATAATTGCCCTGGGAGCGACGTTTCTCATTTGTGGATTGCACAATTGCCTGGTCATTCATAGGTCTCCCATGAATGAAAAGGGATGTGTCAATGACAGGGCAGGTGCAGGTTGGAGGTGGCTTCATGCAATTAGTATCGCCAAAGCTGCTTCCTTCCCAGAGTTCTCATGGTTTAAAAAACACATGTGGCAATCTCCATAGTCTGCTTGTTAAACATTTCATGAAGAAAATACTGGATGGAATCCTCTATGGTGGTTATGAATGGGTTACATAGAGTTATGACACAGTTGTGACTTTTCATATTCATTGTAGCACCATGAAAGTTCCTCTGTCTCCACTAACCAAGAAGTAGCCACTGAAATTGACAGATGTCTGTTCCCTTATCAATTGGGAAGCAGCTGAATAATTAAGCTTAAATCCTAGAGGTGATCCATTAGTTCAGTGGTTCTACCTATGTTGACTCACCATTCAACAAGTGATTGGACAGGTCTACTCTTGTTGGAAGTAATCAATAGGATGGCAACCAAAATGTGCACATTTGGGGGTGAAGTAAATGTAGACACAGATTTTTTACTGTAAAGTAAAAAATAAAAATAAAAATGAACAGACCAGACATGGATCTAACAAAGAGAGGAAACCCACAGGAGAGTTTATAGAAATACACATCCCAAGCTAAAATTGCTTTTGAATTATTAAATGAATTTTAACTAATTATTGTTTGTTTTTTGAAACTTAAAAGAAAAGTCACTGCAAAGTTTTTAAAATACATTAAGGCATAGGTGTGGACTACATCCACGAAGAATTCTTGGCTCCAGCAGAGCTTGCATTGACTTTATCATTGTCTTCTCAGGTGGTTTGGATCCTGTTCTGAGAGGAATTCTGGCAACTGCTGCAAAACTGCCATTGCAAGATCAACTAGTGAATGAGGAATTAACAAAGAAGCTTTTTGTGTTGTCCAATAATGGTTCATTGGATTTGGCATCATTAGATTTACAACGTGGACGTGATCATGGACTGCCAGGTTAATAGCCTTTTTTGGGAGGGAAATCTATGCTATAGACTAAGACATTACATTAGGATGGAACATGTTGTATATTTTCTTTCTGATGTCAAGCAAGATTAGCAATGGATGCTGTAAGCTTTTCTCTGAGGTTAAGCAAATAGATTGCATTCAATACACACACACACACTTTGCCCCCAAAATGTAGTTAATTTGTCCCTTGATAACTGAAATCTGGCAGAAAATGGCTTCTGGTCACTTTGGGTTTGCAGTTTTGGCTTATTTTCATATGAAAATCCAGATGTGTAGCCTGCTATTCAGGCAACAGGGGTAAAAATTGCACACACACATAGAGCGAGCAGTTTTTCTATCCCTCTTATACATTTTCATCAGTTTCCAATCTTTTCACAAAATAGTTTTGGCTCAAGATGAAATAAATATATATGGCTTGAAACTATTGGAGTTATAGTACCAAAAAGTATTTCTCTCAAACTCTGTATATCATTGATTCTCTCTCTCTCTCTCTCTCTCTCTCTCTATATATATATATATATATATATATATAATTTATCCTTTGGCTTATGACAGCCTAGCTATATTTACTCCTAAAAGCAGATAATGGTTTACAGTGGGTGTCTAGCCCTTGGATCATCTGTTCCTAGAAGAGACTCAGAGCAGATCCATTGATTGGCCAAGCGGGCCAAACAGGCTGAACAATAATCAAAGTATTTAGCTACAGTTTGGCCCTGGATTGTCTATATTTCCACTAAAATATTTTCATATATCAGCCAAATTATTTTAGGCAATGCTGGTCTGTCACTATGTTTTGCAAATGTTACTGCTGCAGAATAAAATACACACCATATGCAACCTTCATCTATTGAGTCGGTGTGGATTTGGATAGAGAGTTGGTATTGAATTTGAAAGATCAGGGTCAGCTCTCCACTTAACACTCATACTGTGACATTTTGGATAAGTCATAATCATTCTCAGCCTAGTCTATATTGCAGTGATTAAACTGGATAAGTGTTATGACTACTTGGAAGGAGTGATGGGATATCATTGTGACAAATATATTTTCCATGCTCATCTCTCAGCATGAAGTAGTAATGAAGACAATTCTATTACCCTTAACCCTTGTAAACTTCCATTGTATGAACGTGGGGTATATTCTTACTCCTATGAAAATGGCAGTGTATTGTAGGTTATATAAAATGCCACTGTCCAAAAGAAAGAAGACTCAAATGCCCAGTGAGAAAACTCAAGATGAAATAAAAACTAACATGACCAATAATAATAATAAAAATAATAAACCAAAATGTAGACAAAGATCCTGCATCAGGATATGTAGATAGAGAGACCTAGCTACATTTCCATAGTTCCACCTTCCAACCCTCCCTTTTATACAGTGGATCCTCCCCTCCACAGCGTGATGATTCCTACATTGCTAGAGAACAAGGGGATGTGCGGGGACATATCCAGCTCTTTCCTTACATCCAGCTACAGGAAAATAATCGGACACATTCCTGCTCATCCCCCCACTGTCCAGCAATGGAAATGACTGCACCATTTTGGAGAGTCCTTTGTTATTGTGTGGTCAAAAGAGAATTCCAAACGGATCAACAACTGTAAAAGTGAATTGTGATAGCATGAGTCAGACGTACACAATCGCAGTGGTGTACCTAGAATATTTGACATCTGGTGTGGATAATTTTTAAATACCCCTTCTTCTCTTCAACAGCCTTTTCCAGATTTGGTGGAGCTGTTGGCCAGGCAGGAAAGGGAGGAGACTCACTTCACCACCTGACCAGCAGGCCCATCAGAACTGGAAGGCAGCCCCTTCCCACCACTAGCCACTGGTAGAAGTGGGCTACTGTTGCTTCCCTGTAGCCTTTTCTTGATCTTGCAGAGCAGTGGGCCAGGCAGGAAAGGGTGGGGAGTCAGCCAGCCAGCAGAGTCACCAGATCCAGAAGGCAGGCCCAATGGCTACTGGTGGGAGTTGGCTGCTGCTATCACCCCACAGCCTTTCTGGATCTGGCGGAGCTGCTGGGTTAGCAGAAAAGGGAGAAGATTTGCTTTCCCAGCTGGTCAGTAGAACCACCAGCACCAGGAGGCAGTCCATTCCCACCAGCATGCTCCCTCTGAGGTGTCAGCTGGTGCAGTCCACACCCCTGAGAGATGTCCCTGCACCATTGGTTGGTGCAAAAAAACTTTCCCAACATAGGGAATTGGGAGGAGCCTTTTTTTTTCTTAGCCATTTGTTGTTTATTGGAAGAAGAACCTTGCAAAATAAGTGGCTAAAATCTGGAGGAGATTGTTTACTACTGTACATATGTCAATGTCATACAATGACCCACATTGTGGGTCAATTTCCACATGCATTCTGCAAAACAAAAAAAATGCATCTCAGAGACTAAAATAACAATGAAGGATGGTTAGACGTCACACATTTGAGATCAGGGCACAGAGTTACCAGATCAAAGATCATCAAGGCTTGGGCCCAGAACTTTAGAAGCTAAATGTGCTTGCACAGTAATTAATGTTAATTAACTACTGTAATTAACCTGTTTGAATGTTACTGTGATTCCAATTTTTCTAGGTTACAATGACTGGCGTGAATTCTGTGATTTGCCATTGCTAAAGACAGAAAGGGAGCTGACAGAAACAATAAAAAACAGGAAGGTTGTCCAAAATATAATGGAACTATACAGCAGCCCTGATAACATTGATGTCTGGCTAGGGGGAATAGTAGAAAATTTTCTTCCAGATGCCCGAACAGGTCCATTGTTTGCATGTATAATTGGAAAGCAAATGAAAGCACTGAGAGATGGTGATCGGTAAGTTTACTTATTGTGTTTTATTATACTCATTTAGACCAGCCCACCCATCCACCCATCTCAATGTTTTGGTACCAGGGGAGAGCTGGGAAGAAGAACCTGGTGTAATCTGGTAAGAACAGGGCTAACAGCAAAGGCTTTCTTTTGTTTTTGGTGTTTTTTAAAAATCTTGAGGTATTTGCTGGTCATCATTTCCCAGCATGGTACCGTTCTGAGTCATCCCTCTCTTAGGGATGGAGACATTGTTCTACAGTGGCTTCACTCTTTCATAGTGGGGAGCTATCAGAGGATGGTGCTGGGGGATTTCTGCTTGACTTTTTGGCCATTAGCCTGTGGAGTCCCTCGGGGTTCAGTCCTATCCCTTATGCTATTTAACATCTTTATGAAACAACTGGGAGAGGTTGTCCAGAGTTTCGGAGTCAGGTGTAATCAGTATGTTGACCATACCCATCTCTATCACTCCTTCCACCCAATTCCAAGGAAGTTGTTCCTGTGCTAAACCGGTGCCTGCAGCTGTAATAGACTGTATGAGGGAAAACAAACTGGAGCTTACTCCAGACAAGACAGAGGTGCTCCTGGTCAGTCAAAAGTGTTAGATTACACTCTGTTAGATTACATGGGTTACACTCTCCCAGAAAATGTAGGTTCGTAATTTGGGGGTACTCCTGGATTCAGCTCTGAGCCTAGACACCCATGTTTCAGTGGTGACCAGGAGTGCATTGGCACAGTTGAAACTATTGCCAGTTCAAGCAGCAGATTCCAGGATGGTGAGCTGATGTTTCAGAAGAAATACAGCCTACCCTCTATCCTTAAGCTGGGGTCCTACCCCCAATGAACCTGAAAGATGTCCCTCCAGCATATATTCAGCTGCCGTGAGTTCCATGCTGGGGGGAAATAATATAACTGTTGTTCTTGTTAAAGTATTTTGCACTTTGATATGAAGGAACACCATCTGGTGTCTCTTCAGGCATAATTTTTTGTAGGGCCAAGGCTATCATTTGTCTTCAGATCAAACAAGTCCCTTCTCCATTTTTATTTCACCACATAATGAGAGTGTATCTAAGAAGTTATGTCTTAACATAATCCCAAGTATTTCAGCAGATTTTTTTCACTCTTGTTTGATAGCATGTTGTCTACACAGCCCTCAACCAATTCTCTGGCCATAGGCCAACACAGAAAGCTGAAAGTTAAGAACCTTCAGAAAGCTGGGCTGTATGCTAGATTGCATCATGTAGCAATAACTATCTTGTTTGTTTGCTTGCTTATTTATTTATTCATTCATTCATTTATGTTCTGCTTCCTATGCAGATTTTGGTGGGAAAATGGTGATGTTTTTACTGAAACCCAAAGGCATGAACTCAGAAAATATTCTTTATCCAGACTAATCTGTGATAACACAGGCCTCACTGAAGTACCCCTTGATGTCTTCATGCTTGGAAAATATCCTATAGATTTTGAGGCTTGTGAAAATATACCCAGCATTAATTTAGAAGCCTGGCAGGAAGTCTCACAACCAGGTAATTCAAGGTGAACAATGCAGTCTTATGCCTATCAACTCAGAAGAAAGCCCCATTGGGTTCTTGGAGTTTACTCTAAGGTAAGTGAGATCAGGATTAAAATCTACATGCCTTCCCTTCTGTGATCAAGACTGGAAAATAAGGATCATGCTAAAATCTGCAGTGGAAAATGATTGTGAAATGACATCAGGCACAAGCAGTGTTTCTTCTCTGCATCATATGAAGGAATGTAAGGACTGCAGAAAAAACATTTTTAAAAACCAGTCTTTCCTGAGGATGTCCATGTTAAGAGTCCAAGCCATCCCCAACCAAACTGCATCTCATGAAATGTCATGTATTTCTACAACCTCAGCCAATGGCTGATAGGGTAGTGGTTTGTGCCATGCCCCTGTCCTCCCACTTTCCCCTGTCTGCAACAGTGTTGCAATGGCTGGTAGTTCTGAAAGTAACTTTTCCAAGCTGTGCTCTTAATTATGGAGATTATCACACATGCCTTATTCTATAGTTTTCCTGACAAGATGTTTACTTCAAAGATGGGTCTTACTGCATTCTCCTGTATGCAGTCCATATGCAGCCTGTATGCATCCCGAGCTTATGCCATGGCTTTTCAAGGATGGGAAAATCCTATCCTTGAAAAGTTGCAAGATAAGCCCAGGTTGCATATAGGCTGAATATGGGCGAATGTGATAAAACCCGTCTTTGAAGTTAAATGCATGTGTATCGTGTTGGGAAAACAATGGGATAAGGTATGTGCGACAATCTCCTGTGCTGCTGATTCTGCAAGTGATGTAAATATGGTCATCTGGGCACCTGCTATATCAAACCAGGAAGACTTGCGTGGCATTAAAATGAACTAGGCATGGCAGCTTGTTGTTGAAGTACAATTCCTATATCCCTATCAATTGATTTATTGGCTAGGGCTGATGAGAAGTGCAATGCAACAACATCTGGAAGGTGTCACAGCTTCCTTCTCTGAAATGTACTAAATACATCTTGTGGATGACAAGGGAAACTCCTCGGCAGACGGCTTAAAAAACCATCCTGGAGGCAGGGATGAGGAGAGGCAGCCGCACTCTCGGTGCCCCTTCCTCTTCTCGAGGTTGCCCTCAGAGCCGCCGGCCCTCCGAGGGCAACCTCCTGCTGCAGCATCCGGACACACTGCAGCAGAAAAGTCAGTGAAAGTGTGCCGCAAGCTTTTGCGGTGCACTTTCACTGACTTGTGAAAGGAGCGCTATTTTAGTGCTCCTTTCAGGGATGGGGAAGGTGCACCACAGGATCGAGGCGTGGGGATGCCTCGGTCCTGCGGCGCACCTTCCCAGGGCGGCCCCATGCCGCCAGTCTGCTTCCCCCCTGGCCAGCTCCTAAATTGTTCTCAGAATCAGGATAGTTTTGTTCCTGGTAAAAGAGCTAAGAGCAAGGCTGACTAAAGAGTCAGATACCGTAAGAAAGACACTTCCTGGGAGTTGAGAAATTCAAGGGACACAAGAGGTTTATTAAAGATAAATGTACAGATATAAGATTTTCCATCTTGGCAGCCCTTCTTAAGGATACCAAGTTCTTCCATTTTTAAAGTGCTATCTTCCTACAATCTGACTTGACAAGTAAGGGTTAAAGAAGTAATTGTCCACTTCAGGTAATCAAATTCTCCCTTCTAGGATAATCTTGCAAGTAGAAATTGAGAACCAGTATGGTGTTTAGTTGGACTAGGACTCTGAATGACCTGGGTTTTAATCCCCACTCAGCCATGGGGACCAACCAGGTGACCTGGGTCAAGCTGCACTCTCAGCCTCAGAGGAAGTCAATGTCTTCCCAATAAAACCTTGTGATAGGTTAGCTTTAGAGTTTCCATAAGCTGGAAATGACTTGAAGGCAAACAATAAGAGCAGACATTGCAAGGCTACAACCATGTGTTTGTTTTTCTGCTCAGTTTATACCAAAGTTACAAAATGTTCAATAGGGTAGGGTGGGTAATGAATGTGAGGCATACAGTGCCCTTTATTCACCATTTCAGAGTCCACTCAAGGGACCTGGCAGTGCAGGAGGCTGGGGCTCAGGCCCAGGTCAAAAAACTGACATACTACCATGTGAGAGAGAAGCCATATATTGACCTATGAATTCCTCAGCTTGGCAGGGAAACTCTGGGACTCTCAGATGACAAACAAGTTATCCAATTCCTGGATCCAATTCCTGGATGTATGCCTCATGTCGTGCCAACATTATACAGCTGTACCCAGATAAGGAGAAAATCAGTTCATTTGACATGTGGTGCTGGAGAACGATAGCATGGACAGCCAAAAAGACAAACAA
Source organism: Phrynosoma platyrhinos (assembly GCA_020142125.1). NCBI lineage: Eukaryota > Metazoa > Chordata > Lepidosauria > Squamata > Phrynosomatidae > Phrynosoma > Phrynosoma platyrhinos. Next base: position 257,088,043 of record CM034701.1, read on the forward strand.
ATGGATACTTGAACAGATCAAACCTGAAATTTCATCAGAAGCCAAGATGATCAAGTTTAGGCTGTCGTACTTTGGCCACATCATGGCAAGGCATGAATCACTGGAAAAGGCAATAATGCTAGGAAACATGGAGGGATATAGAAAGAGAGGAAGACCACTTGCTAGATAGATAGACTGTATTAGGGAGGTCATAGGTATGAATTTACAGGACCTTGGTAGAGTAATGGAAGACAGAGAGTCCACAGGGTTGCCATGAGTTGAGGTAAACTCAGAGGATTAACAACAACAAACCCCTTTTAAGGTCGTGGCACCATTCACCCAAACCGGGCTGTTTTTCTAGGCCTGCAAATACATTGCAAAATGAATTGAAATAGAATACAATTCTTTCTTGGAGTATATAACCAACAAAATTGCTATCATTGCTGGTGATCTGAATAGTGTGTTGGACTATTACTATGACAGTGAAGTATGTATAAACATTTAAGAGAACTAACAGCAACATTTAAGAATAGATTATATTTATTATATTCACATGATAAATGGAGGCAAAAAATTAGATGTTAAGAAGGACATAGATCTTAGTTACAGCAAATTGATTTTTTATGATTGCTGCTTGCAAAATAAGCTGTGCAACTTATTTGACAATATCTGCTATCTCTGCAATACATGAATGGGAGAATATATTCTGTGAATAGGTTGTCAATATCATCCAAAATCACTGTTACATGAGGACAAAAAAAGAATGTCAATGATGTAATATCTTACATTTACCAACAGAGTTCAAATAATCTTTCATTTATTTTAATAGTATCATAATGTAATTGTTAAGGTGTTAAAATACAAATATATTTGCATACATTTAAAAAAAAGAAGTACTTATATTTATTTTTAAATTATCTGCCAATCTGCTCTGATTCAAACTTGGATGTATTTTCAATGAATAAAATAAAATAAAAGAATTGTATATATGCGAGTGAAGTGTCCCTGGCTTTAGAACAGACCAGAAAGGGTTTTATGGACTAGATAATGCTATTTGAAGATCACTAAAACCGACAAAAAAAAAAAAAGTGAATGAGAGTATAGTGTTACACATGCCTACTCCAAAGAAAGTCCTAGTGAATTCAGTGTGACACTATATGGCTTTTTCCAGTGGACATAAGATTATACCCCAGATTGGACAAAAGTTTGCATGATTTTTAAAAAATGTGTTTATGTTATTTTGGTTATTTCTAGAGCTGGCTTGTGGTTTCCCAACAAGTATAGAGCATGGTGACTTTGTTCGTTGCTCCAAAGCAGAAAAATCCATGGTTACCTACTCATGCCACCAAGGATACAAGCTAGTAGGAGAAGAACAACTGTCTTGCACCAAAGGGATGTGGAATACAAAAGCACCCATCTGCCAAGGTGCCTCTATTTTTCACTTGTCTTATATGTTTTTAGCAAGAATACCAGGGCCATTTTAGCAAGGGCACTCCAAATTCTCCCACTGCCAGAGGCAGACTGGGAAGAGAAGATTACTGCCCCCTTACACCATGTCCACACATCTCCATAACAGCATGGTGGCAGATGCCAACTACCTACATATTCTCCACCAGTCTCCCAAGGCTCTCCTATCTTTTTAAAAAAGGAAAAAATACATTTTAGACAATTTTATACTAAAATGATAAAGAACCACCAGAAACATATGAAAAGATTTAAAAATATCACCAACCTACCACTTCTCAAGCGTTTCAGAAACCTATGAAGTTATGTGCCATTACTTCCTGATGCCATTTTGAGACAGTCTGCAGAGGAGCTACTTCCATTCGCCTCTGCAATACCTCTCAAAATGGTGACAGAAAGTGAAGATGTGTCATCACATCCTGTTGCCATTTTGAGAGTGGCCACTGGGGAAAAAAACAAGTATTTGGGCTTGGTGTGTACAAGAATGTAAACTGACAGGTGATCTGGAGGGGAGAAATGGACTCTGCCTCCTAAACAGTTTACTATCCCAACATTAAGTAAGATAAAGCAGAAGGCCTTTATTTTGTTGGGCTCTGTATTGTTTACTTAGTGTAAACAATAATTGCTTACATGGTGAGTGTGATGGAAAACATCTGCAGCAAATTAGTAGGGTAAAATTCACTATCTACAGCACTGCCAAGACAGACAAAACAAGGCAGGAGGGAAGGGGAGCAACAAGTCAGGGATAGGGGAATGGGTATGATCTGAGAAACATTTTTGCATAGCTAAGCCTGAGGACTTCTTCCTCTTTAGGCTGTGGATAATGTACTTGTTGAGTGGTGCTCTTTTCACTCTCCAACATGGAAAGGGGCAGGGATCTTAAGGATACTCACAATTTTTCTCACCTCATTGAGAAAATGGCCAGCTGTTATGAGATTTTTCTCATATTTCTCATTATAAGACATTGTGAAACATTTCCCTGTTTGAAAAACTTGATGCAAAAGAAGAGTTTGCACAGAAACCCTTTCTGTCTTTGGTACAACACACACACACAAAGACAAAAAAGTTTTTTGTGGCAAAACCCCAAGCTTTTAACATAAATATTTTTTTCAGAGAGGTCCCAAAATGCAAACCATGATTGAAAAATACACAAAACCTGTCATTACCTCACCCAGTGGGAGAAAAAATCTTGAAATTCTTTGTTTCTGCATTGAAGAATAAAATAAGTAATCATATTGGCATATTTCAACATTATTTATTTTAGAAGATGGAATGTCTTTGTGTACTGTTTTCTAGCATGAAAATGCATGAGGTAATCAACTGTGAATGCTGGCATACAAAATGCTCTTTTTTAGCTAGTTATCCTTATTGTTCCAAATTGTAGAACTTCAGGATTCATCCATCCTAAGAATTAAGCTAATTGAGGCAAAAAAAAAAGGTAAAGTAAATTGCAAATAGCTTTGAATCTTCTATGACCTACACTAAATTTCCAGAATAACAGCTTTGAGACCTCACATAAAATTATCATCTGCATGGCTTGTATTTCTTTATTCTTTGAGTTTTGATAGTGTTCTCCTCCATCAGTTTTAATTGTTTCTCTTTAAAAAGTGATTATTTCCACTGACCATTACTCTGTTCCATCTATCCATGAGCTAAGCAAGAGAATGTTCCCATAATGCAACTGAAATATATGGGGGGGGGGAATTAAATAGGAAGCTATCAAGATTCATTCTTCTCATAATCAAGAAATAGAGATCCAAAGAAAGCAATAAGATTCATGGAGTTATAGGGGCTGTACAGACCAGCATAGGGCACCCTTTCCCCAGTGCAAAAAGAAGCTGCTTTTTGCAGCTTTTTTGTACCATGGAAAGGCCAGATTGGGTCCATGGTGTGCGGTTGCCATGGCCCCAATCCAGAGAGGAAAGGGGCGGCTTGCCACCACCCCTTTGGGGCAGCCTGTACAGTCCCATAGTATCTTATAATGCCCTTGAAGGGCCTGTGTGTATAACTCAGGGGGAACTAAAAAGTGGTTATAATTTATGCTTAGGAGGTGTAAGGGAGGCTTTATTGATTCAGCCAGGGTGTCCATGTTGCCTTGGGAATCTGACACACAAAAGTAGAAATGTGTTTGTACAGATATTTCAGGGAAAGGGGGTAGGCATTCTCCAGCTAGCATCTTTGTAATATTTTTACTAAGATGTAGCAGATGAGAGAACAGAAGGTGGAAGAAGGGGAGAGAAATGTTTCCACGCAGGAATCATTTTTTTCCCCCCACAAGACTTTTATTTGGATGCCTCCTTGTCACAGTTGGGAAACAAAAGAAGAATCATCACTGGAGGAGAACCAATTGCAGACACAAAGCTGTGGCTAGGAAGCAATGTTTTTCATATGACGCATTACCTGGAACCATTTTTTTCCCTCAGAATTGTCAAGCTGGTTGGAAAAGAAAGGATTGGTTAGTCATGTTTTTCTCTGTTTAATCTGGGAGCCTCATTTGGACCACACAACAACCTTGTGGAGACGGTTTAGGCTGAGCAACTAGACAAGGGCTGGGCAAAATGTGGCCCACAATCTGCATGTCACCCTTGAGACCCCCAAGAAATCCCTTAAAGCCCCCAGATGCAACAAAATTAAAATCAGGAGTTTTCTGGGGTATTTGTGGGTGATTTTTTCCCCCACAAAAAAACTAGCCAGAATCTTGTAAAACCACCTAAAAATAGAGCAGTCAAGATATTCCAAAAACACATTTAAAGGGAACAAAAATCAACCAAAATGACACCCTCAAGTTTTACTAAGCCAAAGCCAGTGAGATTCATCTCTGAGTAGTGAATGGAGTTAAATAGGTATTTCTCCTCAATAGTCCTCATGCACACAGTTGTTTGCATACCATGTTTCTCTGTGACATTGCAAAGGGAGGAGGGGAATAAAATGGGTGAATACACTTTGCAAGCTGTTGCACATGATATACCAGTTGTCTTTACATCACTGCTTATTAATGACAAAAAAAATAGCTGTGTTGGCTGACATGTTATTATAGTGCTCCTTCATTCGCTTTTGATAGGGACAGGGGCAATGGTTTCCAAGTTGTTTCAGACACTGACCTCTTACAAAGGCTGGATTGAGATAGCCAGTTCAAGAAAATGGAAACATGCATGAGCAAGAGCATTAATGTTAACACTAACATGTTGATGTTAATTCACACATTAATTTGTTCATGTTAATTGTTCTAGTGAAAATTGTAAAATTAAATCACTGCGTTCTTAGTAATGTACTTCAGAGTCCAGATAACCAATTAAAATCACTAAAAATGTCAAATCCCACATTACTCCCCAAAGTAATGAAGTAACGTGACCTGTTAATCATTCTTCAACACAGAAATACCCCCCTCCCTTCAACTGCCCCTTCTGTGGCCTCTGAGGGAGAGAAGAGCCATCTTTGCTCAGTCCCAGCAGCAGATGAGGCACCCTCCCTCCATTTCAACTTCCACTTCTGTGGCCTCTGATCACAGAGGCAATCAGGGGGCTGTGGGAAGGAAGAGGCTGCTGTGTT
>CM034701.1:257165442-257180354 GCA_020142125.1 Phrynosoma platyrhinos
CCCCCCCCCCATTAACAGAATGTGTTCTGGAATGAAAAATGCAGAGAAGTGAAGTTTATCTGTCTTCCCTCCTACCTGATCTATGTGAATTCCACCCTCCCTGCAGCTCAGCTAGAGGCCTGGTCCCAAGAACCTATACCTGGAAGGAAGAAAAGACATAATACGGACTCTCATGCTTGAAGTCTTCAAGTAGAGGCTGCACAGATATTTGCTGGGGATGAGCCTGCTCTGAATTTCCCTCTATGGAGCAGAAACTTGGACTTGATGATTTGTCATGTCTATCTTAGGATCAGGACAAGGAATCTCAATTCCTAGTTCCTAGCTTTACTTGGTTCTTAGGATCACACTTGACCTGGACTTTCACATAGCGATCCTGCTAAGAATATCAAGCTGTGCCTGTTTCCAGGATTCATTTCTGCCTCTCCAGGCATTTTAGTAGAAGACTGTGATGAATTAGGGCCATGTGTTTGACTAATGTACTTTAAACATTTTTCTTTCACGCTTTTCTTTTTTCTTTTTTTGGTATAATCATCCTATTTGTTGAGTTGTCATTCTGTTCAGGGCATGTCTCCTTAAGATCCAGCGTGGTGTCATGGTTTGAGTGTTGAGCTAAGGCCTAATCTGCACAGCAGAAATAATGCAGTTTGACAGTGCTTTAACTGCAATGGCTCAATGCTATGGGATTCTGGAATTTATAGCTTTGTGAAACAGTTAGCCTTATCTGTCATACAGTTCTATCACAACAGACTACAAATCTCAGGATTCCAAAGCATTGAGCCATGACAGTTAAAGTGGTGCAGATTAGACCTAGGACACTAGGAAACTAGGGTTCAAATGCCTGCTTGGCCATAGAAACCCACTAGGTGACCTTGGGCAAGTCACACTCTCTCAGCCACAGAGGAAGGTAACAAATCTTTCCAAGAAAACCCCATGATAGCTTTGCCTTAGAGTCATGATAAGTCTGAAATCACTTGAAGGTACACGACAAAGACACAAAGCGTCTCCTTAAATAAAAAAGCATGCTTACCTATAATGGAGACAGAAATATTCTCACAGCAGCAAGTTGTAAAGGATAAGCCCATAAACACAGGGTTTTATTTCTTGTCCTGCCCTCTGCCTTAATTTCATGCTCCTTTTTCAGTCTTTTAAACTTCCAGATTTCTATTCTTTCACTTTTCCTGTATTCCTAAGAGATTGTATTTGGGTTTTTTTTTTCCTATTTAGATCATCTTGCCCTGAATAAATTATTCCACCTGTCATTATTGCAACCAAACAGCAGTATGAATGACAGTGAAGATTCACTCTATGGCTACAGATAAATACTATTAATCTTGCTATCTTTTTTTTTTTTTAAAAAAAAAACATTCTAATGCCTAAACAGGGCTAAACAGAGTCAGTGTGGTGTAGTGGTTTGAGTGTTGGGACTATAACTCTGGAGACTAGGGTTTGAATCCCAACTTGGGCACGGAAACCCACTGGGTGACCTTGGGCAAGCCATACTCTCTCAGCCTCAGAGAATGGCAATGGCAAATCTCCTCTGAAGAACTTGCCAAGAAAACCCCATGAAAGGTTCGTCTTAGTGTCGCTGTAAGTAGGAAATGAATGCACACACAACAAACAGAGCTCTCGGTTTGTGTCCACAACATGACTCAGGATGGGACTGGGTCCAAGGCATCTCTCACAAAACCTGCAGTTTCTTAAAAACTGAGACATGTTACATGTATCTTGATGCAAGATATATTGTACATAAAACTGATACTGCAAATTGTAGCTTGTCTTCTGTCCTGTTTTACTTGTTGTTTATGTATTGTCATTTTTCTTTTTACACTTTTTATCGGCCACTAAATAGCACTAGGCTGAAATGTGTTGTGCTAATTGCAAGAATAAAATCATCTTTTTCAACACCCCAATCCTTTTTCTTTTCTACTTCCCTTCCACTGGATGTTGCCAATCATCTTTGGATCATGGAAAAGAAAAAGAAAAGGTAAGGGGGAGTACCTAGCATTTAGAATATAAAGCAGGACTGCATACTGTCATCAGAGGAGCGGGATATAAATAAAACTATTATTATTATTATTATTATTATTGTTGTTGTTGTTGTTGTTGTTGTTTAATATGTTTAAATGCTTTTTTTTCCCTTGAGGGGAGAGAGGATAGATGAGGTGCAATGCTCGAATAAGTATTAAAGCATTAGTACCTCAATCAAGTAGGCAAACTAGGTATCTCTAAAGGGAACAGAGGTCAAACAAACTACATATGGTGTTGGAGGCAACAAGATTCCTTCTCTACAGTGAGTTTTCCCAGTACATTAACCTCTAAGACAGGGGTAGGCAACCTTTCCCCTCTAAGGGCCGAGGGACTTCAGCTCCCAGAAGCCTCAGCCATGTTGGCCAATAGTCCCATGTTGGCCAATAGCACCTGGGATTCTGGGAGCGGAAGTCCCTTGGCCCTTAAAGGGGAAAGTTTGCCTACCCCTGCTCTAAGACAACAATCCTGTACATACTTACCTGGAAGTAAACCTAACAGAAGACAATCAGCTTGATATAGTGGTTTGAGCGGAAGACTGTGATTCTGGAGATCAAAGTTCAATTCCCTCCTCAGAATTGGAAACCCACTGAGTGACTGTGGGTGAGTCACGCACTCTCAGCCCTAAAAAACCCCTGTGATAGGCTTGCATTAGGCTCGCTATAAGTTGGAAGCAACTTGAAGGCATACCACAACAAAACAGAGCTGGGATGGACATCTCAGAAGGGATCCATAGGAGGATTATGCCAAGTTCCCATCTACATTTACACAAGCAGCATAGTGCCTCTTATGCATAACTGTACAAGCTCTTGAGATTTAACCATGCTGTGAAGAAAGGGGGGGGCTGTTACCATTCTTCTCTTGGGAGTTTCAAAGAAGTTTGGAATGGCCGACAAAAGACTGGGATGCATGGGTTTAGGTTTGACCTAGTTGGGCAATTCTTTTTTATATACCTACAAATAATTTGTAGGCATTTTGTCACCTTCAACAAAATAATAACCAAATTGCCGCCCCCATTCTCAGCAAAATACTGATAGATACTCTCGGAACAAGATTGTGGACATAATAGGGGTTTTAATTCTCTCTTACTTGAACACAGTGACAGGGCCTTTTCAGGCATACCATTCAGACATCTGACAGAATACTGATGGCCTGACAGCATTCAGCATCTCCTTATACTGGAAAAGCAGGTGCCTTTCACGCTACACAATTCCATAATGCACCATAATTGCACTGTAACTGCCATGGCTATGGTATCTCAGGATGTAGTTTGATCAGAAGCACCAGAGGAAAGAATTCTCAATGTCCTTCTCAAAACTTCCAGTTGTGAGAGCCAGTGTGATGTAGTTATTTGAGTGATAGACTATGACTCTGGAGGCCAGGAAACCCACTCCAGGAGACCAGGGTTCAGATCCCCACTCAGAGATGGAAACCCACTGGATGACGTTGGGCAAACCACATTCTCTCAGGCTCAGAAGAAGGTGAAAGTGCAGGCAAATCCCCTCTAAACAAATCCTGTCAGGAAAACCTGTGATAGTGTCACCTTAGGATCACTGTAAGTTGGAAATGACTTGAAGAAATACAAAAACAACAAAACTGCCAATCCTGGGAATTCAGAAGATGGAACCATGGTAGTTCAAAGGGGAATCACAGTACTATGTGTCATGTGAAACAGCCTGCATACTCTTCATCCAGCATCTTCAACTGATTTTGAGATCCTATGACTTCCTAAATTGGAGGGATGTAGCCAAAGTCATATCTGTGTGGATGGACAACCACAGTTTTTCAATCATCATGCACTACATAAGAACAATACTGCATTTTATATGGGGCAACAGAATATGAAAAACAAGTCTGATAAACAGCTGAAACCTATAGTATTCTTTTAGTAGTTGTTTCCAAGGGATATCCAATTTAATCATTATTGTGGTATATCCAAACATTCACCAGTTCAGTAAAATTCTTCCTGGTATGGGGTCACACATAGAGAGCCATTGAAGAAGCCCACAGGAGAAATAGTTCAATTTCCACTCAGCCATGCAGTCCCTTAAGAAGATGTCCCTGAAGACATATCAAAGGGCCTTTGCAGACTGCCAGAAATAGTGCAAATTGAATCCACTTTAACTGTCTTGGCTCAGTGCTAGGGAATCATGGGAACTGTAGTTTATTGTAGCACCAGAGCTCTCTGACAGAGAAGGCTCAATATCTCAGAAAAAAATACAATTCCCATGATTCCCTAGCACTGAGCCAGGACAGTTAAAGTGGACTCAATCTGCACTATTTCTGGCAGTCTGCAAAAGCCCTATGTCTGTACACTACAGCCAGAAAAAATCCTCTCGGTGGCCCACCGCCCCCAACTACTGCAGTGAACTTCCCATCTTTCCTCCCCTTCTTTTGTGAGTGGAAGGTGGGTGCAGCTGAAGGGAAAAGGTCTAGGTAGCAAGTTGTTGCTGGTGCTCATTACTTCAATTGTTTCACAAATCCCCTAGGATCTTGAGACATCATCACTCCCTAGCCACAGTGCAAAAATGAACAGGGCACAGGACAGTCACAGCCACTCAGGCTCTTGTATTCAGAAGCCAACAGTGTTCCTTTGACAGAGTGGCTACAGATTTTGTGGTGAGAAAGTGACTTGAAGGCTTGCACGCATGCACACACGCACACACACCCAGTCTCCAATGCTGACTATGACACGATTGTTGGAATAATTTACAGTGACTCCATCTAAAAATGTGACCTGTTTATTGTAAATGAAAAGCATTCATAACAGTGCAAACAATTCTTTGGTAGATTTAAGTACAATAAAAATTAATTAAGATTTCATTTTTGGTAGGAGATGGTGCGTGTTGTTGTTTTTTTAAAAAATAAAATAAATATGAAACAACCACAACTGAAGAAATAACAATAAAATGATCATTCAGCCATTGGCTACTGTCTGAAAAATGATACATGAGCTTTTAATCCACAGAACATATTTCAATTTCTTTTTTACACAGTTTAATTTATTTTAAAATTTTAGAATTAGACCTATTTCCTAATCCAGTTTTCTACCAGATGTTTAGTAGCAATAGATGCTAAATTGTATATAATTTTACATAATATTTGAAGAAATACTGATTAGATTTCCATTTTATTTCAACAAGGAAAACCAGAGGTATGTTTGGTTAATGCATAACAGGAAAATATATTTTTAAATGACTGAGGCTGCAATCCTTTATCCACTTACCTGGGAGCAAACCCCACTGAACTGTATGGGACTTACTTCTGAGTAGACATGAACAGGATAGAGCTGCAAGATACCTGAGCAGTTTCTTTGCAACAACACAGCACTGGAAATAAAGTATGGTTATAGTTCATCTGGTTTTCTAAAGCTAGCAACATGCTTCAATAATATTATCTATTCTCATTTCCAAATTTGTGCAGATGTGTAGGAAATTTCAGGTAACAGTTTGGAAAAGAAAAGCATAATGTGGATTTTCAATAAAACCTAATATGTGTATTCAAAGTTCAAACGACAACCCCTAAAATCATTTATGATACTTAAAAGTATGCCTCTTACTGCATGGGCACTTTATCAAGAAAACTGCCTTATAGTATAATCTTGTGTATGTGTCCTTGAATGTAGACCCCTTCTCCCATGTTTAATGCAGCTTACTTCCAAGTAAGTTCATTTTCAATTGCAGCCTTAAACAGTTCATTAAAATATGATTTATCATCTTATATGCGCTCCTAACATATTTTGCTTACCAGCACCATTTATAGATACTGTTCCTATCCCCATCATACATGTTTTTAGTTAATATTTATTTTTGACGAAAAATGATTAATGCAAGAAAGTTATTAAATGGACACTTTGGTTATCATAAAAATTAAACATATAATTTGAAAAGATCCATTTAATTTTCCTTTTTTTCATATGGCATTAATTCTTTCAATCTTGGGTCCTAAATTCTAAAGATTTAAACTCAAATTACTTCAGCTATATTTTCACAATAAAAATATTTTGGGACTTCAGGGAAACACTGCTAAATTCCATGAAACTAAGATTTGTTCTCAGTGATAAGCACCACCAATGAAACCAAACATGTCTGTCAAATGAGGTATGCATGTTTTCCTTCACTTAATGTAATAATACATGCTGGTTATAAAGAGGCAATATGGAAGATTTTTTAAAAAAGTAAACAATGGCAAGTTAACAAAGACACACATTTGACAGTGCATTCAAACAATCTTACTTAGGAACAAGGATTTACATAACTGTAATTATTAACATGAATTTTGGTACAAGGACTGTGGGAGAAAACAGCTACTACGTAAAAAAAATGAAAATGAAACTAGTGATTCTTTTTAAATGTAAAGGAGCAGCTAATCCCCATTTGGTAAGGTTTCTCTCTGGTGTATTTTTCATGAATCATGTCACAACATAGCTATGAACTTGGTTTTTTTTAAAGAGTAAATCAGTAGAGATTACTGAATGCTAATCTACCTCAACTCGGCCCCCATAACAGGGCCCTACAAATTAAAGGATTTAATTTAAAGCACTTAAAAGCCTTCATCTTTTATATAAGGATTTGGTTTGTAACACTCGTTTTCACCTTTCACATTTCCAAGGTAGTGCTACATGGTGCCTTAGGCATTTGCATATTGAGGGACAGGAATACTCTATAGTATCCCTGTCCCAGAAAATCCCATGATAGGTTTGCCTTAAGGTCACCATAAATTGGGAATGACTTGAAGGCACACAACAACAACAACATGAAAAATAAGTTGGGATTGTACTAAATGCGGCAGGAATAAGGCTCCTTTAACAACAGACAAAAATATAACTGGAAGTTTTTCCCCAATTCTTTCAATCCAATACCAGAAAAGCTGTGCCCACTGACAGGTAATAGTTAAAGGTACAGGACACCTGCCACTAAACCAACCAACTAACCAAGAAAAATAGGTGATAACTCTAGATACAATGTGAGGTCTGAATTTAGATCTGACTAAGGCATGCTCTAAGGTCAGGAGCAAAATGTTTGTTAAATTACACTCTGGGAGGTCAAGTAATCTCAAACAAATGCAGCAGTTGCATAAGGAGGAGTTTGAGAGGGTTATATTAATTTCCAAATCATTGTGGGAATTATATTTTTTCCTAAAATCAAGGTATTTCACTGTCATATATTTCACTGTTTTAATGATCATTTGATTTATTTTTGAGTTCATATTGTTGCCTTTCAGAAAGTGTGAAAGAAACCCTTCTTTTCTTTTACTGTTTGTGGCATAAGGAGTATTTGTGTGTGACAAAGAACTGTCTGAGAAGTATCCACAATGTCTTGATTCTATATGTTTCATCATCCATAAAAAGAATGATACACTCAGATTTGGGCAAGAATGCCAAAACCTTATATTATGCTTAGGAGTTTCACTAAATCAAGCTGGATTTTCCAGTATCTGATAGGGATAGCCAAACAGCAGCAAAATTGTGGGCCTATACCTACACTTGATTACTCAGTGACTCCAGAATAATGGCTTCCCAGCACAGAAGGTGCTGGAATGAATAAAGGAATTGTACCTATGAGGGGCAGTTTTAATTTGCACCAGGAGTTAACAGAGTTCAGCCCTCACCTTCATTTTCAACAGCCGGTCTCAACAATGAATTATACGTATAAAGAGTGGTATCCAGGGCAGGTAGAAATTTTGCCGATGAATAACAAGAGCTGGAGTGGATTTCTGCCTCCCAGCAATGAAGTTGGTGGACTGCAACTTCCATCATCCTTTACCATTCACTATATAAGCTAGGGCTGATGATGAAGTCCAATAACATCTAGACAGACTACAAGTTGCCCACCTCTGAACTAGTTAGATCCTCCACATAACAGGGGAATGGTGGTGTTTCCAGGCAGATCTGACTTCTGGTATCTTTTCCACCCAGAAATTAAGCTCAGAAGTGAGGCAGCTTGCTCATTCCACTTCAGAGGGTCATTTGGTCTGCAGTACTCAAGGTGGGGGAAATTATTCCCATCTGCTTAGGTGGAGAATAAGGATATTCTGTATGGATCACTACACACAATTTGTGCTCACAGTAAAGAAGAAACCTTTAAATGAAGCAAGGGGAATCCAGAAAAATCAGAGACCTGTAGCTCTGGCTAAAACTATACAGCAATCAAGAAAGGTATTATGTTTACTGGTCCAGAAAAGGTTTTCCCCACAACCAAAAATTGTGTATATTCCAGCAATGTCCTTTCCCCCATGACTATACAGATTTGTGAACTGTGAATTTACAGTTTGTTATATAAATGTTTGCAGCAGGCCTCACTGGGCTGTTCACTTATAATCAGGCACATGCTTTCCATCCATCTCTTAGATATTATTTTAAGAAGTGGACAGGAGGCAATTGCAGGCAGTGGATAGGATAAGACATTAATACTACCAGTGGAGCTGAAAAAAATCTATTGCAAAAAGAAGGTTCTCCCCAGATGTGGCACTGCCACAACAAAAGGGGCTGACTAAACAACATCATAGTACAACTAGCTGCCTTAGTCAAATGTTGGTTTCAGGAGGATCTAATACTGGTTTTATCAGGGTATGAGACATCTGGCAAACTGAGCATCAACAATGGACCAGAAAGAATGTGTCATATTTAAAAAACAACAAAGCTTTTTAATTCAACGGAAAGGCATCTGGCATTTGCCCACCAGTGTATGTAGAAATAAAAATGAGGCTGGGAGCCTCAAACCACTTGACAAAGGTTTCTTTTCAAAATGTAGCACCAGCTTTTAGTTTGTTGAACCTGAGAAATTTTAACATAAATGTATCCTGACCTGTATTGTATATTCCCTTTCAATACTTTTACAACGTGGCTTTTTTAGTGGCCTAGCAAGTAAAATGATACATTTTCTTGTATTGTTACACCATCATTTGAATGCTGTCCTGTAATGTCTCAATTCGCTGTTGTGGTATTAAGCCTACTGTTACCTGTGTTTGCCATCAGCAGATATCCATATGACTTGATATGTGAGAGTTGCAATGCAGACTTAAGGCTTATTTGCCTTGCTAATAGTTTGTTTTAAGCAGACAGGACAGCAAACTCCTTTGAGCTTCACAGGTGTAACGCAATCATGGGGCGGACACGATTCCACATAACACGTTATCTGACCAACCTGTGTTTGGAAAATTGTAGCAATGCAAAATTTCAGCAATAGTTTAGTATATAAACACTGTATATATACAGTATCAACACTGATTAATAAATTAAGAGATTCAATATTTGTATTATTCAATCCCTGCAATAGATATTATGGCTTAAATTGCTGAGATACAAATAAATTCTTACTGCAATTCTGAGTTCAGGAAAATTTACTAACATGTTCCATTTCTTCCCAAAATAACGTAAAAATTAAACTGCTTATTTTTTATTAATCTGGGGCCTATAGAAAAGAAGTTGTCCCTAACTTGCAGATCTGTCTATAGAATCAAAGATTAAGAGACACCTTTCTTTAGTTCAGTTGACACAAAACAATACTCTATTTGTTTACAGAAATGCTGGAGATAGCAACTAATAATTGTTGAAGACTCATTAAAATAAATTTACAATAAGGGAACACAGTCTCCAACAGAAGATAAACATAGTGTTGAAGCTGTAACCTTCAAAACCATTATGAATTCAACTATTTTTCTGGTTTCTGAAACACTGATTATAGCCAACACTGGGCTAGTGAAAAAAGTGCAGGACTCGTCTTGTTCTGCACAAGCAATACCTTGCTGAATTATGTTTTAATGAGTTAGACAATACCTTGCACAAGCAGAATCAAAGTATTGGATTAGATACTTGATGAAAATGGACTTCTGCAAATGGTAAAACATGCTGGCAGAATGACACACTTGACACTAATAATACAACTCATTAGCAGTACTCAAACACTGGCAAGCATATTGGTACAGCCATCATGACTAAATGCTTGCTGTTTTTTTCTCCCTTTTTTTTTTAAAGATCATCAAGCAACCAAATTTTGTGCTCAATCTATGATCCCTGGAAGTAGTGTTTTGTTTTTTTTCGGTGAAGAAACAAGCTAATAAATTGAACAGCAGCTTGTCTCTTTGCCAGTGAAAGCTGCTGAACCAAAACAGCAAGCTGTAACTGTAAGCATGCTTAATTCCTGCATATTCTATCATACCTGATGATGAATTTGAAAACTATACCAGCAAGCACATTTACTTAGAAACTGAAAAAATGGACACTGCAAAATCAGTACAAGATAGCAATCCTAGGTACACTTGCCTTCACTGACTATACACCTAACCAAATATACACAAAATTGTGCTTTAAGACATGCTAAACCATAAATATGAATGTTCTGCCTGCTCACCTTGCATTCACATGTGGTGCATGGATCTTTTTTCCAGGTTTCATTACTGGAATAAGATTTGCCATTTTCATCAGTGCATTCAGTTCTACTGAGCCGTGATTCAAGTTTCTTTATCTGAAGACAGGAAAAGTGTGTTTATTCATCTATGCCAAAAGAATTTCCAGTACTTTGCTGTGTAGATCAACAAAGTTGAAGAAATGTACAGTATCCTTTTACGCATTCAAGATATAAAAATTACTGAGACACTACATACTGAATAATATATATTTTCAATGACACTTTGTGTAACTTTAAACTATGACAGTAATATAAAGGTTCTCTAGAAACTATTATAGATGGGAAAACACTGCATGCTTTAAATGTCTATCTGCTGCTTGCTCCCAGTATTGTCAGACTGCTAGAAGCTTGGCTATAATGCTACACTATTTTGTTCTTCCAGGCTTTAGTTGGCCAATAGAGATTCTATTATTGATTATTCATTCCATTTCTGATGGTTCCATGTGATATTCACCATTTCTATTTCTTTTTGACATTTTTGAAGGTTAAACTATATTTTATTTGGAGATCTTGCATGTGTTTGTTTTAATGAAATATAGCAATAAGAGGCTTGTACTTTGAAGTGCTACCGGGCGTTTACTGTCCTTGTATGGAACTTGGTATTTCAAATCATCAGCAAATACTGTCTTCGCTCAAGAGTGAGTTTGAGTGTTCACTACGTATCTGGATAAGATGAAAGATGGGGTCTACTGGGGCCAGCTCTATGAGTATGATAAAAAATTAGCGGGAAAGTAGGAGGATGCATAGGGGAAGAAGTGAAGTCAGGCTCAAAAATATCAATAAGCAGGTAAGGAATCAACAGGACAGACAAGATGAAGACAAAGTGAGCCTGCCACTTGTTTCAAGCCTCTACAAGTTTATATGTACTTCTGTAAGTGCTGTTGCATCTTTGTACATTTGGTTGCTCATTTCTCCATTCTCATAGGAATATTTATTCATTCTCCCTTACAGGCACCATACCAAATCAAATAACTTAGGCTACTGTTTCCCAGTGGAATTGGGGGAGGGGGATACAGACAACACTTTGATGAGCAAAATGTCATGGGAAAAGCAGCTATCATGACAAAATGATTGCTGTTAGCAAGCCACTCATGGCTTTTTTAATTTAATAGGCAGCAGCAGAATTGCAGGGAGGACATATCTGCCTCCTCTTGATTTAAAGAATGTAAGCGGCTGGAGGTATGTGAATGGCAAGGCAAAAGAGGAAATACATTCATGGTAGCATTTTATTAAATAGTAGCTGATCATGTATCTGCCATGTGATATGTATTTGACACAGGACATTTAAATGGGAATGAATGGGCCAGAAAAGCAAGATGGGAAGACACACATGCAATCTCCTTGGGGGCCCTCACTCCTTTCCAGGTATTTAAGTTCATTGAGTACTAACACAAGAAGGAGTATAATTAGACAGAGGAATGAGGAGAGGTTTCTTCCCACTGATTCACTTTATCTCCAGCTTCCTTCCTACTTTCAGAATCATCCAGGAAACAAGCAGTGGCAGGCATGACCACTCTGCTGCTATGATCAATCTGAAATACTCTTTTGCACATCATTACTACAATGGGACGATGGGGGTGGGGAGAGTGGAGAGACAACATTTTGTGTACATCATGCAAAATTTTTTATCACTTCAAGAGACAAAATCCAAGAACTGGAACTGATATGTTTAGTACTTTGCAAAATTAAAGTACCTTATTTTCCTGCGTATAAGACTACTTTTTAACCTGCAAAATCTGTGGTTAAAGTGGGGGGGGTCGTCTTATATGCCGGGTATAAGGATAAGGAGGATAGAGGTGCTAAAACTCTATATTTTGACTGGGAAAATGGGGGGTCGTCTTATACGCCGGGTCGTCTTATACGCCGGAAAATACGGTAGATACATATTTCCTGTTTTACTTCTAGTAGTTTAAGAAAGTATACATGTTTCTCCTCACTGTCTACTCTGTACTGTAAACCTTAAAAGAATGGTGTGAGCCTGAGAAAATGTGACTGGCTGAAGGGACCTGTAACCACTACAGCACACTGGCTCTTAAGACAATGTCTTGTCCCAATGAAATTTCTCCAAGTTGGCAATGTAAAGCCATATCATGTTTGCTAAACTTGTGCATACTTTCAAAACATGCAAAAATGCATAGTCAAGTAGTAAATATGTTTGAAATAAACATTTTCATTAAATGTTTTAAATACAGTGGTCAATGGTTGGGGGTGGGACTTCACCCTGCTGCTGCAGGATCAGGCCCACCTCCCCCCCCAAAAAAAACCCCTCCCATGTTACTCTATAAAATCCACCAACTGCCTATAGCAAACTTTTGGGGGCACAGAGGAGTCACTGCAAATTGCCATCATCTTCTGCTAGTGAATGCCAAGAGCATCCTTTGAACCCCATATATATTCTCATTTATAAAAACAAACAGGCAATCCTATATTCTCCTACCAAACAATAAGCCCTAATGACCTCAGTGACATATATAGGACTGCACTTTTAATATCCCCCCCACGCACGCACACACACTGTATAAACATTTCCTATGTCATACAATTGATTATTATCTAAATAACTTTTCATGTTCACCTGTTTTCTGAGGTCTGTAATAGTCTTTTGCATGTCTCCAACAAATTCTTTAAAGTCATTCATTATGGGTCCTTTTTTGCGCTCGTCAAAGGATGAAGCTGAGTTATTTAAAAGTATATTCTCCCTGGCAAAGCTGTAATGAGGAAAAAAAGTAAGCAGCTCATTAAGAAGGAGAGCCATCAAATATGCTTTTAAAAGTGCATGTTTCTATCAGGATTGTCTCTACACTGTGTATAATGAATACAACCACCCACACTGAATGAATTTCATCCTGTGCATTGCTGAGAGTTGGAGGTCTAGACTGAATACTCAGTCCAATGATGAAACACACATGGTCTTCACGTGCTGTAGCAAGAAGAGTGCAATATACTAGTTTGCCCTTCACTAGTTCAGACAGCCAAGACATACCTGAGATAACAGAACCCTATGTGGCACAGCTGTCATCATGTACTTCTAGCAGTAGACTGTAGGGCAGGCTCAAAAACTCTTTGTGAAAACTCAAAATCACATGGTACCCTGTGAGTGATTGAAAGCCACTTGCAGGCACCTGCTGCCATGACCCCAAGGATTAACTTTTTCACCTTCCCAGAGCCTGGTACAGGACCAGGGAAGGTGGTGAAATAGGCTGTAAGTATACAATGCTGATTGCAGAGACTTAAGAAGCTGTAACAACATTGATCTTATATTAATGCAACTAGGCATTTTGATTTCCTTTAAAAAAAACCCACAAAAGCAAGAAAGTGTTGAGCAGACTTGGACTGTTCTACAGTAACATCTCAGCACAGGATCCAGTGTGGCACAGTGGTTTGAGCTATGACTCTGGAGACCAGGGTTCAAATTCCTGCTTAGCTGTGGAAACCCACTGGGTGATCTTGGGCAAGTCACATGCTCTCAGTCTCAGGGAAAGGCAATGGCAAGCCTCCTCTGAACATTTTTTTTTTAAAAAACCATCATGACAGGCTCACTTTAGGGTCACCATTAAGTGAAAAATGACTTGAAGGCACACAACAACAACAACATCTCAGCATATGGGCTTGGTAGTGCAAATCAAGTAATTCCATTTTTTTGCCTTCACCATCATTAGTAGTGGAGCTGGAAAATCTTATTAGCTTAAATCTGTGGTATTGAATGTTGCGGTAGACTGGATATCTCAAATGCTGAACACTTGCCATTTAAACAAAGGCCAAACAAGCAGCAAACCCATCTTCTCCTATTTCCAGACTACTATTTCCTGGTGCCTTCATAAGACACACTATGCTTACTCCAGAGTCCAGGGGATATGTTTTTAATACTACTTTGGAAAGATATGAAACGAAAGCCTCCTGCATCACTTACAATTTGATATTTCTGTTGCCTGCTTGGCATTCCCATTTTTAGCCAGATAGTAAAGCAGACATTTCAACTAAAATGTCTGTATTAGGAATATTTTTTGTCTAAAAGGGAATCTGTTCCTACCCATGCAAAATCACCTAATTCAAGGTTATCAAGATTGCAAAAGTGCTGCACTTTCCAAGTGCTGCTTAAAACTTTTGCTTGGGCAAATAGAACAATTCATAGCTACTGTTTGTTTATTGGGATGTAGGTTCTTTTAACCAAAGCACTGCTGACAATTCTGCAGCACTGCTGACATTTCATGGTCCCTGCCATGAAATATATAACGATATATAGGCTCTGAGGGTGTTAATCTAACAATAATGCAGTAGAAAGTGCAAAAAATTTAGAAAAAAATGGACCATGCCACCCCTGAACCCCACAATGATTAAACAATCTTTAATGCTGATCAAGATCCTGACTAAGGGGGGAAGCAGACGGGTGGCCCTGGGCCACCGCGGGAAGCTACGCCGCAGGGTCAAGGTATCCTCACACCTCGGCCCCGCGGTGCAGCTTCGCTGCCCCTGGAAGGA
>CM034701.1:257180454-257190891 GCA_020142125.1 Phrynosoma platyrhinos
CTTCCTTGCCCCCAAAATGGCCCTTTGCACCATCTGCTTCCCCCCTAAATTAAGATAAATTGTAAGAGCGCATACAGTGCAAACCAGATGGCAATAATAGATGGGGCTGAAGCAGAATTCTTTGACAATGTGAAGATTTCGCATTAACAGGTAAAGAACACTGGCTGGCATGTGTTCTCTTTATCATGCTTTATATTCCATTGATATGAAATAAAAGACAGCACAGTACTATACTTCTGGATTTCATTAGACTTGCAGCTGTTTTGTCTAATAAATGGTTTAATCATTCCTTCCACAATGTTACCTGAGATAAAAAAGGGTAAAAAAAAGTCAGCTAAGGCCAGGAGAAAAGAATGCAGATTTTATAGCATCTAACTTTAAGAGGATACATGCGTTATTATTCTCTAATAATGTATTACCTTTCAAAAAAGCTAATTTATTACTGATGTGTAGCAGAAATAATTGAATGAATTTGTTTAAACCCAAGATTTTGTATTCCAACAAAATCTTGGGTTTAAACAAATTCATTCAATTTTATCATTCCAGAAAACTGCAGTAATACTTAAATGTAGTGGAATGGTTCAGTCCTAAAAGGAAATACTACAGAACACAAGATTCACTACTAAGAACCCAAGATTATTTTTCTATAGCCTGGTTCTGGTAGCACAATAAGGAAATTACCACACAAGGTGCTAGTAATGGAATTGAAGTGGAATAACAGCCTACGATTCCTCTTCTTTTTGCATGATGTTGTTAATCATCTGTTTTTGTTCCACTGCTGATCTGTTGTTATACTACTATTACTGCACAATTTCGCATTAGCAAGAGATACTTGCCAATATGAAATTGCATAATAATAATGGTATAACAACAGATCAGCAATAGATGAGTGATGACATCATGCGAAAGGGAAAGGAATCATAGGTTGTAATTCCACTTCAATTCCATCACTAGCGTCTGGTGTGGTAATCTCCCATGTCTGAGAGTCGCAGGAATCATGGCATATTGGTTATAAACCATCCTCAGAAAAATCAGTTAAATCAGTAACGGAAATTTGTTCTGTGATTTGCTGAGAGTATGGTCTAAATGTGCACAGGGTTCTTTCTCTGACTTGTTTCTTTCCCAACAAAACAAAGAGGGAAACCTGTGAAATAGGTGTGGTTTCTTCATTTTGGATCTTCTTCTGTCTTCTAATCTGGGAAGAAGACTCTTCTTGGCTTCTGTGGCTCTTTTCTTTCCTGAAGATTCTTTATGTAGGCTGTTGCCTCTCCTTTTCCTGGCCATTATTCAGAGCTGGAATTAGGACTTCTGCCATCAGCAGTTTCTCCCATTCTGTGTCTCTGGCACAGTGGAGTGCTGGAGGTTTTCCTGCAGATTCACTTGTCTCTCTAATGCCAGGACCACTCTATCCAAAGTTACGTTCTGGTGTTTTTTTGTGACAGGAAGGTGACATCCATCACTTCTCTCTACATTATATGAAGGCAAGACATGTCCTCTTTAGGGAAGGAACATGGGTATCTCTTCAGTCTGGACTGGACAAAACCCCTGTTTTCTCTCAGCAACCTTTCAGGGCATCAGGGATCTCTCTGAGATTCTCAGTTCACAGCTTGCTAAAGTTAGCTCAGGTACTACTCACCACAGCTCTTCTCTGAAGCAAACTCTCTCCTCATCATCCCAATTGTAGCAACTGGACAATTCTGGTTTCTCCTGAGGCTCTTTGTGCATTTTTCTCTGCAACTGAGCTTCCTTCTTTGTTGTAAGCTTGTTCCATCTTGCAGACTGATGCATCAGTATGTCATATACATAGTTCATCCTAGGGACTCCTCTTCCTATGGCTTCTCCACAGGGTTTACAAACAATTTTCAGCAACCATGAGCAATTCTACATGGGCATTATTATACAGCAAATTGTCATGGGCTGTGCCATACCTAAAGTGGTACTTTGCAAGTCTTTTTGCATTTGCCATTGGAGAGTTCTGTCCCTGTTTCCTAACACTTTCTCATCAGGGATGCCTAGGTTTTCATACTTATTATGGCATTTTCTCAACTGCTCATAAACCATTATTTAAGAGTTGGGCTTAACTGTAGTTAGGGTAGTTTTAGCTGCCCTGTAACCCACCTAGGGTGCCACCTGAAACTGGCAGGTTGAACACTGCTCTCCTTTTCAGAGAAGACCAAGGTTTAGAAACAAGTAAAAACTGATTTGATTTAGAAGCAAGTAAAGATTAAAGACCTCCGGAATGTTTTGATGAGGATTTTTAAATGTAAAAATATGGTACACTAGAATAGGATTGTACTGGCTAATTTTCAAACATGATGAAATATCATAGGGCTTACAAGTTGCCAACTACTCTACAAAGCTGAGACTGGTACAGAATGTATCACACCATTTTTAGGCATGTCTTCCACTTATTCTACTAACATAGCCTAGGCACAGTTACCTTATTCCACCTCAAACAAAAACACAGAAACCATAGCCTTCAACTTAGTATATATTTACAACAAATACATTTATATTTATATATTACGTTGCATTCTTATTTTCCTGCTCAAGGGGGGGGGGAAGCAAGGAGAGGAGAAGGAAGAGCTAATATAGGAGTGTGGTATGAGAGCATGACAACAAATTCATAGGAAGGCCAGTCTACCAAGACAGGCAATGGTGGTTAAGTGCACACAGCTGAATAAATTTGTTCATTGTGAGAACCATTAAAAAACTGGGAGCACCTTTTATATCAGTATTTTAAGTAGTGCTGCAGATCTGTGGAATACATATCTACACTTGCATAAAAGAATTCTGTCTTCATAAGTACACATAATACTCTTCGAATAAAATGTGATTTACATTTGGAATAGGGCTTACTGCATTGATCTTTTTTTTTTTTAAAAAACAATCCTGTTCATGAAATGATATTCTGACCTGTACGTTATTATTTACTTTTCTGAGGTTTCCCCAATAGTAAAGGACTTTGAATATCTTGTTGGAATGTTACACATTTAAAATCTGGCAATTTATATCTAGGCAATCTAAATTTTAGCTGGTATGAGTTAATATTATTGTTTTACATTACTTTCAGGATCACTTCTGGCATTGCCATGTCACCTTCTGAAAATATGTTTAGCAAAGCAGCCAGGCAACTGTCACACACTTCTCAGTAGTACCTCAGTGTCAATATACTGTAAAATTATTTTCAAAATGGAAGCAATGCAGTTATGGTTCTCCCATGTTTATTCCCCCACCCCCCTACCACCCTTACTATTAGATTCACAATGATTTGGTATTATCAAAACATTTTTACTGGATGAATCTCAGGAAGGAAAGGGATAAAAAGCAGCATACAAAGGGGTGGTATGTGAATGTTTATGTCTGCACTGCGGAAGTGATTCTGGGGAATTGTTAATGTTTATCTGTCACCAGAATAAGGCCTGAATAGAATAATACAGGTGCTGCCTATGAAGGTTAAAGTTAGTTCTTCCAGTGATCTCCACACAGATGACACTTCCACACATGTGAGTTCATTACATGCACTTGATTAGAACATTCTAGACCTAAATTTGGGAAGGAGCCTCTCTTTCACACTGTGCATGTTCAAAGGGCATAGTTTGGACTAGTCTTTCTCAGTTCTTAAGTGCCACAACCAGAAAGAAGACACTATCAGATGGCAGTGGTGGTTTAGTGAGCGTTCAGATGATGGTTTTAAGAACTGCCCTTATTCTTTTTGCAAGCACTTCTTGCTTAGCTTTGGATTTATAGTGGGTAGAATAAGAAAACAAAGGAGATTGTCCCACCAAGCACTTATTTTTCCAGCCCTGTCCTCACTTTGTTACTTACACTTCATTCCCATTTAATTAGCTTGGTTTACTACAGTTGGCCTTCCTTATCCATGGATTATTTATCCATGGATCCAAGCATCCATGGCTTGAAAATATTTTTTTAAAAAGTATAAATTTCAAATGGCAAATCTCAATTTTTGCCTTTTTATAAAAGGGACACCATTTTATTATGCCATGTTATATAATGGGACATGAGCATCCACAGATTTTGTTATCCATAGGGTTCCTGAAACCAAATTCCAGCAGATAACAAGGACCCACTGTACTTTAGTTTTTTATCCTTTTTATTATCTCCATAGTCTAGTATCAGGTGGGTGGGTGGGAAGGTAAATCAATTCCTCCATGAGAACACATAATTTCTATCAAGTTCTTATGTTTCTATATTTTAATTTAAATCTGGGGAGATAAAACAAAGAATGCATTCAAAAAGCCTCTTTTCAGGAAAAATATTGTCATCTGTCCCCATAAATTTTAACTGAAACTCTTGCAGAACATCATGTTCAATTCCCTATATAATTTTTTCAACACTTTCCCAATTATGAGAAGTATAAACTAAATCACAGTGTTTCAGAATTTATTAGAAAGCATAAATTATCATTGAGGCCTAACCTTAAATTTGTCCTTATAAATAATAAAGAAGAGGTCATATTCTCAAAGATTTTTTTAAATTTCTTTCACCTTACCAGCTTATACTGTCAGTATGAGCCTTCTCCATGCACATCTTAAATCCCATATATGATAAAGAAATAGTCCCACATTCTTATATTATATTATATTACATTGTAAGAACTGTTTCCTTCATTCAATCAAATCAATTATAGAGAAGCAAATAATAAGATCAAAACTTGTCAATTAAACCACACTAAGGAGTGTTGCAGACCAGCCTAAAGGGCCAGCCTGGGGGTGGAGTTGGGGCGGTGCAGCTGCATGCCGGCCGCCCCAACCCCAGCCCAATGTTGTGTGCCCGTATGCATGGCGCACGGTGTCAGGACGCCCCCCCGGCACAGCGTGTAGACACGCTGTGCTGAAAGGGCACAGAAAAGCTGCGCCGCTGGTCTTAGGGTGGCCTTTTGCTGCCCCTAAAAGGAGTGGCATTTTGCCACTCTTTTAGGGGTGACAAAAGGGAAGATTGGGGGCGCGGCATGCGGTTGCCGTGGCCCCGATCTGCAGCTAGCAGAGGCGGTCCAGAGCCACCTCTCTGCATAGCCCCTAAAACATTCTCTCATATTTTCTTGGAAGAATTTTTCTCTCTGTCTAAAGAGTCATCTACCCCTGACTTCTTTTCTCTTTTGTTTTCCTCAATTCCTCTTATCAACAGGGGGGAAATACTTTAACCACACTCACCAGCAAACCATCTCCAACAGCTGTAACAGTTGTTTAGCAGCTGAATTATGTTACCAAGGACCTTCACAAGGATAGTTTATATTCCATTGCCATGCATAATCCAAACAGCCAATGTCTTATAGCAACAGCTTTAACTATCAACTACCACTAATCAGAGAATTATAATTTTACTCTAAGGGAAATTTTCACTCTAGCTTCTCATCAGTTTTCTCAATCCATAGATACTTAAAAACTCCATGGCTAGGGCTCTTTAAATAAAATTTGGTAAGTTGCAAACAAAGGAATAGCACCAATCCTTGAGGTAACAAATGACCATTCCCCACTGAAAAACACAAATAATGTTTTCTAGCCACAAGTTTTTTCTTCACAAAGCCTTTAGAACTCTCAAACAGCAACAAAACCAACATCATCTGATCCTTTCACACAAATAAGCAGTCAACTACTTCTTCATACAAGTACATGCTAACTTTTGAAATATAGAAGTACAGTAGTTTCCAAGACTCCACAAAATACAGAATTGCAGAAATTCCAGCCATGTGGTGGTGAGGTTAACTGTCATTTTGTATGCAAGGGATCCTGTAGCACCTTTGAGTGAAAGAGGTTATAACATAAGCTTTCACAGACTTGGGGCCATTGCAGACAGGCAGGAAAAGGTGACCTGAAGCTGCCTTTTCCTTAAGCTGCAGCAACCGCACCGCCAGTCCCGAGGATGCCCTAAATGGGTATGGAGCAACCACGTTGGTGGGAGTCAATGGAGCTTTTCCAAGGCTATATTGAAGCCTCGCCAACTGCACCGCTGGCCCTGAGGACACCACAAAGGGAGACAGAGCTACCACATGGGCTGGCAGTGGCTGCTTTAATTTTTCTGTTGCTCTCTTAGCATGTGCATGTGTCCAGGAACACATCTCTGTGCACCTGTACAGGAGCTGTCATAGGCTGGTATACAGTCTGTCACTGATTGAAGTTTGGCATGCCTGTGCAGGGCCTGTTATAGGGTGGTATACAGTCTGTCATTTTGCCTGTACAAAGGTGATTGAAGTTCAGCATTCTTGTGCACTTGTGCAGGACCTGTCATACACCCAAAGATCATGCAAGGATTCACTGACCTCGGCTTCCCCCAAGGAATGGGTGCAGTAGAAAGGTGTCACTGTCTGACTGTGCCACCCTTGGGGTGAAGGAACAAGTCTGTCAACTGAAAAGACACCTATACCATCATCCTCCACAAAACATGTCCTACATAGATCAGGGTGGAGGGGAGAGGTACATGCAAGGGAGGTTTGTGAGGACAAAATGGATATATGTAGCTGGTGGTCATGCAGGGGACATGGTCGACAGGATACACGGACAAATGTTACTCCAGGAGCCCCCCCAAAAAAAAACATGTCAGGAAGTGGTGTGCAGATCTTATGCACACCTGCACAGAAGAGGTCACAAGCCTCTTTCATGCAAACTACTGAGCATGTGACAGAATTCATTTATTGTCATAATAGAGAACAGTTGCTAGGGCACATGCATAGGGTTACAATTAGGGTTAGGGTTCTAATATTCAAGTGAATCTGCGCCGGTGCATCCACACCTGGAAGCATAGGGCACTTTAAATTAAAGCCTGCATTGTAGGGCACATGCTCTGGATCGCCGACTCAATTTCTGCCACATGTGTGGCGGTGCATTTATACAGCTGTTTTAGATCTCCTGGCGCCCTTTTTTTAGCTCACCGGTGTCGCTGCATACATACGCACATGCGAAGGTGTGCATCTTTGCTGAAGAAGTGGGGGAAAAGCGGCTCCTTTACAAGTGGCTTTTCCCGGCATACGACGCCTATAGAGCACTTTCCTGCCGGCTTTTAGGCGTGCATCGTCTGAATGCCACACCTTCAAGTCAGCCTCAAAGCACCTCTTTTTGCCGGTCTGCATAGCCCCTTGGTCTACTTTCTCAGATACATGGAGTAAACTGATGCCCAGGAAAGACCATTATAATTAGATTGTATGAATAGCCCTGTAAATGCAAAACCTGAGGGTGTGGTAATGAGGTTGTCTAAATTTAATGGCCAGTTCAGAATTGGAGAAGCCTCAAGTTCAAGTGTGGTCATGGCCATGGAGTACTTCAGTACAGAGAGACCAATACAAAGAATGGAGCCAAATTTAATGACAGAAACTGAGAAACTTAAATTCCTTCTGAATTTATTAAACATTTTAAAAGCATATAAACTGGAGAAAATATAAATAAGATAAAGAGACTCAAGTCTGATAATGTTTTTGAAGTATCTCAAGAGCTCTTTGTTACAATCTGTAGTGTTGATTTGTGCCTTCAAATTGACTCCAACTTATGGTGAACCTATCCTAGGGTTTTCTTGACAAGATTTATTTAGACATTTGCCATTTTCTTTCTCTCATACTGAAAAAGTGTGTTTTGCCCAAGGTCATTCAGTGGGCTTCCATGGCTGAGCAAAAATTTGAATCCTGGTCTCCTGCACTCCTAGTCCAACATGCAAAATAGTATACCTGTTGCAGTCATAATAATATGTTCTCCAGTTATTTTTTAAATTATTTACCTTGTTCTTGAAATTTTCACATGTTTTGAAGGCTTATCTTCACGGAAACTGTAATCAAGAGAACGTCTTCCTCGAAAGTGGTAAGAGAATGCATTGAATTGTCCTCTAGTTCTACAGTCTGAAATTAAGAAGGACATTACAAGCCATATGAAGAAGACTGAAAAACTGTTAAGAAAAATTCAACATAATCCCCAACCCTCAAAATTTCCTTGTTAAATATCTAGTGACAAAGAGAGACAATTGACATTGGAATTAAATATATATGAGGCCTTAGATTCACATGGTGTAGTTTTTAATAGGGCACATCAGTGACATCATATCACTTCCAGTTGCCATTTTGAGCCAAATTCAGGCAGAAAAAAAAGGCTTTGGAGAGATTGGGATATTGCGGGATGGGTAAAGACAAAACTCCAGGTCCGTGTATGGTTTTAAGTGGTTTAGTAGTTTGGGGCAGAAAATTCCCCATTTTTTCTCCCAGTTTTGGAAAGGCATTTCAAGAAACAGCCAGTTGGCTTCAAGGGTCATGAAAAAGGAATGAAATGTCACATGTAACCTGCAGCCTGAACCTTTTCCACTCCTGGTATATGAATTCCCTCCCATAGGAGGCTAGGTTGGCCCCTTTTCTGCTCTCTTTTCATCACCAGATAAGATGTTTTTATTCAAACAAGTAGTTGATGATCAAAGGATTGTGCAGAAGGAGTTTTAATGGGAAAAGTGAGTACTGCATTTTTATCTTTATTGTATTGTCTTTTAAATGATTTTGTATAGTTTTAAATTATGAGTGTTGTTACATAACAGCTGATTTAATTTTTTATCATTGAGCTTTTAGTTCTGTCTTGTTTTAACCCTGCTGTAAGTCCACCTTGGGATCTCTGTTGGAAGAGAAGCAGGATATACATTTTAAAAACAAATAAAGGTAAGGAGTGAATGGTGTTGTTTGTGGGTAGAGTATTTCCCCCCCAAAAGAGACAGGAGGGACAAAGCTAATGTGATAGATGGGGGAAAATACAGATGATGAAGGCCTGGGTCCTAAGTTCCTATAAGTAGTACTATACTCATAGGATGTTTCCAGTAGCATATACAGCCTTTTTGGATTCATACATCCCCTTGAAGTCACCAGTGCCCCTCTGCATCACTATTCAGGGCTTGGTTTGAGAAGGGTGATGCAGCACATTTAGGAGCACAGGGAAACAGATTTCAGTAGTCATGGAACAACAAATGAAATGCTAAGCAAGTTTGAGAGAATCTATTTTATTTATCATGATCATACTGTGATGAAAAATGTTAGCCACAGCAGTATTCAAGTTTTGTTATTACTTTGTTATTGCTTTGTATAATCATCATCACCGCCATTACAACTTTGTAAAACATTCCAGGAGAAGATAAATTTCAACAACAAAACACAATTTAAATCAACCCTGGAAAAAGTATTTATGGCAAAGAAATAGAAAGGCTGATATTAAAAAATATATACTATATATGCTTATTTATAAGCCAACCTCGTGTATAAGGCATGGACAAGTTTTGGAGCTAAAATTATACATTATACCAGGGGCAGGTAACCTTTCTGAAACCTGGGCCGGTCTCCTGTAGCCCAGGTCTCGACTGGGCCGAGGGGGGGGGGGGGGGGAAGGGCGGCGCGCGCACTCATGCGTGTGTGCACCCTCCGCCACCACGCGCAAACCCCCGCGCACGCTGCTGCCGTAGCACGCGTGGCCGCATGACTACGGCGCATGTCGCGGCCGCCATTTTGGAAGTCCAAATCGCGGCCACGACGCATTTGTGCATGCGCAAGAGTACTGTGCATGCTCAAACGCATTGCGACCGCCATTTTGATTTCCAAAATGGCGATCGCGGCAAAAACGCGCCACGATGGCGGCGCGCGGCGGCAACCTTCGGCCTGGGCCCGTAAATCCGGGGACTGGGGCCTTAACCGGCCCCCGGGCCATAGGTTGCCGGTTCCTGCATTATATTATGACCCATGGATAAATTGAGGGTAAAACTTAGGGGCATAGAACAAACAAATATTTTCCTCTCCTTTCAAAAATACATAGAGGGAGCATATTTAGGAAGAGGCAAAAAGAAGTAGGGCATCTGTTTACTTGAGGGTTTACAAATGGGGTATGTATGTAAATGTCATTACTGATCTTAAAATGTCTACATCTATACAAATACAGATAGATAAAAGAATGTAAATGAGGAAAAAGAGTAAGACTGTGGCCTGAAAAAAAGGGAGAAGAGCAAAAAAAAAAGCAACCTACCCCTATTAGAGACCCAGCATGAAGACAGCACAAAAAGCAGAGGTGAGAAGCCCCTCTTTGCATGGAAAAAACTACCGCTCTTTTGCTCAAACTGGAGAAAGAAAGGCAACCCTCCTTTCTTGCTTGCTTTCTTTTTCTGCCTGAGAGGTGTTCAGCAGCCTGGGGAATAGAGTGCACCAGCCATTTTGGGTGCTTGAGGTGGAGCAGAGTGGC
Organism: Phrynosoma platyrhinos; assembly: GCA_020142125.1. Taxonomy (NCBI): domain Eukaryota; kingdom Metazoa; phylum Chordata; class Lepidosauria; order Squamata; family Phrynosomatidae; genus Phrynosoma; species Phrynosoma platyrhinos. The sequence continues at coordinate 257,190,654 of CM034701.1, forward strand.
AGTGGCCATTTTTAATAGGGGATTACTGTATAAGCCTCTCTCAGAAAGACTGTGAACACTCACAAGATTTATACAATACTTTGTGCTGGGTTCCAGCAATTCCAGCACTGACCTGTGTATACCCAGGTTTTTTGGGCTGATTTTTGTCAATTTTTTGCCAATATGAATATATACGGTACATTCAGATAATAGCAGGAGGAATAGCATTATATGTCAGGGATATTTACACCAGTGAAGA
>CM034701.1:257194025-257206398 GCA_020142125.1 Phrynosoma platyrhinos
AAACCTACCTGTCTCCATCTCGAAGACGTTTAAACTGTGTGCTCAAGAGACACATCAAGGTTGGCCCCAATCTACTACCAGGAACTAAATCTTCTACCATAAGAGCCGGAAACAAATCTATGTTCAGTGGTGAACCATATAATCTATAAGAAAGACGACAAATGATTGTCTATAAACAAAAACAAATGCATTTAGTAGTATATTGTATTTAAGAGCAACAGCTGAAAATTTACTTAATTAGAGGATGGAAAATACCAATCTGAATCAAGGCTAAAATGCCATTGTGAGACACATTGAATCAGTTGGGCTTACTTATATATTGAGCCCAACTGGAACTAACCAAGAAGATTCCAGACCAGTTCTTGTTAATTTTTTTAAATTTTTGCTGCTTCGCCATTAGGTATTTGTGTGCAGAACTTCATTTTAACCAGTTCTCACTAGGCTATGAAATCTCCTTTGAATACTAGACCTTTTAAATTCTTTGAGCTTCAGTTTATTTCTGTTTTGCCAGTAACCACTGATCTTGTGCAAGGCTGCATGCTTTTTGGTGTAAATCAAAAGTTTTCTCCCATTTTTAAAAACTCTACATACAGCTACTATGAATTTCCCCTGCTGACCCCACCATCACAGTCATGCATTTTCCCAAGCCATATCTACAGAGTCCATGTACTAGGTGTGGATGTTTCAGAGTTTATGTTCTTTCAAAAAGCTAACATTAGTATTAATTAAAATGAAGGAGACAGCGAAAGAAACACAGTAGTCATTGTTTGTTACTTCTTCATTAATGTGTTTTTTTTCAATGAATTTGTTTCAAAAAATGTTTAAAATTTCAAAATGCTTCCAAATCCTGAGAATGATCCCTCTAGATGCACACAAACCATTTGAGAAGTAAATGTTATGTGCACTAATAGCATTATTGGTTGTTTCATTATACTGTAAAAGGAATATAATGTGGTCTTATCATTGCTAAAATTGTGTTACAGGTGTTATTGTTACAGATAACAATAACATGTTATCTGTAACAGATATTATTGTTATTTGATTCATGTCACTTCGAAGCTCTGGGTTATTTGCATCAGGAAGGTTTGGGATGTTTGCAGTAGGCTTCCTTCTGCAGATATCCATTCAAAATGGATCTCTGGCCAGACAGTCTTGGGTGTAGGTGCATAATAAAATCACACTCTCCAGAAATCATATAATGACCTTTTGCATGTATAATATCACATGTATGAATTTAATCCTTCCATGTAAACATGTGTATTTCCTTTGTGAGTACTCACAAAAGAAATACAAAAATGAGTTTGGTTCTTCCTCTATAAGGAATGGGAAAATCTAGCCACAAGAGAGCTCCATGAATATCTTACAAAGCCATGTGGGACTCTGAAATAAGATGTTGATCTTCATTTTGAAAACATCTCAACAATATTATAATGACAACAAAAAAAAAATCACATTTATCTGGATCTCACCTTTTCAATTTCTCTCTGATTTCTGGATTCTTAATTTCATTTTTTAAATCTTCAAACGTGTGTGCTGAAGAAAGGTTACAATAAACTCTAAAATCATGGTAAGGTGGGATTCCATGATCTCTGCCTCTTTGAATGTTCATTGCAGCCAGGTCTAAAGCTACAGCTCGTGCCATGGAGAAGAGTCTCTCTGTCAGTTCTGTATTTAGCAACTGAGATGGCACACGCATCTTACCAGCAACACCAAATAACCCTCTCAGAAGTGGATCAATGCCTCCTTCATTTACAATCCGAAATGGAGAGAAGAATGCTTTATGAAGAGGTATATGGCCTTGTGCAATAGGTTCAAAGTTTTCATCCAGTCGATACAATATGGGATTGATCAATGTGTGACCAAACCTAAAAGCAGCAGTTGCAAACTCATTAGTTATGCCAGAATTAATATTGGGATCATAACCTTTATAGTCGCCAAGCATCTTCAAGCCTACCTCTCCTAGGATTTTGGGCAGCCAGTGGCTGTAGGTTATATGCTGCATTTCTGCACCAATAATTTTGCGTGTTTCATGATATATTGTATCACCATCCCAGTGTGGGTTGAGTTTTAGTAACTCTGTGGCAATTCTGTTATGTTCTCTAAACCACAATGTATGCATGCTAGTGAGTCCCAGCTGTTCATTGGCACGGTGGTCCCCAGCTAAGAAGCAAGGAATTGGGCTCTCGTTCTCATCCCTCATACATTCTGTTGGAGGGCCAGTAGCAAATGGAAGAAGAGGCTTCCCAGATCTCTGAACAATGCCTTGTCTCAGGAGGCCCCTGTGACTTGCTAGGTCTCGGATTTCCTGTGCCTCATGTTCTGAACTGCCATAGACATTAGATGCATCAATATAAGAAGTCAGCTGATTGATCTGTTCTCTTGGGTAAACAGAATTCATCAAAAGGGATGTCATACCACTTCCACAGACTGGACTTGAACGCACAAAAAACATGCATCGTGCCCCATTTCTAACACGAGGGTCATTGGGTGGGATCATAATGGAGAAACATGGAGGATCATTTGTGCATACTGAGCTGCAGTGCTGACCATCAGAAAATCTAGCCTCACTTAGGGCCACAACTGTAGAGTCAAGATCATGATCCAGGAACTGGCCCCATTGCATAAGCATGTGACTAAACTGGTCATCAGGAGTGATTGTTTCAGTTCCTATCAGAGTGGTTGAAACCAAGCGTGGCATTGGGAGGGTGTATCCATTGTATCGCCGATTAGCTCTGATGCCCCTTGGCAGATTAAATCCATTTTCATAAACTGACTTCAACAAACGTTCAAAAGCTGTCAAAGAGGCTCCCCACATTGGATGCTGCAGATTGTTGCAGGTACCATCATGTGTCCTGTATTTCTGGTGATAGCACATATCTGAACAGTTATTCACACGCCTATGGGCAGTGCAGCCTGAGAGGTTAGCTATCAGGTTCAAGTACTGTGGAGATACAAGATCATTATAGTGATAGCCTGAAACAGATCAGAGAGAAAGAGATTAAAAAAAATTAAACACTTTCACAGTCTGATAACAAAACTTCAAGTGATGAAATCAACTAGTTCAATCAATTTAAAGATGTAGATAAATTCACTGGTTCATAATTTGGGTTATTGAGTTTTAAGGGTGCTTTTTTAACCTTTTTAGACTCTTTTTAGCTTTGATGTACTACAAATGAAAAAGATAAAGTGTTTCTTCTGAAAGGGAGACATGGAAGCTATAACAAATGGTAGTCTTTTGACATCTCAAAAGATATTACTTTATTTAATGAATTTACTAGTTCAAATATGATTAATCAAATAAAATTATTTAACATTCACAACTCAAAAAAATCAGTCAAGTACAAGCCTATTCATGGACTATCAGATAGTAAATCCCACCATGGATTATCCTCCTAGGTAGGTAGATATATGATTGCAGCCTAATATATAATACACCACAAAATTCTTCTTTTCATAACAATATGGAGATTTTAAAAAAAAAAGAGCTGACCAACAGTACCAATGGATACAATGAACTTAAATCTTGAGAATCTTAAAAACCTGATCTAGAAAGTGTAAATATTACTATGAAACCCTATGTAACCATTCATAACTCATTTTTTTCTATTTATTCATTCATTTAAAAATATATATTGTTTTTCATAGGATATGAAAAGGGTGACATTTTTCCTGCAGATTTAATCATCCCTATGAGGGCAGAGCAAGTACATTGAAGAGAGCAGTCTGGAAAGAGTCTAATTTCACACTCATGTCTGAATTTTAACTTCCTTAGTACACATTTCCACATGATAGCTATTGTAGCAAATAAATAATAATAATAATAATAATAATAATAATAATAATAATAATAATAATAATAATAATAATAATAATAATTTATTTTGATCCTGCCCCCTGCAGTAATGCAACCAGGGCGGCTTACAACTTTAAAATATATATCCATATCCCACAATCCCCCCCTTAAAATACAATTACAAACAACGTGAACATCTAGTTCTAATGAGACAATTTTTAAAACAATGTCTGACATACCATTCTTATCATAGTTACCTATAGTTACATAGTTCCATTGCCTTATGGAATATACAGTCGGCCCTCCACATTTGTAGGGGTTAGGGGAACAAGACCACCATGAATGTGGAAAAATCATGAATAACTCCCCCCTATGTGGAAGCCAGTTAAAGGGATGGATGGGCAGTCCGCTCTTCTTATCAGTGGACTTGCCACCCACAGACGTAACCATTTGCGGATGGCAAGCCCCCGTTTTTCTTAATTAATTTTAATGGGATTTGAGCATGCACAGATTTGGGTATGCTGTGGGGGGAGCATCCGGAACGGATTCCCCCATGGATACTGAGGTCTGACTGTACCACAAAACCTACACGTACAACTTGGCACCAATATTCAAGGAACCCTAAATGCATCTTGGAGTTATTTTGTTTTAAAATATTAATTAATTTTAATTAAAAGCAGTCTGTTGTAGTCTCTTAAATTACTAGGTGCCTTTCCTAACCATGAAAAATAAAATTAGAGGGGATCAGGAATGATTCATTCCTCCATAAGTTCTTTTAAGTAGTTCCATGTGTCTCTCCTTTGCAGAGAAGGAGACAGATGTGATCCTCAGTAAAACTGGGAAGGAGTTAGCAAAGGAAAGTGTGGGAGAGAAAAAACAGTGAAAAAGATGTAAAGCTGGAATGAGGGAAAAAGAAAGAGAAACAGGGTTGGGATCTATGGGGTTCCTAGCCTAGGCAAAGCTAGTTTGTCTACTAGTTATATAATAAAGGAACCTTAAGGTTACATGCACAACCTTCTTTGACAACTCTTTTCAACTTCCTTAAGTAGGTTCTTTTTTCCAATAAAATTGCTGTCAAATGTATCATAACCACCACAGTTTTTTAAAGAGTCAAAAGTCAGGATTTGGTTTGGCAAATATTCAATAAATGGCTGGAGTCAAATTATCTGTTCAGTCGTAGTTATGTGGAGAAATTCATGTTGCTAAATTAATCTGGTCATTTTTCAAATCTACAAAGCAGACAGTCTAGAACAGTTCCAAGTTTGTAGTTAAAGTTTTTATCATGCTTTAATAAAATTCAACAATATTCAAAACAGAAAAACCATCTTAAGCACAAGTATTTCCTTTCACATGATCAGTCTGGCTGTAGCATTTGGTTATTTGCCAGGTCCCAGCTGTTTTGTGTTCCTATAAAACCTTAATGCAGCTTCCAAATACTTTGCAACATGTCATAAGCACAGGTAACTGCCAAAAACAAGATAACTAAATAATTGCTTTATAAATGTAATTTAGCTTACATTGATATAGGAGATGATCACATTGAGGTGCCTTTAATTTTTAAAATAGGTGTTATCACACTCATCCACAGTCAGGCAAATGCAGCCCATATACAGTCCAGATGCCAGCCAGGTTTATTCTGAGGCTTTTCAAAAATGAGATTTTTCCATTCTTGCAAAGCTGCAGAATAAGCCCAGCTGGCATCCAGGCTGTATATGGGCTGCATTCACCTAGGCACGGCTGAGTGCAATAATATCCATCTTATTTAATGGACAGAGGCATGGGTTTATCTGTGTGCCACTGAATAATATGGGATATGGTGATCTGCAGACTATCAGGTCTGCAGATTGTTAGCCTGATGATACAGCAGGCCCACTGTGCTACCATGACAGTATATGCCAGCAGATACACCAGTGCAAAACCAATTGATGTATCCATTTCATTAGGGCATCAAAACATGACATGGATGGAACAGAGATTTAGATTTCTTTCCCTTCCCCCATCTCTAGTCCTCAAACAAACTCAATGAAGTGTGAAACTTTAAGCTAAAAACAGAGCTGCCCATAGAAAAATCCTTCCCGCTGAATCCAAGACTGTTGGGGGAATGACTAAAAATCACAGTCTTCTCCTGTTCACATCATCTTGACAGACTACATTATATGGAGTAACTCATCACTGAAAAATAGCACACCAGGACATATATGTAAAGCTTCAACACAAAGGCCACAACTCAGATTGCATAGTTTAGAGTTCTATCACTTTGGCCACATTTCATGCATACATAGAGCACAGAAGCAAAAGACACTGACTTGTTCCATTTAGGTCAACCATTAAACCATCTTGCACATGTTCTTGAATTAGCTGTAATGTCCTTTCAAATATTTCTCCAGCTCTTGCTTGCTCAATAGTGTAAGGATCTCTTGGGTATCGAAATAAGGCAAGCAAATCATTTGGAGAACGAGGGCGGCTAATAGATAAAACAGGGAAAACACATAAAAATAAAAGATAAACATAAAACAAAGCAGAAATAGCTTTACTCCTAACACTATTCATTCACAGACTAGAAAAACTTACTGATATCACTTACAGATATTAAGACTGTGTCCAGATTAAAATAAAGCTCCAGATATTATATTAAGTCATCTGTAAGTAATTGATAAATATATACCTCAATTACTTTACCCCAAATTACAAGCAATAAGTAAGTAAATAAATAAACAAACAAGCATCTGGATTCATTGACACTGGACTAATTGTAAAATGAGGGGAGGCAGATTTTTTTCTAAATATTCAGTTTACAAGAATTAGAATATCAAATTTTTCTAAGCTGAACTGCCATTTTGCTCAAGCTACAGTTACTACATGGAACAAGTAAACACCAATGTGATGTCATGCTGAAAATAAATCATTCAGGCAATACTATACCTGTCAAACAAATGTGTACGTGTTGAGTTTATTGCTCTGTCTACAGTAGTGATTGCTTCAACAATTGAGCTTGCTACAAATGGATCTCCATTTCGACTAACATCAGGAACTACAGAGAGAAAAAGGGAAAGGTGAAAAATCAGCCACACAAAAAAAGTAGTCAGTGAGCAAAGTCTAGACACGACATCATTTTGGTATTACAAAGAAAACCACTTCTTCCTGAAATTTTTATTTCTCTCTCTTTACTGAAAATTATTGATCTCTTGAGAATATTGTGAAAACATTAAAATTACTCCAGAAGGAGCACTTATTTTGCAATGGCAAATTAAAAATATACTAGCATATTTTATAAACAATTCAAAATTGTTACAACCCCCTGCCCATACTATCAGATGAATTAGATCTTAATCATTAGAAGGGACAATTATTAAAATGGTAAGGTCAGTTTTAAAAGACCTATTTTAAAAAAAAAGATTTACATGCTACACAACACAGATCCAATTAAATAATCATGCTTCCAAGAAGGCTTGGTTGCTTTAATACTTTTAACATACTCTTCTCTCCTCTGAAGCCATCCAGTGGCTGTCCAGATCTGCGCCAGAGGGTTGTGTGATGCTTGGTGAAACTTCTGAGGACATACAAAGGCCCAAAGGTGGGAGGTAAGAGCACGAATATTCCACTGGGTGAGTGGGCATCCACAAACCCAACACTGAAAATAATCCGTGCTGTTCTTACATCACTGAACTCAAGTTGTTAGTCCCAATAGGACTGTATCCAAAATAAGAGGGTTGAGAAACAAAAGGAAGGAAACTCAAAAGATTTTAAAAGTATAAAAAAGAATCTTTACAATTAATCCTATGGGGCTAAAGACTTTAAGTGTCCAAAATTATCATATGGTTTTAACCACCCCAAGCCGTTGGCCAAATGGCACACCAGGGTGCATTTTCCGACTGCTGTCATGCAAGGCTGTGCTGGGTTATTTAAGGCAATGCTGCCCTAATTCAGCCTCTTTACCATTTCTACTCCACACCCACCTCTATATAGCATGGGAATTTCCAGCTGCCTTTTTGAGGCTGAGTAGGAATTTTTTATTGTGCCACAATTGGTTGGTGACACAGGTGGGTTTTTTTTTTTTTTTGGCGGGGGGGGTTTGCCTATTTCAAGCTATATGTTTGATCCTGTTGACTACAGTTTTGTATTTGGCTAACTGGTTAACTGTTGTTTTTATGTTACAACTGGCATAGTGCAGCATCAATTCATTCTCTTTGAAGGCTTCACTGGCACTGCAAATGAAAGAATTCACCCATTTCCCTATCATTGCTGACCAGCATGAGAGGAGATATGTGATGGGTTTATGTCCCAGGATGACTTCTTCAGGTAAGAGTGCCAAACAGCACCACATTCTTTGGCAGCCTCTGACCCCTTCATGGGATCAGGATAGGATGAACTGCAGGTCTATATACCCTGTATTTCAAGCCCAGAAATCTCTGGATGGGAGATCCAGCTTAACTGGATTCCCACATACAAATTTGTGCCCATGCATCCCATTTGATACTGTGTTGCAGGTTCTTGTGATTAATAAAGTTGTAGCTTTATTTCATTCAACTCTGGGGTCTGGCATTGTTATCTGGGTAGAAGGTAATAGGCACTTCTCACTCTACCATTATTTGTTCTCAGCCTAGTCTTCCAGTGAATTTATATGGCTGGTAGAATCAAGGAACATTGAGAAAAATTATCCTCACACTAATACCCTCAGCCTCACCCTGATTCCATGCACCAACCAAATTCTGTCTCTTCCCCACCTTTTTCATAAAATTACCAGAGTGTGCCATCTGTCAGTTTATTCCTTCCGAATCTACCAAAATAAACTACTGTATTTGAACTAAGATGAATTTACCGAACTATCTTTGTAGAAAATGCTAAATATACTTAGGTTCTGGACATGTTACTGGAAATTGAGGATAACAGTTAACATTGATAATCCTATCTGTTGTCCAATAGAGACCTTAGACTTCAGCAAAAGTCTATAATGATATAAACTATGCCATGGACTGATGGCTTTGGATATTTGTTCCCTATTTAAAGGTTACAGCCAGCAAATATGTTGCCTATCCTACTCATAAGAGTTATTGAACAGAATGGAGTTACCCAACTGATTATTTAAGTCAAGGTACCTTTCACCCCATTATACATCCTAAATAGTGCACATTATTAGAGTTTAGTAGCATTACATTTTTAAAAAAATCATCTCCATCTGTCCACTGTAAAGCATATATCTTACCATTCACACTTAATACCATGCTAACTGAAGAGTATCCAATGGTATTCCTTGCAACACATTCATAACGGCCTTGATCTGCTGGCCCAACATCACGAATAGTAAGAAATCCCTCAGGGCTAACATGAAATTTCCCACTCTCTGTGACCTGAACACCATCCTGCAGCAAATCAGAATACCAAATTATTTGATAATTTGGTAGCACTTTAGATTATGTTAAATTCTTCATTTTTAATTTGTGGAAATACAAATTTTATTGTGGAATGTTCAGAATTCTAGGCCCTTCATCAAAACTGCTTAAACACAGAGAACACAATACCAGAGGACAGTTGAAGAAGAGTCCAGCCAAGCCCAGACAAGAGCAACCCACCAAGCTGAACACAGTCCATCAACGACATATTAGGTACTCAACATCTTCTGTTTTGCAAGATAAATTTCAAAAGCAGGGGTTGGAGCCAGACTTAATTATGCTTTGAACAGATGTACAAAGCAAACAAAAGGTCAAGTTCTCCATGGTTCACCTAAGTCCCATTGACTTCACTAGGTCTATACTAAGCATAACTAAGTCAAGATCCAGCCCAGAAAATGTATTAAGATCCTGTAAGGTTGCTGAAAGCCTACATTGACTTACCAGGTCAACAACTTATACATGACTGGTTTAGAAGAAGAAAAAAACCTCATCAAACTGTACACTGTGAAGTTGTAGGCTTTAATGGACGACATCCATAGACCTGACTGCTGCTTCTTGCTTTGCAAAGTGGAGTTGGGAAAATGCAGTTGGAAAGCAGACGGCATTTCTGTTGGAAGCTGGGGGTTGGTCCTTTGCTCACCCACTATTGATATCCAGCCACCCTCACTTATTAGATGCTTTTTCACCAGTCAGGGTTCCATGTATATTATTTCCACTACAAATCTAGATCTAAACCAAACTTGAAGAAAAGCAATTTGTTGGGTACAGCTTCAGGGGAAAACTATCAGGCAGGCAGAAAAATTACTTATTTCCTCTTGCTCACATTCTCCTGAATGTTCTTCAAAGTCAAAGACTGAGGTGGAACCAGCTGTTTAACCCCTAAAGATTTCCTTGATTTTGAAAGATTAAGTAAAGTTAATATTTAGGCAACAGGCGTTGAAGCAACAACTATATAGACAATTCAAGGGTTTGGAAAAAAATTGAATAGAACCTTAAAATTTAATCTTAGATAGAGTTTAGTAAATTTACCATAATCACTTGTGCTTCCTATCATGGTATATTTAAAAATAACTGGGCACCAACTGTAATGCCAGGAAAACAGAAATAAAGTCTGGTATCTTGTTAGTGAATTAGAATGTTGTAAGATGGACTTACACCATCACAACTCACTGCTATGTTCATTGTGTAAGTCAGCATTCTGTTCCAACCATATAATAACCAAAATCTCTTCTCCAGCCGATCTTGTAAGCACAGCAGCCCTGCCTAGTACAACCATTTCCAAACTGTCAGAAAATTGTGTGTGTGTGTGTGTGGATGAATGAATATGGACATGTCCAGCTATTTTCTCCTAGCTGGATGCACTGTAAGGGTGTCATCTGCAGTGAGTTTGCAAGGGACCCCAGATCTCAGCAGATGCCTTTTGCAATGCATCCATCTACAAGAAAATAGTAGGATATGTCCTTGCTCAATCCCTGCTCTCTGATAACATGAAAATGGTCAAATTAGGGAGGGCTGTGCTGCTTACCAGGTGAGGTTTCTTTCTGTTAGGATCAGGAGACATACTATGTGATACATCTGATGCATGATCTTGGCCATTGTTTCTGAATTGTGTCCTAAAGTTATTAAAATGTTTATATTTTTAGTGGAAGCCATTTTCATACACCCTTGACCCCAGAAAACTCTGTGAAGTCAGAAATGACTTGAAGGCACACAACAACAAAAATATTGAATGTCTAAATAGAGCTATAGGTGTATGAAGACATGAGAAATACAAAGGCTTGACAGAGCTCAGAGAAACATCTGTTTTCTTTGCATCCTACTGAAACACAAGGTGCATCTACATTGGTAGCTTAATCTGGGCTTTATGCCCACCGCTTTATGCCCCAAACTGACCCCAGACTGACCACAATGGTGACCACATACACAGGGCCAAATCAGGTACAATAAAGTGTCATTGTGGACCTGGGCCAGGCCAGACAACATTGCATCAGTCCCAGAGCCCCACCCCTTGTCCCCAGTTCTGCCATCATTGCTGTAGCTTTCCTGGCCAAGCCGCTCCCTGAGAAACCCTGGCCAGTACCAGAGCTTGTGCAGAGGTCAGAATGAGGCATCCCACCATGTGATCAACAAGGAAGGGGTCGCTCTACCTATTCCTCATTGATCACACAGGTGCCCTGTTTTGACTTCAGCAGAAATGATGGTGATAACTAAAGTGCATGACTGGTGAGACTGCAGCAATGGCGTCCTGTTTTCAGAGCTGCAGGTCCTGCTTCCTCATGGGCATTATCTTTGTGTAAAGGCTGCCGGGTTGGTCCCTGCCCCTGCTGAAGACAGAAACAGGCACCAGTAATCTTTGTTGATCCTATGTCATGTGATCATTTGTCTTCAGTGGGGGGGGGGGTTCATGGGTGGGCTTTACACAGAGCTTCTGCCTGTGAGGATGAGGCAGTGGTGGGTCTGAGAACAGGCCATCTCCCTTTCCTGTTCAGTGTGGGAAATGGGGATGGAAAGACTCTTATTTCAGAGCAAAGTCAAGAGCCAAAAACTGTGTTATCTCCCCAGAAACAGCTGTATGTTATGAGGACTTTGTACATCAGCTTTGGGGTGAGTTTGGCAGTTTCCCCCAGTATAGACAAATCCACAGTTTGCTTCAACTAGATACAGAATTATGCATGGAATAGATACTCCTTTTGGATATTCAGTGCATATTTTTCTTCATGTTCACAACCAACATAATCATAATATTTGTAGACATGAATCTGGCACACCTCTTTGTCAAATTGTCAATAGGATGAGCCTCACATTTCTATTAGAAAATGATAAATCGCCTATTCAGACTCCATTTAGATATCTGTTTGCTGGATGTAATTTTTACAACACATCACTTCAGAGAGAAGCAAAGCTACTATTTTAAACAGAGGAGAAACAACTGTCATAAGCAACTAAATGCAGTGAAAAGATTAAGCAATACCTGAAGCTGGGAACACACTGTTAAAACCAATCAAAACATAAGTATTACCTTATTCCATGTTATTACAGGCTCAGGCTCTCCTTGAGAACTACAAGGAATCTGCACATTTGTGCCAACTTCTACTGTCATGTCGCTTGGAACATTAGCAAACACAGGGGTTACTAAAAAAAAGTTACACAGATGCAAAGACAAGTGAGTAAAACTCCTTAAACAAATAGA
>CM034701.1:257213804-257230899 GCA_020142125.1 Phrynosoma platyrhinos
GCTGGGACTAGTGATGGGAGCTCACCCCATCATGCAGCACTCGGGCTTTGAACTTGCAACCTGCCAATCTTGCAATCAATAGAGTCAGCATCTTAACCACTTGAGCTACTGCATCCATTGTAGTGGTTTGACAGTTATACTATGATTGTGGAAACCAGGATTCAAATCCCCAAGTAGCCATGGAAACCCACCATGACTAAGGGCAATTCACACACACTCAGCCTCAAAGGAAGGCAAAGGCAAACCTCATCTGAACAAATCTTGCCAAGAAAATCCCATGATAAGTTCATCTTAGGCTCACCATAAACCATGAATAACTTGAAGGCACACAACAACAAGGTGCTTTATATCTGCTTGGTACTATAGAGGACCAGAAGTAAGAAAATAATTTCATTTGTTATAATAATGCTGATAGTCTGTTCTGTTTTCAGTGGGGTAAGCAGTACTAATATTGCAATTTTCCCTATTTTAATAAAAAATACAGTGATCCCTCTGGATTTGTGGCCTTGGCACTTATGGCTTCAATCATTCATGAGGCCATGGCCATGGCTCCCTTACTCCCCACTCCCTCCCTTACTGGCATCTTCTCCCCAGTGCTGGGGGCTTTAATCGGAGCCTGGGCTGCTAGGGCTTGTAATCGGCCCTGGCAACCATCAGGACTCAATTTCCCAGCACCGCTTGGGGCCTGCTGTGTACACTTCATGCCCTCTCCGCCATAGTCAATTGACGTATCGTGTGCCCATTGGCTGTGGTGGAGGGGACGGGGAGTGCACATGCTGGGAAAGCGAGTCCTGATGGCTGATGGGAGGGAGGGAATTTCACAAACAGTCAAGTCCCATGCCATATTTGCAAAATTGTGGACTTGAATATGTGTGAAATATCAGAATGGGGTGGGGGGGAATGTATGCCTAGCGAATCCGGAGGGACCATTGCAACCTTTGGGGGGGAAATCCAGAAAAAAGGGTTCCTATCTCACCCCACTTTTTTTTTAACATCTCTGGGCAAGGTGTTGCTATTTGGCTTAAAATATTAGCCTGGAACTGGGCTGGCAGAAACAGAGTCTTTTAGCAGCTGCTCCTCCCCCAGCCCTAGTGAATCAGAAAAGTAGCTATAGGCACCTTCAAGGAGTGAAACCTTCTGCATGCTGAAGGAGCCATTCCATCTAGGAAGATTCTGGATACCACTCGTTACATGACTTACAGCCTTTGAGCAACCTTCATAACACAGATCTCTCTAATAAACAGAATGTACCTTGCACTATGATGAATGCAGTTGCATGGATACTATCTATGCTGTTGGTTGCAAAACAGGTATACTCGCCACCATCTTCTTGGGCCACATTTTGGATGTAAAGCCCCCCTGATGGAGTTATTGTGATGCGGGGGTCACTTGGCAGTGGTGTTCTATCACCTTTTGTCCATGTGATACGTGGTTGGGGATGACCAGTTGCGCTACATTCCAGAGTCACACTTTCCCCAACTAGGACCTCAGTATTTTGTGGATGAATCACAAAACTTGGCCTAGCTGTTAAAAGAAGGAAAATTTTAAAATAGCTTCTAGTATCTTACCTATTTTTGTAACAAAAGAACACATTAAAGCATTAATGTAAGTATTAAAGATGTTATGCCACTTTATATTTCAGTGCTCAGGGTCCCCCAGTGGTAAAGAAACAAGACTAGTCCTAGTACACACACTGGCCCAAATCCAAATGTTAGTCCCAACAAGTTAAGTCCCAAATCAACAGGAACTGAATTGAACATATGTTCCATTGATTCAATGAGTACTTTCCAGTTGGGCCTATCAGTTGGCTTGGGATCCACCTTTTTAGCCTATCAACAACAGCATCCACACCAATGGAATCACTTCCACAGGGACTCCAGTGGGACTTATAAGGTGATTTGCAATTAAGAAACTTAGCAGGCTATTTTGGATAGTCTATTTTTCATGTCCTTGATTCGGAAGAGATTCCACAGATACTGTTGTAGTATCAATCTTATCTCGTAAATAAGAGATACGGAACTAATAGTTACATTTTCCAAAATATTTGACAATGAAATGAGTTGACACACCTGGTGAACCAAAGTAGCGCAGCGTAACTTCTTGGGTTTTTACTTCTCCTGCCACATTTTTAGCCATGCATTGATAAATGCCTTGGTCTGTCTCCTGAGTATTCTGAATCATGAGAGTGCCATCATCAAGCAAGTTTAAACGGGAATCTGCTTTCATGCTCAGCTCATTACTGTTGGAAAACAAATTTGTAGCTCTAAAACTTTGAAGTCACAAACATGTCAAAGAATTAAAGTTAAAATAATGGTTTTGTTCAGTATATGTGTATACAACCACACTATTATATATAAAAAAATCTGCAAGCATTCTGATGTTTATCCAACTGAGTCCTCTTTTGAAATGAGTCTACAAGAGTAATTGCCTTTAAAAAAAAGTCTTACTTGTTTCGAAGCCAAATAATTTCAGGTTTGGGATTGCCTTCAGCTCTGCAAGTGAAGTAAACGGTATTCCCTGAGGTAACATCAACATCCTGAGGCTCTGATGTAATTCTTGGCCTCTCTGTACCATCAACAAAGTGCATTTAAAAAACAAAAATAGAAACTATTAACAAAACTGTGATTTTAAAATAACAATGTAGTTCATCCTGTTAACATATGCTGGTCTGATCTAAACCTTTCATTATTAGACAGAATGGTTGCAATAAAAATGAACACGCTCTCAAAAGTTATGTTCTTATTTAAGAACATACCAATTGTATTAAATGATACGTCTATGGAACAGTTTATCTGGGCTGGTAAAAAGCCAAGAATTAAATGGAAGGTGTTGATAGATGAAAAAGAAAAAGGTGGATTTGGGGTGCCAGATTTAAAAATCTATTATCATGTTTTATGCCTTGATTGGTTGAGTGAGTGGATACAACTAAAAGACAAGAAACTATTAAGCCTCAAGGGGTTTAATGCCAGATATGGACGGCATGCCTATCTATGCTATAATAAGCTAAAGGTGAACAGAGACTTCAATGACCATATAATGAGAGTAAATTTTACAAAAAGATACCAGACTGGATTTCTCCACATGAGGCTTTTAAGAAAATTTCTAAATGCCAAGGAGATGAGTGGATGAGATACCAAGATTAATCTGGGAGACACCAAATCCCAGAATAAAAACTGAAATTGAATTGGAACTGAAAGAAAAAAGTGTCAATGATTTTATACGTGCAACTAAGAAAGAGCGAGAATAGACATTAAAACAGAGGGCATTTCCAAAGTAAGAACTGAACTTGATGAGATCCTCCTACCAGAAAGAGAAAAAGAGAAAAGTGTCATCTCCAAACTATATAAACTATTATTGAAATTACATACAGAAACAGAAGTGGTGAAAGAAACAATGACAAAATGGGCACAGAGTATCGAACACATGATTGAATTGGATAGCTGGCAGAAAGCATGGGGAAAAGATTTGAAATTCACTCCAGCTTCCAATAATGCACTGCAGCTTCTAATAATAAAGTTATTAAATTCCTTAAAGTATATTTTCACAGTTTGTTTGCAATCAAGTTGAAGCACTCCACCAATCATGTCTGCTGTCCTGCCACAAGACTGTCAAACCCTTTGTTTTTGTATTCTCAAGGAGGAAGGAAAAACAGGAGATTACTGAAACACTGGAGGAGCAGCATATGTGGTTGGTTTAGCTTGATGGATGACAAGTTGAACAAGCTTGGTTTAAAATATCTTCCACCTTTTTCACTGGCTTATTCACAATTAATGCAAACTTCTAACACTTAAGTTGCTAACTACTTTTCATTAACATAGGAAGATTAAAGCAAATTCCAAAACATTTAAAACAACCCAAATATTTCTAGGATTTTATGACATTTTTCCTATCTCATGGGTTTTTTTTTCTATTGTTACAAATATAAAGAAGAGATTTCTGTTCCGAGCATGACAAACTGCCAAGTTTTAATGGTGAACAAATAAAGCTGCAGAGGTCAAAAGAAAATGGACCTGAAAACCCAGGAAATTGGTTCACTGTTAATACTAATGATACTTCTAATCAAATATTATATATTGCAGTATTATAATATTGTATAGAGTATTATGCACCTTCACAGCTTTGAGTATCTTGTTTGCATCAAGTGGTAAAAATGCCAGTTAAAGCCATTTCAATTTAAAAAAAATGAAGCAGGTTGTAACCTAAGAATATATTGTCAAAGAGAGACAAATTGTTCTGTAAGGCACAATATATAAAGTCCCTAATAACAAGATGGCAGGAGGTACATTTACATTTGTAAAGACATCTCACCACAGTTAAGTTCTTCTGGTGTTATGGTGGCTACTGATCTTCCTTGGATCCTCCTTGGATATTCACAAGTAGCAGCAGCTTGTGCATTACCAGATTCTGCATATGTTTTCAATAAGTCTGCCAGCCACAGTATTTCACAGTCACAGTGAAGTGCATTTGAATCCAGACGCCTGGAAGAAATCACTATACATATTAATGAGACCATATAAAGTGAACTTTATAGTATATAAATGTCAAGAGTCACCTGAACTCTTCCATTCCACCACCACCCCTGTACACACACCGAAGGCAGCCATTGCTGTCACCATGCACACGAGCTCCAATCTCCCCTAACACTAACTTCCCTATGTTCCTCTCTTGCGCTCTAACCTGTGTATATATGAGTATAGGCACCTGCCCCATGCATGAGCACCAGACTCCTCTCCCCACATTGACACTAACTTTCCACGCACACAGCAAAGGCAACTGCCACCACTGTGGGGTGGAGAATGAGACAGGAGGAGAGGAAACTGAGTATCAGAGTGGTGAGGAGTGCTGTGGCTCAAGCATGTAGATGTGGTGGCTGACTTCAGAGGGCAGAGAGTGAAGAAGAAGTGAAGAAAGTGAGTCTCAGAGTAGGGTGGGGAAAGTAGGCAGGGGTTGTGCACCTGGTGGCAGCAGCAGCTGCACCCCAAAAGCTTGTTTTGTAGAGTTGGGAAACATTTTTTGATTGGGTAGCTACATGGTCTGCAAGGAAAGGAAAGTTCCATCCTACTGGTGTAGAAGCATCAGACTGACACTCGATTTATGCTATTATATGAAAAGCATTTAGGAAATAACAAGGGAATCAAGACTTATTCTATAAAATGTGTTTAGATCAGGGGTAGGCAACTTTTCCCCTTTAAGGGCCGAGGGACTTCAACTCCCAGAAGCCTCAGCCATATTGGCCAATAGTCCCATGTTAGCCAATAGCTCTTAGGATTCTGGGAGCTGAAGTCCCTCGGCCCTTAAAGGGGAAAGGTTGCCTACCCCTGATGTAGATGACTCAAGCTGTAGAAAGGGATGTGATAGCAAAGGATGGAAGCAATAGCTATCAAGACTGCCTGGTATCGGGGCAGATGATGGAAGTAACTTGCTGATCCTAAGCAGGCTTATATCTGGTCAGTGCCAGGATGGAGGAGCACTACGAACCGTCATGTACACCGCCTGGGTTCAAGAATTTATATCCCACTGAAGAAAGGTGGGATATAAATGTAGGATATGACTATATTAAATCAATCAGTTTTGAAACATCATCTTTAAAACACTGGTGATTCTGTTGAGTTTGACTGATTTGAAAACATATCACAAAAGAGGGATAAAGTAGATTATCTCACCAAGAAGCAAATCGATATTCTACTATCTACGTTAAACCTTACCTGAGTTTTCTTATCTAATTAGACTTAGAGATCATAATTGCTATTTTGAAATATATTTGATTAATAGAGTAAACAGGGCCAATCTGTGATAGTTTAATCAATGACTAAATAAACAATTATAGTTCTATCATTACTCCAACACAAATAATATTGTTACTATTTTCTTAAAAACTGGGTGAAGTCCAAGGTTCAAACAAATCTTCAGAAACACTTCCTGCACAACCATAGAAGTAATAAAAGAGATCTGTACATAAGGCACCCAGCAGGACATAACTGTTAAAAGCTATGTTTATTTAGTCTATAGACTAAGATGTTTTAGTTATCAAGATGAAGCATAGAGAACTAAAGTTTGAGTGGTTTGTTTTTTTTGTAATCTCCACAAATGAAACAATATTTTAAAGCTATGAAAAGGAAGTTCAGGCTTATGTTTAACTGTGACTGTTGTTAAACATTTTCATAAGCTTGGTCCACACTTTATACATCTAACGGTAATAATGCCATTACTCATTGTACAAGAAGACAAGAGGTCAGTACAGGAAATGAAACAGAGGCAAGGCTACAGCAAAAACATTGTGACAGATTTGCGATCCTTGTTCACTGCAGCCAAACCAGGTAGTGTGAGCTAAAACATCTGGGGTGTGTATGTACACACATGTGTGCATGCATGTGCATAATCTACTTTTCTGCATTTCTCCAATTTCAGAAAATGAAGAAAAGATTTCCTCCAAGGCTAGTGCAGATTCTCTGGGGAGCACTGGGATTATGGGCCTAGGTCATATTTGGCCTGAAATCCTAGCATGTCAGCAAGGAATAGATTGCTATCAATAATATTTCTCTCCAAGTCTGCCTGATAACAGGTGATCAATACAATAGACATAATAGATTATAAAACAATTTGGTAAATGTTTAAAGGGGAAAAATACTTTTACTTACAGTCGCTTCATAGATTCCAAATTACTAAATGTCCCAGGAATTAGATGAGAGATTCTGTTGTTGTGTAAAAATCTGTTGAAATATTGCATTTATTAATTAGGAGTTTGAATTGCTTCCCCACATTGCTTCCTGTGTTTCCCTTTTTCAATGACTGCTGTTCTTGCTATGTATTACATATTTATGTTTCTGCTACTAAGGACGTTAAGTCCCAGCAAATTCAGTGGGGCTCATCTGCAGGTACGCATGCAAAGGACTATAATTTTCTACATCTGAGACCTGTAAAGCAAGAATAAACCTTAGCTGGAGATTCGGTTTTGTCAAGGGAACAAGCCATGATGCCTAGTGATACAAATGTTCCTGCAGGCATGTGTTGGTAGGAGAAGCTAAGCAGAAGTAATAGAGCTACTTTCACTATTCTTTAACATTCTCACTTATCATTATGTGTAAATGACAGTTATTAAGCGCTTATACAGATGGCAGCATCGCTCACTGAAAGAAACAGTACCAAGAGAAGATGTACTGAGCCATGGTGGCATTGTGCCCAGAATCACTGTTTGAACTCTGTCATTGCCACTGAAACTTCTATTCCCCTTGACTGGAACTAGAGACAGAAGAAATCACCATGAGGAATGTCAGCCTCCATGTATTCAAATGACCAAAATCTGATAGGCAAAAAATTTGCTCCCAAAAACTAAGAAAAGAAATAGGAGGAAAGTGGGGGGGGGCAACTTACAATCTTTCAAGTTTGGGAAGATGGGTAAATGATTCTGGTTCCAATGTTTCAATCTGGTTAAAGTGCAGATACCTGTTAAAATGTTGGGTGTGGGGGAAAACATAGAAAAGATGTTTAATAAAGAATTCCACAGTGTGGTTATTTTTTAAAAAAAATGCAGAATGAAAATGGATCCAACTGTCTTCTGGCATTGAACATAAGACCCTAGTCTTGATATGAGAAGTAGTAAACATAAAAACAGAGAATGCCATGTTAGAGCAGACTGATATCATCTAGTAGCAATTTTCAGACACTATAAATTCTCAGTATCTATCTTCTCAGTTACAGAAAGCAGCACCAACAGTTTCGGAAAAAGCCTAAGGGTCATAGAATTGTAGCCAAAGAAAATGACTCTATATAACATCAGCTTTTCAGTTATGAAATTTTAAGTAGTATCTTTTCAAAGAAAGAAAGAAATTAGAATAACTAGTCTAATAGAATATGTTCCATCTGACATACATTTTTTTTATCTGAAAGATTTTAACTTTTTTTAAAGCTAATGTTTGTATAAAGTCACTGTGTTTGTCTTGCATAATTACTAACTTACAAAACATATGTAGGTTTACTCAAAAGTTAAGTGCCCTTTGTCAAGTGAGTTTGTTCCCAGGTACACAACTAGGAAAGCAACCTTTCAGACCAATCCTATAACTTTCTTAGTGCCAAAACCTAATAGCTTCAATAGAACCTACTATCAGATAGATGGGTATAGGATTGAGCTTGGGTTCCAATTTTAAGCATACTTACTAGCAAGGAATTCATACTAAACTAGTGCATGTTCCTAAAAAAACACTCAGAGTGATTCCTTAAGTGGTCATTCTGGGTATACTTGCAATGGGAAGCGAGACTCACTAGTCAGTGAAATTTACTTCCAGGTATACACTGGATTAGAATGTAAATTAATGAAGAGAGCGGATTAGTTAAAAATAAAATTATAAGCAATATTTATGTTTTTTCTTTTTTTAAAAGACAGTCTAAAAATTTACTCAGATATTCTCAATTCTTAACTTCTCTAGAACATTTGTAGCAGAAAAGGAATAGTGTGAAACCTATCTCTGTAAGCACCACAGCCTAAATCAGGAGTACAAATCGTATCACCTCCATACTTTTTTGGAATGCAACTTCAGGCTGTAATCTAGTAGCTGACAGCTGTATTCTGATCATATCTGGAAGTAGGGCTGCATGGTTCTTAACCCGACTCTAAAACCAACTGTTAGTCCCTACTGAATAGACCTATTGGATTAATGGGACATATAACTCTTAACTTAAAACATAGTACACTGGGCTGATGGTATGCACTAGGGTTTGGTTCCTGAATCTACTGTGGATATGAAAATCAATGGATGCTCCTGTTCTTAGTCTAAACTAGAGTAAACCCATTGAATCTACAGGAGCTCAGTAAATCAATGATTATGTAAGTTCCCATTGATTGTATCTGGAACCAACAAGCAGATTTAGCCCCTTTTTTGGGGGCCTAAGCAGACGGCGCAAAGTGCCGTTTTCGAGGCCAAGAAGGAGAGGGGCAGCCTCATGCTGGGTGCCCCAACCCCTTCCCGAAAACATCGTCGGAACAATTTGTGTCTAATGAGCAATTTGCTTTTTTTTCCTTTCCTTTCCTTTTCTTTTCTTTTTGTTTGATAAATAATAATAATAATAATAAAATTTATTTATATACCGCCCATTTTTTTGCTTGGACACCATCTACTCTCAGGATTATGATGAACAATTCATATGACTGTACTCAAGCTTTCTTAGTTTTTGGCCACATCTTCCTCTTTAATTGCTAAAGTACATAATGGAAAGAGGGAGTAATTTCCATATTAAATACTGAACAACTCTGTAGCCATCAAATTTGAATGAGAGAAAACAATATATGTGTGTGTGCGTTTGCACGCACATACACAATTATTTTGTGATTGTTTTTAATCCATTAAATGTAACATATATACAGCAGGCATGTTTCATCTGAACACAAAACTATCCTTCAGCAATAGTTACTTCAGCCTATCTTGCAGCAACACTTACTTCAATATTCTCTATCTAACAAAAGAAACAACCTGCATCTTAAAGGAAGTATCTTTTTGTATAGCTAATGAAATTTAAATTTTATTTCCTGGACTTTGCAGCTTTTTGTCTCCCAGAGCCGACATGGCCAGAGGGAGGAGTGGCCTGACTGGATATCCCCCCCCCCCATACAATCTTAACTGAGAACCACAACATCTTGACAAAATGCAGGCCTGTGGCTAACGTCATATTTTTCTTTCTCTCATATGATTTTAACAACTGTCCCAGGTCAAGAAGCCAGGGGAGCTTCAAAAGATTGCAATTGTATTTTGTGCATTTTGATTATCCCAATAAAGGTATTACTGTTTTGTGGATTTTGGATGTTATTGTACTTTACTTGAGAAGAGTAAGTGATATAATGCCACATACATTTTCTGAAAAGAAAATTCCAGTTCAAATGTATAACTCCTGCAACCAAGTACTACATCAAATTATTTCCATATGCAGATTGAGTCTCACTTATCCAGAAATTCAAAGTCTTCCAAAAAACCAAAATTTTGGGTGGGTGAGATACTGCTTTGCCTTTGCTTTCTGATGGTTTAATGTGCACAAACTTTGTTTCATGTACAAGTTTATGATTTTTTTGTGTGTAAAATTACCATCAGTCTATATGTATCAGATGTATATGAAACATAAATGAATTTTGTGTTTTGACTTGGGTCTCATCTCTAAGATATCTCATTATACATATGAAAATATTCCAAAATCCAAAGAAATCCAAAATCCAAAACACTTCTGGTTCCAAGAATTTTGGGTAAGGGATATCCAACCTTTAGTACATTCCTGTCTCCATGAAATGTTAAATAAGGCCATTATAATCTTCTAGAACATTGCAGACCATAAGCAGAATTCAGCATAAAAATGTGTTCACAATAAACAATGAGATGCATTTGGGTTTCATAACATACAATTTCAGTAAATGTTAGAATAATAAGGAGTACTGTTTTACACCCCAGAAGTCTATGTTTCTTTCACAGCAACCATTTTAACGGTCATTGGTAGCAAGTATGGGAAGAAGAATACCTTCCTTATGTTTCTGAAAATGACAAAGGGCAGGCTATTCTACTAACCACATATACATAAACTAGCTACCAAAAAGTTATTGGAAATGGAATTGGTAAAGATAAGAAAAAGTATGTCTAAACTAAACGTCTCCAGATTTGTGTCTGAACTGACCACAGGAATGCAGGGGTATTCGGTGAGACAACAAGAATGCAGGTCTTGCTAATAGCTAGGAAGCAAAGTTGCTTAATCACTCAGGTCTGTCTGTTTTCCCCTCTTGTTGTTTTCTGGGAGAGCTAGTATGGTTCTCAGCAGTTTTCAAGAGAGAATTGAAAGTGGGGATAGGCCACGTCTGGCCTACCAATTTTCTCTAACATTCTTCTGTCTCTAACTTTACAATGAATACAAGGAGTTGAGAATACACTGTATTAGTGAGCTGAATATTCACTAAGATAGTACTATCTCCGTCTACAGACAGATGTTCACATGATAGAAGACTCCTCCATTAAAATCAACATTCCTTACAATGAAAACTAGATGGTGGAGCAAGGAATTCAAGCCTTACTTTCTACATGATAGTGTAAACTCACCATGTAGTGATATGGGGACAGGGGTTGAAAGAGACCAATCTGTAACTGCCATTTGTAGTCTGGAACCAAAAAAATCCAGATACAGCTTCAAGCTTCCTGTGCGGCATGTTTGATACATTTGTTTTAAACAACAGCTAGGAACTAATTCAAACACAGCCAATATATAATGTAATTAAAAGTTGACGGTTCACCACCAAAATGGAGGCAAAAAGCAGGAACTTTAACTTATATGATATAGTGAATAATCAAATGTGTGCACCTTGCTGAACTAGTGATGTCCTGTGTTGGTTTTTTTTCTTCAAAGCAATAATAAGAAAATTCACTATTAAATTTATTTTATAGCATAAGAGGATGCTGTGGCAAATAAGAGGATACATGGTATGTTATGTTAATGCCAGTTGTATAGAATTTGCCTATTTCCTCCACAACATTCAGAAGAAAGAAGGGTCAAAAGGTGCAGTATCATCACCTGAAAGAGTTACTGTATTAAATTATGCTAAACAAAAATTCTACAAATTCCTCAATAATTGTTATAGGTTGAGTCCAATTATTCCCTGATTCATTTGACACAATGAATAAACTAAGGAAAGAAATTTACTTAATATCAAAAGAAAATGAAAATTGCATCATTCTTTGTACAGTGAAACAGCATTCTGTAAAATAATGTCAGAGGCCTATATCCCATTGTTAGTACTTGGTAGAGGAAATGGCTGGATCCATGCAAACTATGTGTGTCAATAGTTACACACATTAACAAAGCATTAACTTTGGGTCTGCCCTAGTTGAGATTAACAACTGGATTTAGGCCAAAACCGTGTTTTATCTGCCACTACCAATGAAAATGTACCACCACCACATATGAGCAAATATTCCACTGATGTTAACTTTAAGTTCTTGCATGCAATTTTTAAAATCACTATCATGCATATTTAAGAAGTACAATGTTCCCCAAAGCCAGAACAAGTTAGAAAAAGTGGTTGCTCCAACTGGACTAGCAAAAATATGCAAGCCTTTGTAACATTCACTGTTTCACACTTTATATCTAGACATAAAACTGTCTATATCAGTATTAAGTAAGTATCTGGGATTCCATTCAAGTCTACATAAAAATACATAAGAAGTGAAGCTGATGATCTCAAGTCATGTCTTAACCTGGTATAACACTACTGGACAATGTGTCAATTTAAATTTCATCTCCAAGTTACAGAAAAACTTTTTCCTATGAATCATGAAATAAAACTTCTTCTGTAGCACTGCTGGAAAATGGCTAAGAAGAAGCTGTGTGTGGGAGAGAGGTCACATTCACAAAGAATGCTAAACCAGAATACTTGCAAATCTTGGCTTAACATGGTAAACACTGGTGTGTGCGGTCCATTTGCTCGCTCTTGGTTCATCCTGCTTGGATGAGAAGCTAAAATTGTATGTTGTGCAAATGTAGGTTCCTGGCTTTTTGTTTCCAAGCCAAGTATTTGTAACTCAGAATTCACCCTATTTAATCCCACTGGTGTAGTTGATGCAGGAGGTAGGCTTTAAAAAATTAAAGGAAGATAAAGTTGGCCAGAAAGTGGCAGTTCTAGCATCTGGGTAGGAGGCTTCTTATACACTCTGTGAGCCAATCCATGGTTGTTCTGGCTCAGTAGAAAGCTATGCCCAGGAACAAGTCCAGCATGCTGTACAAGTATGTGCCCTTATTGCAAGAAAGTATTGGATATTCCCATACAGAAGCATGAAAAAAATGCATCTAAAAGTTGTACTGTGTTGGATCATAGGACTGGTTCCAAAGCCAGGTTTCTAATCCTACTTTTTAAAATACAAAGTAAATCAGGAGTCCAGGTTTGGACAAAGTGCCAAAAAAATGTCCAATATACAGCTTTGTTAACGGTAATCCAAGATTCACCAGTGCTGTGCAAAAACAACATGTATGTGTTTTAAGAAGTCTGTTAATTTAGCACAATGAACCATATAGAATGATCTGTATCAAATCAACTTTAAGAGAAAATTTGGAAGGATATATCTATGCAGGGTGACTGATTACAATAGCTAACCAGAGCCTTCAGATCAGAAACAGCCTCAGACTATTAGATGGCTGCTTTTCTGACTAAATTTAATATTGTTTAAATCAATTCCAATTTTTAGTCCAAATCTGAATCGCCCCAAATGCCTTAGTGTAAATCAATACTTATGTAAATATCGTTAATTCAATTGGTCTATTCTAACTTGGTCTAATAAGTAGATTTAGGCTGCATATGTACCACAGAAATAATCCAGTTTGACATCACTTTAACAGCCATGGCTCAATGCAATTGAATTCTGGGAATTGTAGCTTGGTGAGATATTTAACCTTTTCTATTAAAGTGCTCTGGTACCATAACAAACAATTCCCAGAGTTCCACAGTACTGTGCCATGACAGTTAAAGTAGCATCAAAATGGATTATTTCTGCAGTGTGGATGTAAATTCCTATGCGTTTCAACAGTGTCACAGCACCCGTGGAATTTGTAGAAGTAGGCTAACTCCCCCCCCCCTTCAGCCCCCCTGGATTCTCAGAATCTGTTCCAGAAGGTTGGGAAATCCTGTGGAATATATTTTTGGGTGGCTGTAACACATAGGAAAGTCCTGTTGCCATAACAGCTGTTAGTGTAACCATGAATTCAGACCAAAATGTTTAATTGTAGTACCTCCAAATTTCCCATGACAACTTTGGCCCAAAGTCAGTTGCATCTGATGGAATAATGATAACATAATAGAAGCCTACTGTCTAAAGCAGAGGTAAAGTGTAACATTCAGATAGTCTTTCACTAAAAGCTAATCTGAATGTGAGAATTTTTTCATATAAAAAAGTTGCCATGAACAAACTGCAGCTCAGGTGGGCATTTCTGAGGCAAAAGCCATGGCTTACTCCAAAAAAAACCCCAGTATAAGAAATTGCAATCCTGATCCTAAATGATATTGGCAAGGTATTAGAACTTTCCCCTCCTCCTGAAAACCAAATCCAGAGGGGTTTATGAAGTCCAGTGGGCAGGGGATATGGACTTCCACTTACAGTGAATTTTTCAACTGCATGAGCAAGCATCCAGTGTTGGCAATAACCCTGTAATTAATGTTGGTCACTTAATTGTGGTTGTACTTGAAAATCATTGAAAGGTGGATTGGTAGTCTTGAAATAGAATAAGTAGAAAGAAAGAGTTTGACAAACATGTTTCCTGGGTGCCAGTGACTGCAGCCACATTGGACTAAAGACCCATTCTGTGCAGACATGCAAAGCATGCAAGGAAGAAATGTTGACCAAAACGTGCACTTTTCCTCTGAGGCAACCAAGCAGATGACAGCACAGAAGAGAAAAGGCACTTACAGTTGTTCTAGAGAGGCAAGTCCTTTAAATGCTTGCCTGTCAATTGACTGGATTTCATTCTTGTACAAATAGCTGAAACAAGAAACAATCAGTAATATTAGTATACACAAACAAGAGCTACATTAATGTGGGGAAGAATTAAAGTGACACATGAGGACAGTATTCCAAATACACATTAGAAAGGAA
This sequence comes from Phrynosoma platyrhinos, assembly GCA_020142125.1. Classification (NCBI taxonomy): domain Eukaryota; kingdom Metazoa; phylum Chordata; class Lepidosauria; order Squamata; family Phrynosomatidae; genus Phrynosoma; species Phrynosoma platyrhinos. Next base: position 257,228,405 of record CM034701.1, read on the forward strand.
CAAAACAAGACATGTATAAACAACCAAAAACACTTGTTACTTGTGTGCCATGGCTTCTAGGATCCAAATAGAAATTGTGAAGGAATTAAAATGATACCTCAAAATGGCTTTCACTTCTATTTGAAATCTTGCTATGTCTGTACTTGCTACGTCTGTACTTGCAAAAATGAAGAAAGAATCCTGTCCTTTAGAGTACTATGGCAAGGATAACTACTTATAAAAGTGGAATTATTATTATAGTCATTATGATGATCCATTGCAAAAATGTTTGTACTGTTATTCAATGTGTATAATTTATTTTACCAGAAACAGTGCTCTTCTGTTCTCAAAATATTAGCAGATAAAAATGATATCCAAATGAATGCATAACCTAATTATAGATTATACTACTTCACTGAAGCACCCCAGATTTAGACAATGTAGCTCTGAAAAGTTAAAGAAGCTATGCAACAAGGTAAGTATCACTGGGGGCAGTATGGCAAATTTCTCAATCAACTGAGTTGTATGCAAACCTGATATATTAACCAACTACAACTTCACCATAAGATTTTGTGCAAAGCACTTGCTAAACATAGTATATGACCACAAACATTAGCAACAGAAAGACTAAAAAATCTAGGCCAAACATATGACAAGAGCAATGTAACAGGTTTTGTTAATTCAGTTTATTTTTCAATAAATTTAACAAAAGGGAGAACATACAAAGAGTTAAATGAAACATACATACTAACACATCAAAAAGTGGTTTCCTGAAATGAAAAGGGATTTTTTTTCTCCTATCTTGCTTCTGACACTTTTTAAAAAAGTGTCAGAAGGTTGTACAGAAATCTGCAAGTATATTTTATCTTCAATTATTAATTTAAACCTCTTCCCATTTTAAAGTACAGAGATTGTAAAACAGCCTCAATTAACTACAGCTGGACCTGTATTTGTGTGGAATCTGTTAAGGACCCTACCCCCACAGATACAAAAAAGCACAGGACTTCAAATCCTGTTCTCCCTAATGACAGTGTGAGGTGTGCATGACTGCTAGCATGGCCGCACACGTGACCATTGGGGAAACAGAGCTTGCTGCCCACAGATGCTCAGATCTGCAGACCGCAGATATGGAGGTCTGACTGTATTTGATATTTAAAATACTAAGTCTATCATGTATTCATGTAAATGAAAAGATTTGTCACATTTCCTAATACATTAATCCCATGTTTATGAGCTCGGGAGACAAAGATTGGTACCTACAGTGGCTGGGTAAATACAGCACAGGAGGTATTTGATCTTCTGGAAAAGCGTACACAAAAATATCCTAAAGATGCTTCCTGCCCTATTAATTAATTGCTCAAATGCAAAGTTCATATACAACAAAGCAAAGAAAGAACGGTGTTAAAAAATTTTTTTTCCAAAATGCCAGGTCCAGTTAACATTGTTAAAAAATAAATGTTTCACATAAATGTGTTTATAAAGAACAGATATAATCCTAGGAACAAACCTTTGGAATTATGTTCTAGTGTAAGCATAGATATTTACTTATACTTTAGCACTTACATAACAATCAGAAACAGATATATAATTAATCCCTAATTGTAATCTTAATGTGTGTATATTCTTATGAGGGTACTCTGTATCAGTTCAGCTTTACACATGGCTATGTAAATCATATCCACTTGCCAAAGAAAGTGAAACCAGTTGAGCAGCATGTCCAAAGAAGTGGCAAGAGTACACAATCTTTCAACACTCATATATTTTCTGAACTAAAGTTGTTCTGAAGCAGATAGCACTGGGTGTCTAGGAATGAAGTATGGTACTACCTTCCCCCCCCCTTTTTGGGGGGGGCTTCCTTCTGCCTCTCACTTCCAAATTTACTCTTTTCTTCAATTATTGTTCTTCCTCTTCAGAATTTACTAATTTGTTGTTGTTGTTGTTGTTGTTCTCTAGAGTATAAAGACAGAGATCTTTGCTAACACTAACTTCTGCTTCTCTGGCAGTCATAATTAAGCCTTCATCTTCTGTTCAGCGCCCAATGTACAGTTGGTCAGTAAACAGAATATGGTGTTCTTCTGTACCTCCCTCCACAAATTCCTTGGTGTATGTAATGGACTATGTCATGTTGCCCATGGAACTAATGCCAGCCCTTGCCAATTACGATCTACACTGTCAACCTTTTGTAGCATATAGTGAACTTAAGCATTTTGATTCTTTCCAATGCTGTTCTAATACCACTGACCACTTGTTTTATAATGGTACCCTTTAGTGTTTTGGTGTGATCCATCCCTGACACTACTAACTGATTCTAGGGGCATTACCCAACATACCCTGTCATACACTTTCTCCCTGCTGGCCTCATCAGATCTATCTCTTGTACTGAGCCATCTAGAAAAATGTGTAGGAAGTTCATCAGCTATGTCATTCTAACCATATCACTTATACAAAGATCCACTAATGCTGATTTCTAATCACACTTTCACATGGAATCTGAGAAAATAAGAGATAAAAGCAAG
>CM034701.1:257230999-257248339 GCA_020142125.1 Phrynosoma platyrhinos
AATGGTAGAACTAGGACCTTAAACAACAAATTTTACTCAACCTATCCCCTGCAAACCTCAAAGCTGTTCCCCTTGGCTGGAGTGAACACACACAGGTGAGAGAACTGGAAGGTAGATTTATATGATTATATACAGCAGAACCAAACAAATGACACTGATTTGTGTAGTTATGACCCACCTCCCACACTAGTAAATGTGAGAACAGTACAAGAAAGTGGCTAACAGGAAGGTTTCTTTCCTCTTTCTTTTCCCAGTTGCATCTATTTCCTTGAACTTCTAGGGTTAAGCATGAGCCATCTAGCAGGAACCACTGAAAATAAAATTTAGCCCCAAACCTGTAAGCATACCTGTGGCTGCAGGGTAGGGGCTTTCCTTGCTGGCCTTGTAATGGAGGCCAGCAAACCCCCTTTGGCATGGTGCTAGGTATCAGTCTGAGAGGTGCTGAAGCAAAGCCAAGACTGCTAATAAGCACACCCTGCTCTTGTGACCTCATCTTTAGATGGAGACACTCACTGTAGAAGGCTGCGAGAGACCAATGCTTGGAGGAGAAAGCCAAGCAGTAATCAATGCTCAAAAGCAAAGGCTTCTTTGTGAGCTGAGGGGTGGTGTTGGGTGACAGTCTTGTGCGGATGCTTCTAGTTTGGAAAAGGGGAGGAAGGTAAGGTGGGAGCAGAGTTGGCTGTGCTGCCACAAATTCATGTTGATCAGCTGAGAACAGATTTGGAAAGTGGGTGTAGCCTGCTTTAATATTTGCCAGTCTGGCAGAGCCTGGCACACAGGGACACATGACTATGGCTGAACATCAGTGGGGAAGTGGGTGTGGGGAGGCCTTTGTTGGCCATCCAGTTGTGGCTACTGTGATCAAAGGGAGGGGAGTGGGATAGCACCAGCATTAGCAGCAGACAGGCGTGAGAGTTTTACACTCCTGAGGTACTCAGGGTGGAATGTGTGGAGCCCTCCCCAAAGGTCCGAAAGGCTTAACCAAGGCACCACCGCTTACAACTAAGTTGCTAATAGGCAGGTTTCTTTGCCCAAGCCTGTTTCCAGTTCATTTATATCCTTAAACTGCTAAACTTAAGCATAACTATTTATCCATACTACTGAAAACAAAATAACACTTCTTATTCTACTGGAGAAGAGAAGGTTAAGAGATAACATGATAGCCATGTTTGAAAGGATGTCATATTTAAGATGGAGCAGTTTTCTGAAGGGAGTTGGACTGGATATGAACATACCCAGGTGAGAGAACTGGAAGGCAGATTCATAGGAGGCAGATTCATAGACCTTGTGGTCTCTTCCAACTCTATGATTCTATTGACAGCTGCTAATATTTTGCCATCATTTTGATAAGGATGCTAGAACCTATTTTCCTGGTGCCAGAGAATCACACCTGCTCCACCACTCATTATCAACAGTCTGGAATTCTTGGAAATTCTGGCATAGCATTTTGTGAATGCAGCCATGGTAGTAATTGGAAGTTATCCCATTCTCCTGTGGATTCCCAAGAGTACTCATTATTTTTATAGTCTTCTTATATAAAATATTGTCACTGGTGGAGATTCAGCTTCTCATCCATATCAGTGATTGAAGTATCATAAACACAGCTTGCAAGCACCAGTTTAATCATATGATTTACAGGGGTAGGCAAACTGTCCCCTTTAAGGGCCGAAGGACTTCAGCTTCCAGAATTCCAGACTACTGGCCAACTTCCCAGACTATTGGCCATCATGGCTGAGGCTTCTGGGAGCTGAGGTCCCTTGGCCCTTAAAGGGGACAGTTTGCCTACCCCTGATTTATAATACTGTGACAGTCACATGAACATTATTAAAATTAAATACATTGTATGGTAAGCTTATATCTTAAGCTTTATGGTGCTTTGAAAATCATATGCTTAAAATATATTTAGAAGTCCCTTTAAATTTATTCTTAATTTTAATACAATATGGTACATTCATGTTCAGTCATGGATGACCTGAAGTGAGCATTATAATAGTAAAAAAAAAAAAATGCTATCATAACTCCACCCACTTTACCTCCACATGTATTTTGTAAATGGAAAAAAATAGCTTTTCCACAGAACTTGGCACATACCTCATATCCACCCCTCTTTAAAAATGTTTCAACTTACAGATATTTTAAATTCTCAAGGTCTTCAAATGCTCCAGTTGGTATTCTTTTAATGTGATTGTTGTTTAGAAGCCTGGAAATTAAATCAAAACAGTTATTTGCTAAATTTTCCACAGTACATTTACATGAAACATTGCATAGTTTAACTACATGAGATATGCAGACAAGTCTAAACATGGTTAAAGTAATTTTATGCAACTGTAATCTAAATGTTATTTTCTTTTTAAAATATAGAAAAAGTGTTTACAAAAATTGAGAAAGGAAAGGGAAAACATTTTTAGTATGTTACACTGAGACAACCTTTAAAATGTGGAGTATATGTAAGGAATTTGCTTATAAACAAAACAGACAGAACAGCAACCTACAGCTTACTTATCTTTTCCTAACATTTTGGTTACTGGTAATAAAGGTATTGGCCTCAGTGTGTGCTTTCTGCATATGTGTTTGTGCACGGTGTGTGTTTTGAGGGGGATGTCAACATAACTTCATTCTGGGGTATTGCATCTTAGAGAATAACAAAAATAATTGTTCAAAACCCTTTTGAGGGTTTTGTTCCCTTCAGCCACTAATGCCACCCAATTTGGATCTTACTGACTTTTTTTAACCTACTAAAGGCCTTTACAGACTGTCAGAAATAATGCAGCTTGAAGCCACTTTAACAGTCCTGGCTCAGTGCTAAGGAAGCATGGGAACTGTAGTTTATTGTGGCACTAGAGCTCTCTGACAGAGAAGGCTCAATGTCCCAGAAAAAAATACAATTTCCATGATTCCCTAGCACTGAGCCAGGATAGTTAAAGTGGCCTCAAGCTGCATTATTTCTGGCAGTCTGTAAAGGCCCTAAATTACTTAAAATTAATGTGATATTTTGGTTGGTTCACTTTTTTTCCAGTGGAACAACTAGAACTGAATGGTTTCCTATGTTTTTCCCCCTTCTCTGATATTTATTATAGCCAATGTAAGCAACCCATGGACCACAGAGAGTCTCTCCTGCAGTCCACCAGTATGTTAATATCTCTCCCCCCACACATACACAACCACCATCAAATTTCTCTCTGCATCCCCAAATAGGCAAAGGAGGATAAAAACACACTCTAGCACTCTACTGCTCCCAGATTATGGAACGGCCTGCCGGACGAGATCTGTCTTATTACCACCTTAAACAGCTTTAAAAAGGCTGTTAAGATGGATCTCTTCCGGCAGGCCTTTCCTGAATAATCATCCCGGCCCCAAGAGTTAGCTATTTTCTCTCCCTGTCTATGCTGCTGCTATCGCAATGCTTTCCGCATATGTTGTGATTATTTTAAAATGTTTTTAAATTGTTTAAGTTTAATATTCTTTTAAGGGGTGGGTGGGTTTTTGGGGTTGTATGTATTCCATTGCTGTTTTAATGTTGCAAGCCGCCCCGACTGCGTTGCAGAGGCATGGGATATAAATAAATTTTATCATTATTTATTATTCTGTGCTTTGTGGTTTCTCTTTCACTAAGAGAACACAATTTGAGTAACAGAGCACAGAGGGCTAGGATGCCTTTCACTGTTTGGCCACTGTCCTTGGCAAAACCGTGATGAAAGTACAATGGGCTAGAATGGCAAAAGGTATTCTAGTTCTCCATGGTTCCTCTCTTAAGAATCTGAAAACCATACAGTAACACCAGCCAGTGGCATCATTAGCTGGGGTGTCACCAGTGCAGAGGGTACCTCCCAGAAAGTGTACGGGTTTGCCCCTTTTGCTGTTCATTCACTGGGCTTCCACCCAGGGAGAAAGCCCAGTGACAGAACAGCCAAGAAGAGCAAGTGTTTGCCCCTCCTGCAGTGAAGGGGAAGGAGAGCCCAACCAGATGTCACCACTCCTTTGGGGCATCACCCTGTGTCATCCTCACCCCAGTGACACCACTGACACCAGCAATAGAAATAGCAGTTTCATTTATATACTGCTTCATATCATACTATGCAGTCTCTAGGCAGTTTACAACTGTAATTGCCCTCAACAAGCTGGATACTCATTTTAGCAACCTCAGAAGGATGTAAGCCTGAGTCGAGCTTGAGCCCTGGCTGGAATTGAACTCACAACCTTATGGCTTGTGAGTGAGTGGTTGCAGTACAGGCATTTAACCACTGCGCCACCAATGATATTCCAGTGGAAAATAACCACAGAGTTGCACTGGAGGAACTAGAGATTCCTAGTGAAGTGCTTTCGCAGATTAAAAAAATAGCATTCACAATTTTAATTTATATTTAAATAAAAACTGGTTGTTCCATTTTGGGGAGGGGCGCTCTGCCCCTAACCCACAGGAATGTGAGGCAACAACTGTAACACTAAATTTCTTTTTTTTTCCCTTTTTCATAAAAAGAAAGTAACTTTCTCACCAACATTAGACATGTTAATGAACTTTGTGCAGACTACAGAATATTAACTAAGTATAAAAAATATTAGACAGTAAGAGAATACAAATAATGTAAAAACTACTTAGCAATAGATAGAAGCATCTTAGCAGCCTTTATGAGGTTAATCTTGGGGGGAAGCAGACGGAGGCGCTGGAGACGCCGCCGGACGGAGTGCCGCCGGAGTGCAGCCTCTGCACCGCTGCGCTCCGGCGGCGTCCCTGGAAGGAGCGCTAAATCAGCGCTCCTTCCACAAGACAGGGAAAGTGCGCCCTAAAAGCGTAGGGCGCACTTTCCCTGACTTATCCGCCGCAGCGCGTGCGGTCGCTGTGGCGGGAGGTTGTCCCCGGAGCGCCAGCCGTGCGAAGGGCCGGCGGCTCCGAGGACGACCTCAGGAAGAGGAAGGGGCGCCGCACACGCGGCTGCCCCTCCTCTTCCCTGCCTCGAAGACGACTCAATTAGTCGTCTGCCGAGGCCCCTTGTTAGGTGAAAGTGAGAATAATAAATGGTTAAACTGGGTTTACAAAAGGGAAAGAAATAAAACTTACAATGTATTTAGATTCTTAAGCCGTCTGAATGCACCAGGTTGGATTTCTTTGATTCTATTAAATCGCAGATCCCTGTTAGGAAAAATATATATATATATATATTCATCCATATAAAAAATACCATTTCAAGCTAGTATTTTTACAATTTTAAAACAAAACCTATGTACCAACCTCTGTACATGCATACTTTATAACTCATTCTTACTCTAGTCAAAACACAGTGATCTGCAAAGAAAACTATAAACCACTAGAAATACTGCTTCCAGGAAAGGAACTAAAAATCAGCCTGAAAATTAAACTGAGATCCAGTTATCACAGGTGAAAGCATGAATATAGTTTGACAACTGTCACTCTGCATAAGGACATCTAAAACTGTTAGATGATTTAGACCAAACCTAATCTAATTTACATGTATCTCAGGACTCCACAGACAAAAATTAAATGTACTATAACAACAATAAGCTGAATAATGCTTTGGCATACTGCCAAAATAGAATAAAAAATAAACTTTTCCATCATTAAATCCTACTAAACACGGATAAATTCTGTGTGCATAGTCAGAATATAATGAATTTACAAAGCTAATTGCTAAATAGACATAAATGTGCTTCCACTTCCATTTCACATAATTAAAACAGCTGAGCATGATAAGATGAAATGCGAACTAAATGGACTATTGGCCTTTTGTTCTAAACCCACCACATAACCAAGTAACTAAAATAGTTCACATATGGTTTCTCAAGAAAACATCACAAAAGCAGGCTCCACGTATCTTATTAAGTTTACATAATTCTTCTCAAAATAATCTAGATCAAGGGTTCCCAACCTGTACTCCGAGGAAACCTCAGAGCTCCGCATGCATTTCCCAGGTGCTCTGCGGCCACTCCAGGAAAATGAAAGAAATAAAAATTGAATGAAATTAGCGAATAAGAATATATTTTTATATACACCCCTAACCACCATTAACTTGTAAGACATACGGGAGGCCTCTTAGGGGCTTCACCACAGAAAAAACTGGATGACCTTGGGCAACTCATATGCTTTCAGACTAAGAGGAAGGCTATGGCAAACCTCCTCTAAATAAATTTTGCCAAGAAAACCATAAAATAGGATCACCATTAATCAGAGTTAGTTTGAAGGCATGTAACGATAAATGAACATGCTCAGATATTATTTGATGGGGATATGACACCTAAAGGAGACCAGGATAATTTCATCTTTTTGTCCTCCTGCTATGGACAAAGACAATATTTTTATATAGACAATTGGACTTTCATAGAGGCTGGATGGCCATCTATTGGGGATGCTTTGATTGACAGTTCAATCAATTGACCCCATGGGGGGTGCAGAATGCCAGAAATAGTGCAAATTGAGTCCACTTTTAGGGTTAGGGTTAAGGTTAGGGAATCATGGGAACTGAATTTTATTGTGGCACTAGAGTTCTCTTACAAAGAAGGTTCAATGTCTCAGAAAAATAACAATTCCCATGATTCCCTAGCACTAACCCTAACCCTAAAAGTGGACTGAATTCACACTATTTTTGACAGTCTGCAACCCCCCATATGATTACTTTCAGGCACTCATGCCCTTGTTTGAAAAGAGCAGTCAAAGAGAAGTTGTTGTTATAAAAAAATAATAATAAATAGAACCGTTGAAAAGGAATGTTAAGAAATACACAGAAATACAGTCACAAGTACTTCAAATTAGTCCATCTTTAAGTACAACCATGAGCTTAATAACAACACAAAATGTGGGGAAATATATATAGCTTTTGGCAGTGACAGCTGGAATGCACCAGCATACTTTCCATACAATGATATCTTCAAAATCTTGGAACCAAGTAAATCAGGGAGCTTATGTTTTCTTTGGACAGTCTTTGTTCTTCCATTAAAAAACTGCCTAGAGGGCAAACTTATCTATCTACATATGCCAAGCTTGAGAGATAGATTTATAATCTCTTCCCTTTTGTTCGTGCTTTTGACCTGTTCCTGGGGGGTCAACACAAAAATGATCCTTAAAAAACAATCTTTACTCCCTTTACTGACTGACAGAATCAACTTTAAAACAAGTTTATCATTTCACAGTTTCACAGCGTATTTTGGAAAACAATATTGGAAAGAAAGTGTATCAGAAAGAAAAAGAAAGAAAGAAAGAAAGAAAGAAATATTTTTTCCTGTTCAGAATTGCAACTATTAAAAAGCCAACTATAAAAAAGGCATCTACGAAATTAACACTTTTTGATCTCTGTCTAATCCAAAATATCATATTTACAACAGTTGTTCTGTGGTAGAACTTAGGGAAATGTTGGCTTGTGGACCAGCCCCCAAACATCATGCATATCTGAGAAATGTAAATTCTGTACTCCTAAAATCTTGTGCTTATTCTTTTAAACCTTATACAATTGTGGAAATAAAAAAAACTTGAAAGATACTTTTAATCAGGGGTAGGCAACCTTTTTGAGCTGGGGGCTGGGTTTCTCTCCCTCAGACAATTGGGGGGCTGAAGCACCAAAAATAAATAAATAAATAAATTAAAATTAAAATGATTTTTTTTAAAAAAATTGAAAAATTAAAAAATATGCATGCACACTCTCTCAGCCCCAGAAAAGCCATGGCAAACCCCTGTGGAGATTTTGCCAAGAAAACCCCAAGAACAATTAATAACAACAATAGTCAATATCATCATGGCGGGCTGCAGGATCTGCCTGGGGCCGGTCCAAAGTACTCAGGGGGCCACATCTGGCCCTCGGGCCTTAGGTTGCCTATCCCTGCTTTTAATGCTTAGTCAAAAAAAATCTCAAATCTAGCAGTTAAAATTTTGTTGAATTACAGTGGTTTGGACTATGACTTTGGAGAGCAGGGTTTGAATCCCTCATGCTCAGCCATGGAAACCCACTGGGTGACCTAAGGCAAGTCATATTCTCTCAGCATAACAAATTTGTCTTTAGATTGCCATAAGTCAGAAATGACTTGGAGGCACACAATAATAACCCAGACTGTTCAAAAACACCATCATCACAAAGGTGGTTAATATCCCTTTCTGTTGCTCCAGTGTCCAAATAAAGCAAACAGCTTGGAAATCTGGAAATCTTTCCCAGCTGCTTCACAGGCTCATGAGAAATCTTTCTCTCTTGATCAGAAACAAAGGGGAAGGAACAATCGTTTTTACAACATAAGTTTAGTGAGAACTATTGATTACCCTCAGGACCAGTGTAAAATTTAATCTTTGCAAGTTCTGTAATGTCTCATGCAGCGTGCAGATAGTTTGAGATTTTGTGAGGAAATATATGACAGGCAGTTTTCATCATGTTTATGATACATTTGGAATTTGCACCTCAAATTAATTCTCTTCAGATGTATCTGCATTCTTAATTTTATTAAGAAAGCATTTATATCCCATCAGCATGGGTCACAGAACCTCCAAGTATCTGATTAGACACTAAACATTTTGAGCAAAGTATTTATGGACTTAGGGCCTCGGCAGATGGCTAATTGCGCCGTCTCCGAGGCCCGGAAGAGGAGGAGCCGCCGCACGTTCGGCGGCTCTTCCTCTTCCTGAGGGCGCACCCGGAAGCGCCGGCTAATTGAGCCGCCGAAAGTGCGCCCGCCGCTGTTAGGGCGCACTTTCGGCAGAATCTAAAAGGATCGCCATTTTGGCGGTCCTTTTAGATGCGCCGGGGTTGCCCTCGTCTGCATCCCCCTTTTGTCTCCTTTCTTTCCAATGAGTCTTGGCAACATATGTTTTTTTCATTTGTAGCCTTAAAAGCAGGCTACAAACCTAGACCAAAACAAAATATGACTTGATATAAGCAAGAAATATTCAGTGCCACAGATAGTGTGCTAATTGAAAGGCAGGCAACAAAAAAACACACCTAAATTTTCTATATGCAAGTAGATCTTGTTGCAAGATCCCTTTGCATACTAATATTCCAGACTAACATGGCTATGTCTCTGAATTCTACCCCAATGGAAAGCACTAACAGTATCTGTAATCAAGGTGTGTTATTGTGTGCCTTCAAGTTGCTTCCGACTTATGGCAACCCTAAGGTGAGTGAACCTATGATAGGGCTTTCTGTGGCTGAGAGTGTGTGACTCACCCAAGATTACCCAGTGAGGTTCTATGGCTGAGCAGAGAACTCATAGAATCATAGAATTGGAAGAGACCACAAGGGCCATCCAGTCCAATCCCCTGCCATGCAGGAACTCCCAATCAAAGCATCCCTGACAGATGGCCATCCAGCCTCTGCTTAAAGACCTCCAAGGAAGGAGACTCCACAACTCTCCCTGCAAATTCATACCCATGACCTCTTTTATAGGGTCCATCATCTAGCATATGACCTTCCTCTCTTTCTGCTTCTGCACCTTTCCTAGCATTATTGTTTTTTTTCCAATGAGTCATGCCTTCTCATGATGCGTCCGAAGTACGACAGCCTCAGTTTTATCATCTTTTTGTCAAGTGAGATTTCTGATTTGATCTGTTCTAGCACCTATTTGTTTGACATTTTTGCTATCCATATCCTCAGCACTCTTCTCCATCAACACAATTCGAAAGAGTTGATTTTCTTCCTGTCTGCTTTCTTAACTGTTCAGCTCTTGCAATCCATACATGGTAATAGGGAATACAATGGATTGTATGATTTTAACTTTCATGCTCAATTGTATATCTTTATATTTTAGAATCTTTTCTAGTTCTTTCATAGCTGCTCTCCCCATTCTTAGTCTTGTTATGATTTCTTGACTAAAGTCCCACTGAGCAGAGCAATGGCGGACAGGAAATCTTGGAAATGTCTCATCTACAGAGTTGCCTTGGGTCGAGATCAACACAAGGGTGGATAACAACATAGTCAGATGCTCACTGGAGTAGTGAGTGAAGAGTAATTCAGGAGTAGCTGGCATTTTAGCAACCAGGGGCTCTTTGAAATCCCACAGCCATGCCAACCATATTTCTGTTCTAGTTATTTGCTTCTTCTATGACTTGCTCAATCTAAAGTTAACCAAATGAAATTTCTGTAGTCAGACTATATCAATAAGAAAACTTTCAACCCTTTGTTCTTGTCCTGGAAACAGATACAACAAGGGTGGAAACTGAATCAATGCCAGAGTGTCCACTCTGCTTCCATTAGCTATGCAGTAGACATTTTACAGGCCAACTGGCAGCAGCGACTCTGTGTTGGGGGGAGGGGGAGGAGGTTATATTAAAGAAGCATTTCTCAAAGTTAGCCTGAGCGCCACTTCTAGACTAAAGTATTGTTCCAGGAAGGCCTTGCTTGCCGTCTTCTCCCACTTGCCAACAATTTCCTCTGTGTTACTCAGCTGCTGCTCATTTACAACAGTCTCTGAAGCTTTGAGGGTTGGGCAGTTGTGAAGAAAGAGGTAGCAATATCACACATGTGTGAAGACAGAGCAGCAGGAGCTTCATGCTTCAAGATGGCTGTCATTGGTGAATCCAGTGTAGGTAACCTCAGCATTGCTTCCCACAGACTTCCTTGAACCAGAGTTAGCATTAGCAGCCAAAGCTGGGGCCACAGTTTTCAGAAGTCAAAAACACACACGCCTTGAATGGGAAGAAGAAAACAAACCAAATGAAATTTGGCTTCCTCCATGATTCTACCTTGCCAGCAAATGAGGTCTAGATAGACTGGAAGCTAACTAATATTAGTGCATTCCAGCCTTTGGAGTCCCAGGAAAGTTGCTCATTTGGCAATGTCCAGCCCCACAAAACCCACAGAGAACACATTTTTGGTGCAGTAGTTCCATATGAGAAAGCCAGCATGGTATAGTGGTTTGAGTATTGTACTAAGACTCTGGAGATCAGGGTCTAATTCCCCATTTGGCCATGGAAAACCATTGGGCAACTTTGGGCAAGCCACACACTCACAGCCCCAGGAAACCCCATGATAGGTTTGCCTTGGGGCCACCATAAGTCAGAAACTACTTGAAGACAAACAACAACAACAATGTTCCATATGCCACTTGGGTGAACTGTTCACTGATAGGGTATGGTTGGTAAAAACATGTCACCAAAGCGGTATCCACTGGAGTTTGGTTCCAGGAGCCCCCCTAGATATCAAAATCCAAGGATGTACAAATTCCATTAAATACAATGGTGTAGTAAAATTCCCATATAAAATGGCAAAATCGAAGTGGTGATTATCTGAACTTTGCCATGCTGTTTTGTGTTTGTTTTGGTTTTTTCCTGAAATGACCAAACAGAATGTATCTTCACAAATAATTGTGGCTGGGTACACTGACCATTCTGCAGATATTTTCCCAAAATTAAATTATTTCAACTGTGAGTTTTGAAGTCTATGTTTTAATGTGTTTTCAAAATTTTCAAAATAAGTAAATTCAGTATGAACAAAATCATTCTTTATGCTTCCTCTTCCCCTTCCAGACTACATTTTGGGAAAGTATAAGAACCATCATGGTATAGTGGTTTAAGGGTTGGACTATGACACTGGAGACTAGGGTTCAAATCTCCATTCGACCATGGAAACATACTAGGTGACCTTAGGCAAGCCACATTCTCTCAGCCTCAGAAGCAAACAAATCTTGGCAAGAAATCCCCCTGTTAGGTTCTCTTGTTGTTGTCGTTGTGCCTTTAAGTTGTTCTTGACTTATGGCAACCCTATAACAGGGTTTTCTTGGCAAGTGTCTTCAGAGGGGGGTTCCTTTTGTCTTTCTCTGTGGCTGAGAGAGTATGACTTGCCCAAGATCACCCAGTGGGATTCCATGGCTGAGCAGGAATTCAAACACTGGCCTCCAGAGTCACAGTTCAACACTCAAAGCACTACAACTTATGCTGGAAATGACCTGAAGGCAACACAATAACAATAATACTTTACTAGAGGAAGTATCAATGGAAAGTTTCCTCTGTCAAATTTCTGCTACTTGGAGTACAGAGCATGGGGAGGGGGAGAGAAAAAACAATAGATGGATATGAGATGCAGCTGTTACCACTCCACGTCCCCAGTTTACTCAGGACCATCTAATGGTAAACATTATGCCTCTTCACTCTGTTTCTGTGTGACTAACAAAAGGGCTGCAACTGCCAGCAAGACTCTTTTGCTTATACATACCTTATTCTTAATCTCCTTTTATTATTATTAAAGGTCAATGCAGCAGGAAATGAAAAACAGACATCAACAGAGCAAAAATAAAGCCGACAAAGCTTGAAAAATCTCACAAAAAATGTTATATAGCCACACCAAGTCAATGTAGTGACTGTGTGATGTAAATATGTAGTACCAGGATGGTAATTTCACGGGATTACTTAATATTACAGGTACTTAAGTCTTACCTAAACGGTAACCTGTTTTAAATAATATAAACAATACCTGGAGTTGTAATTAGCACTCACACACGCGTGCACACATTCACTACAAGTAGCATGGATCTTGCAGAAATGTTGAGGAGATAGTATTTTTAATGGCATTTTGTTACCTTTATTAGTCTGTGCCCTGGAAACCCACTGGGTAACCTTGGGCAAGTCACACTCTCTCAGCCTCAGGGGAAGGCAATGGCAAACCTCCTCTGAACAAATCTTGCAAAGAAAACCCAGCATTAGGGTTGCCTTAGGGTCGCCATAAGTTAGAAATGACTTGAAAGCACACAGCAACAGCAACATGCCATGAAATACTGTATTTAGCAAACATTACCAAGTTGTCACAATCATGCATTCCTTCCTTCTTGTCTTCCTTCTTATATATTATAAGGGTTGTTGTTGTTTTTAACCAATATTCTGCAAACCAAGCCAAATAATCTTCCCTAACTCTCTCCCTGGTCCCCCATAGGCAAGTCAGTGTTTTCATTTTGGAGATTTGTCAAATTTTTACTCATCTGCTCCTTCAGTTCTGAAATAGTACTCAATCTCCACTTTCTGGCACAGACAATTTTGGCCACTGCCAGCGTCTATTAAAAAAAAAAACTCTTTTACATCCACATTTTACTTAATATCCCCCAATATTATTTCATCTTCTTCTTAAACCTTTGTACAATTATGTCATATACTCCTTATATGAGCACATCCCAAGACTTTGCTACCTTCAGGCAATTCCAATAGATACACATAATGTATGTTATTTCCATGATACATTTACAACAAATGAATGGATTAACTTTATTTTGCTTAACATCTCTGGCATCATATATGTAAAGAATGTTATGATGAAGCACTTGTAAATTTGAATACAATGAGAATACATTTCCTGTTTGCAATATTAGGTTCTATTCTTGGGAAAATATATAATGCTCCATTCCTCTATTCCATGAATGTTTTAAATTGGACTTTCCTGTCCCTCATAGTTATATAACTATACACACACACACACACACACACACATATGTTGAGTCTGTGGTGTAATGGTTTGACCACTGGACTATTTGAGTTTGTGGTGTAGTAGTATGAGCACTGGACTATGAATCTAGAGACCCAGCTCAAGTGAAATCCCAGCTCGAGTAAAACAAAATTCCACTGGGTGACATTGGACATGTCACATTCTCTCAGACTCAGAGGATTGTAATGGCAAACCCCCTCTGAAGAAGCTTGACACAAAAACCTTGTGATCAGTTTGCCTTAAGAGTCCCCATAAGTAAAAAATTACTTGGAGCCCACAACAACAACAACAACAACAAAGACTGAATCTCCTATATTCGGAATTCCAAAATCCAAAATATTCCAAAAAAACCAAAACTTTTTTCTTGGGTGTCTTCTGATTGTTCAATGTACACAAACTTTGTTTCATGCATAAAATTATTTAGCAATATTGTATAAAACTACCTTCATGCTATGTGTATAAGAGATCTATGTAAAACACAAATGAGTTTAGTGTTTAGGCATGATGACCTCGACTAAGTCAATCCATTTGATGTGCAGTCTTTCTCTCTTTCTGCTGCCTTCCACCTTGCCAAGCATTATTGTCTTTTCTAATGAGTTGTGCCTTCTCATGATGTGGCCTCAGTTTCATCATTGTGGCTTCCAGGGAGTATTCAGGCTTGATCTATTCAAGTTTCTCTTTTTGGCTGTCCATGGTATCCTCAGCACTGTTCTCTAGCACCACAACTCAAATGAGTTGATTGTTGTTATTGCTGGCTTTCTTCACTGTCCAGCATTCACATTCATTCATACATGGTCCCGGGGAATACAATGACAATTCCAGATTTAGTGCTCTGTTGTATATCTTTAAATTTTAAGATCTTATTTAGTTCTTTCATGGCTAATTTTCCCATTCCTAATTTTCTTATCTCTTGACTGCAATCTCCATCCTAAACAATGTCTGATCCAAGGTACGGACACTTTTTAACTATTTCAACTACTTCATTGCCTAGGCTGAATTTATGTAGATCCTCCATGATCATTGTTTTTGTTTACATTCAGCAGTAATCCTGTCTTTGCACTTTCTTCTTTGTTCAGAAAAAACAACAATTCCCATGATTCCCTAGCACTGAAATAATAAATGAATAAATAAATAATAAATGAATAAATCATCAGAATAGTAGTAGGATGGAGTATTAAAAACAAATAGATACCGGTTGCGTCTCCCTTATCTGAAAAGCTTGAGACCAGAAGTGTTTTGGATTTTATTTTATTTTATTTTATTGGATTTTGGAATACCTATATGACTCAGAAGAAGGAGGAATAAAGAGAAGAGGAAGGAACTTCAACATAGACTTTCAAAGAAGAAAGTGCAAAGACAGGATTACTGCTGAATGAAGTCTATGATGTTTTCTGCTAGTAGTATGGTGCCATCCACATATCTTAGATTGTTGAAGTTTCTATTTGTTTTTAATACTCCATCCTACTACTATTCTGATGATTTATTCAAACCATTTAGGGCCTTTACAGACTGCCAGAAATAATGCAGCTCGAGGCCACTTTAACTGCCCTGGCTCAGTGCTAGGGAATCATGGGAATTGTATTTTTTTTCTGAGACATTGAGCCTTCTCTCTCAGAGAGCTCTGGTGCCACAATAAACTACAGTTCCCATGATTCCTTTGCACTGAGCCAGGGCAGTTAAAGTGGCCTCAATTTGCACTATTTCTGGCAGTCTGTAAAGGAGTCCTCTTCTTGCCTTAACTGAATGGAGTAGGACTCCACTTTATAATCAGAACTGTGGCGGGGTTGGTGGGGAGCAAGTGGAAAAGATGGTTGATAGAGAAAAGCCAGGAATTGTTCTTAGATTTTAATATCATCTAGAGAAGTATTTCAGGGCATTTAAAGCCTCTGCCTTTTAGGAGTCAATGAAATTCATTCCTGAGCTGCTTTCAAGGAACTTCTTGCGTT
The DNA here is from genome assembly GCA_020142125.1 of Phrynosoma platyrhinos. Taxonomy (NCBI): domain Eukaryota; kingdom Metazoa; phylum Chordata; class Lepidosauria; order Squamata; family Phrynosomatidae; genus Phrynosoma; species Phrynosoma platyrhinos. The sequence goes on from CM034701.1 coordinate 257,246,337, forward strand.
TGGAACAATGTAAAGTGGTTTATTTGATTCTCTAGCACTTCTCCCGGTTGTACTGGCTACAGAATTACTTGTTTTCCCAATAATAAATTGTTCCCTCAGTTTCTACATAATACAGCTTATACTAGAGTGCCTCAGACTTACAGATTTCACACAACAGCAAGGATGAGGTATTGTAGGTCCGCAGGTAAGAGTGATTTACAATTCAGCATTATACCTGCCCATTGGCTTTGTTTGCTAGAACTGATGGGAGAGGAAGTCAAACAACATTTGGACAGTCATATATTTCCACACACCCCTGCACTACAGTAAAGTATTCTGTTGCATACCCTCCATCATTTCACAAATGAAAACTGGATATATGTGTAGTAGCCAAGCAACATCAGAGTGGTCAAACTGGGGGAAGTTAGTAATGAATGAGAACTGCAACAGTTTGCTTTTGCCATACCCTACTGGGAAGGGCAAGATTGCACACCCTACTTTCCTCTCCCATCACTGAGTTAAGTGAATAGAAACTAGTTTTGAGCTTTGAGCTTAGTTTGCAGCAGCTGCAATAAGGTGAGCACAAAGGGAGAAAGTGAGAGAAGGAAGGTGAAAACTGGACCAATTTAAAAGCACCTGGAAAACGGACAACAGAGGGCTAATTGGGACTGTCCCTGCCAGTCAGTTGGAGGGTATGCTGTCGGCACTACAATTCTGCATGAAGAGTTTCAGTCCAAACATATTTATATATTTATTCCATTAATTAGCCTTCTTTCAAGACCCTCTTCCAAAGGAACTTGTAGCTTCAATACAACAGAATCATGCTAATAAAAATCCATTATATATCTGTAAAAAGAAAACAAAATACCACAACTGTTTTGGCATTAATTTGTTCTGGTTGATCCTACTCGGTTTTCTTTCAGAATGTCACTTTGTTTCTTTTTCTTTTCTTTTTTTTCTTATCAAAAGAAAGGTGAATGAAAAGATTCATTACCTAGGTTACTCTTTTTTGCACAACAGCTTTGTTCACATAGAACCTAACAAAATGAAAATGACAAGTCCTAAAATCTGAAGCAGACAGTTCCAAGCAACAACACACAAGAAACCCAGGGGAGGTGGAAGAATTTGGGATTCATGTCAGTGCAGATTTTTTCCCATTGTTATGAAAACAGGACACAGGTGCAAACAAATAAATATAGGCCTTTAAAAACTGAAATAACATGAGTTTGGTGTATAGGAGAATAATGCCTGCCAATATTACAAACATCCGTAGAATACTATGCCAAGAGAATGGATTTTGCAGCCATTCTAGATCCTCTTCTGCCTACAACTATGCATCTTTGGCCCCTTCCCCAGCTCTTCAAACTCACATTGGGAAATTTTGCTCTTTGTATTCTTGGCAGTATCCTGAACAGGCAGCAAAGACAACTTTTAGTACTTCCCCATCCACAACTGCTTTCTGTCTTTCGATATACTTTAGAGGAGTCTGTCAGGAAGCATGTCAGAAAATCCATTTACCACTGGAGGAGAATATCCTATATGACCAAGGGAGAAGCCATTCATGCTGGCAAAGGTGGAATATATTTTTACCACTTCTAGCAGTTTAAAGTGTGTCTGTGGGTGCATCTTCACTGTAGAAATCAAGTGCTGTAGCTCCATCTTATGGAATCCTTTTCAGTTTTACAAGGGCTTTGGTCTTCATGGCTAATGCTTCACAAAGTTACAAATCTCAGGATTCTATTGCGAAAAAGATGTCAAACTACATTATTTCTATAATGTAGATGTGTCCCATACTGCAAGCCAGTGCAGGTCTTATAATATGGTTTTTGTGTAATGTTCTGGATGACATCCGGTAGTGACATTTTGCACTGTCATCCACAAAGGTAGCCCCATGCAGTGCAGACTGCAGTAGTCTAAATGGGAATTTACAAGTGCATCATCTATAGTGGCCAGTATGTAGTGAGATCTTGTATCACCTTTGAGACTAACTGAAAGAAAGGAATTGGCAGCATGAACTTTTGTAG
>CM034701.1:257270189-257286495 GCA_020142125.1 Phrynosoma platyrhinos
ATTATATGCTGGTGTATGACCATAATAAAGATTCTATTCTATATTTATATTAAGTGTTTTTTTTAAAAAAACAGGCAAGAAGGTTGGTTCTGTTTTGCCAGTGTGACCAACTGCCCTCCTTTTCCAGACCAAGTCCTCCATTTCAACTTTCTCTCCAGGAGGAATTGTAAAATGTCCTCCATTTGGACCATCACTAAGAAGCATGGGTTTATATCTATATTAAGTGTTTTTTTTAAAAAAACAAGCCAAGGGTTTGTCTTGTCTTGGAAGGGTAACCAAATGTCCCCCTTTTCTAGGACCTACCTGTCCTCCATTTCAACCTTCTGTCTGGGAACGATTCCCTAATCTCTTCCATTTGAAGCAAGACTATGAAAGCATGGATTTTTATTTATATTAAGTGTTTTATAAAAACAGGGCAGATGGTTGGTTGGGTTGGATCTGTTTTGCTAGGTGACCAAACTTTTCCTCCTTTGCCAGGACCTATTTGGAGCAGGGCTAAGGCTCTTGGATTTATATTTATGACTGGTTTTAGCTTTTATTTGATAAATGTTCTATATTTTTTTAAGGCCCCACATGTTGAAGTGTCTGGTCCTCTTTTGTGGTGGACTGAACATCTGGTCACCCTTTTTAAGCAGGAGGCACAAAAGGTCTCCCAAGAGGAGCGCCTCAGAGGCCCACTGAGCAGATGGCCTCACCCTGCAAATGGAGGAGCTTCAAGAGAAATGGAGGACATGACCAAAGAAAAAGGTTAAAACACTCACATAAATGATAAATCCAGGCTTTTTAGTCCTGCTCCAAATGGAGGACGTTTGGGAATTCCTCATGGAGAGAAGGTTGAAATGGAGGACTTGACCAAATAAAATGCTCCTGGAAAATCACTCGTGAAAATGTAAACCCATGTTTCGTAGTCCTCCTCTAAATGGAAAAGATTTTGGAGTTAATCCTGGACAGAAGGTTGAAATGGAGGATAGGGAAAGATGTCTGGTCACCCTGGGCAAGGCACCACAATAAAAAAGTAAAAATACTCCTAGAAATATAAACCCATGCTTTCTTAGCCCTGCTCCAAATGGAGGACTTTTTCAAATTCCTCCCAGAGTCCCAGACAGAAGGCTGAAATGTAGGATGTGTCCTTGAAAAGGAGGGCCTCTGGTCACCCTGTCAGAGGCTACAAAGAAAACAGAGGAAGAAGGGATGATGTGGGAAGAAGAGAAGGCCCTTTTCTCCTCCTCCTCTGCCTTTTCTTTGTTTGAGGCACCAGAAACATACACACACACACACAGGGCAGAAGTATCCCTTCTGTGTGGAAACATTCAGGGGGAGCCACCTTGGTCATATAGCAAAATACAGTACCATCCAAAAGCCTCAAAACAGGGACACCTTTATTGTTGTTGTTGTGTGCCTTCAAGTCATTTCCAACTTACAGCAATCCTAAGGGGACCCTATCATGGGTTTTTCTTGGCCAGATTTGTTCAGAGAAGGTTTGCCCTCCATGGTCAGCCAGTGGGTTTTGTGGCCAGCCAAAAGACACAATATACATCTTACATATCCATGTTGGACATGAAGAGCAAAGTACAATAACATCCACAATCCACAAAACAGCCTTTATTGGGCCAACCGAAAGACACAAAATGCACAATACAAGCTTTCGAGGCTCCATTAGCTTCTTCAAAGGTGTTTTTAAAAATATAATACAGGAGAAAAAAATTCAAAATATATGTCAATGTTAGGGCTGCATTTTATCAAGTTGTTGTTGCTGTTGTTGTCGTTGTTGTCTTGTTCTATGAAGGGATATCTATGCAGGCAGGCCCCTTCTCTTTCTGGCTATATATGTGGCATTGGGAGCACAGTATTCCTTTGCCTGATGAAGAAGCCAGGCAAAAGCTTGTAACATATATTTTGTGCATTTTGGTTGCTCCAATAAAAGTATCACTGTTTGGTGGATTTTGGATGTTCCTATACTTCTGTATGGAGAAACTCTAAACCGGCTTAAATGAGGCATGCATGGTTATGGATGTTAAATAGTGACTAGTTTTCAAGACTACCAAAAGCAAACAAAAAGAATTGGTGCAAGGTTGAAGACAAGGAAACCTTACATTCCTCTCAGTCATTTTTATTCTTGAACACACTTCGCACTCAAGACATGCTCAGGGGGCACCTTAGCTCTGAGGCACCACAGACTTCCAGGATCACCAATAAAAATAGTATTGTGCAGTATTGACCCATGATAGGCATTGCTTTCAAGGCACAAAGAAGAGCCCTGCAATGAAAACAAATGCCAAACCCTAGAAACATTTCTCCTTTAGGTAGTCATAAAATGAGATTGTGTGAGTTTTCCTAAAAACTTGAGTTGGGAAGGGGGTTAAACTCTTGGGAGCTGTTGTTTAAAAGGAAATCTGTGGCAGGAAAAAGCCCAGAGTCTATCTCAAAGAATGTATCTGGCTTACGTTTGCCTGCAAATATGTTGAGGGTGCAATTCTAATTTGAGTAGCAGTCTGTTCTCGGAGGCTCTTCTTTTGCAATCGCCTCTGCAAACTACACAACAAATGAAGGATTTGCACTGCCATGAATTCCACAAAGGAGAGGGGCTGCTTGTGTGTTAGAACTGTCTGCACCCATAGAGTTTCCCATTGAAAACAAAGGACTCAGCCTAGAAATGGTGCATCTGCACATTACCCTTAGATTTCTGGAAGCCACATTTGTTGGGCATCCTTGGGGTTCTCTTTGAAAGGGGCTAGGAATGTGGCAGCAAGGAATGATTACAGTTAGCATCGACTGCTTAGAATTTTAATTATTTTTTAAAAATAGAATAAACAGTAACAAAGCTTTACTTGCACCATGATATCAGAAGCAACATGGGTATACAAGCCAGTGTGGCGTAGTGGTTTGCATGTTGGATTATGACTCTGGAGACCAGGGTTTGAATCCCAGCTCAGTCACGGAAACCCACTGGGTGACCTTGGGCAAGTCACATTCTCTCAGCCTCAGGGGAAGGGAATGGCAAACTCCCCTCCAAACAAATCTGGTCAAGAAAACAATAGGTTCACCTTAGGGTCACCATAAGTCGGAAACCTGAGGGCACAAACAACAACAAAAACAACACAAAATACAATCAAAAGCAAAATTATTATGTCTCTGTTTCATAAACCAAGTATATGAGCACTCAATCAGAAATGTCAAGTCTGGTGTCATGGTGTGAGTATTGGACTCTGGGGCTGCATCTGCACTGCAGAAATAATCCGGTTTGACGCCACTTTTACTGCCATGGCTCAATGCTATGGGATTGTGGGAATTGTAGCTTGTTGTGGCACCATATTTCTGCAGTATGGATGCAGCCTGGGAGACTTAAGGTTCTAATCCCTATTCAAGCATGGAAACCCACTGGGTGATCTTGGCTAATCCCATTATCTCAAAGTAAGGCATGGCAAACCTGCTTTGAATAAATCTTGCCATGAAAAATCCTGTAACAGAATCTCTATAAATTGGAATCCACTTGGAGGTACACAACAGTCACTCGTCCTCTTTCTCTGTTGATCTTTCTCACACACAATTCTAGTAACTGAAAGAAGGAAGTTTGAATTATAAAATCATAGATTGGAAGAGGCCACAAGGGCCGTCCAGTCGTAGACTTCAGTCTACTTCCTCAGATGTCTATGAAAAGTCATGCTGCCAACTTTTTTCTTTCAGTTAGTCTCAGAGGTGCTACAAGATCTCTCCACATACTGATTCTGTAGACTAACACAGGTATATCTTTGAATTCTACCACAATTCCAGTAAGTTTTGCACCACTGCAGTGCTGTCCACATTAGGTTTTCGTCCTCATTGTTGTCTAATCAGGGTGACCAGACATCCCCTTTTTCCAGGACATACTCTACATTTCCATGTTCTGGCCAAGAGCAATTTCAAGATGTCCTCCATTTGGAGCATGACTCAAGAAGCATGGATTTACATTTATGTGAGTGTTTCTAGCTTTTATTTGATCATGTCCTCCATTTTTCCTTGAAGGCCCTCCATTTTGTGGTGCTTTGCCCTCTGTGGTTAGGACACCTGGTCACCCTGCATGTAATACCTGGAGCTGCCACTGTTACAGTGTGCATAACGGTAAGTATGGTGATAAAAATCTGAATGGAAGCGATAGGAATGTCCAGCTTGTGACATGTTTATGTTGTTGTTGTTCTTTTGTGCGTTCAAGTTGTTTCCGATTTGTGACACATGTATACATCTCACATAATTTGTTGGCAGTGGCTAAGAGAGAAGTTGACTTCTACCATCTGCTGCTATGAGAGTAAAAGGGAAGAGGATGCACATTGCGTGCTGAGAAATCTTAAGAAGAGAAAAAGAAAGCGGAAGACTAGATCTGGACATACTTTAGCTAACACAGGATGTTCTGTGTTGAGAAAGATGGTGCGATTATGGGTGGAATATTTGAGAAGAGGATCATCACACTGCTAACCACTGTTTCATCCTAACAGAAATGAGCTTTAGGAAATTAGCTTTTGGCATTTGGAGCAGGAACTCTTCAACTGATTGCTGCTTGTGAAAGCCAACTACTTTCCACACCATTCAAGGCCTCCGTTGTAGAGCAATTGGAAACTAAAAGTGCCCTTGGCTGAAGCAAGACCCAAAGGTGAAGGAGCTGGCCACTGGCCAGCTGTCTCAGCATCGTTGTTTGTGACCAATGGGATTTCTTGCTACTCACTCTTATTGTGACTCAGTTTCGTTGGCAGTCTTCCTTCTGAGAAGGAGAAGAGAGATTAATTCCTCGTTTTCTGGGGGAGCAAGACAGCAAAACTTTGTTCCTCCTGAGCAGTAGCTACAATCATCACAAACAGAGGCAATGCTCGATTGTGTTGAGCAGGATAATGCTTCCCATTGCTTCCAGAGAAACAGCGTGAGCAATATGCTAGAGCAAATTCAAAGTAAACCAACATTCCATTATTTACATTTGATCATTTTTAAGGCAGTGGAATGCGTGGGTTTGTTGCTGTTCTGTCATTTGGACTTATGGCAGCCCTAAAGCAAACCACAGGGTTTGTTTGTTTTTGCCAGTTTCTTCAGAGGGGGTTTGCTATACTCTGAGGCTGAGAGAGTGTGACTTGCCAAAGGTCACCCAGCGGGATTCAGACCCTGCTCTCCAGAGTCATAGTCCAACACCCAAACCACTACACTATGCTGACTCTCCTGCCAACAAGTATGGAAACAGTGGTACTAAACACACTACAGAAATAATCCAGTGTGAGACCACTTTAACTGCCTGGCTCAGTGCTAGGGAATCCTAGGAATTGTAGTTTATTGTGACACCAGACCTCTCTGACAGAGAAGGCTAAATATCTCACAAAACTACAGTTCCCAGAATTCTCTAGCATTGAGCCAGGGCAGTTAAAGCAGTCTCAAAGTATATTATTTCTGTAGTGTCTTTTGGACCAGCAACATCCAGGCATTAGGAAGATCATCTACTGATCAGGAAAATGTTCGGTAGAAAAGCTAAAACATATGTATACAATAGATCTGAATTTGAGTGGTGAACAATTCCCTTTTGGAGTGTGAATATTGGAGGGAAAATGTTTTTGGCTATCATGCTATTGGACATTTCATAGGAAAAGCCAGTCTTCCTTGAAGAGCTCTGTAGCCCAGACCTCATGTCCACAACCATGAAAATGCTTGACTCACCACCAAACAAAATCTAATGACTTGTCTCACCTCACAAAAAATCCAATTGGTCCTAAGACGGTGTTTACTTTTCTGTTCTTAATGATCATTTTTGAAAGTTATTCATCTCAAATTTGGACATAAACAATTGCCAGTTAAAACTCTCTGGCATAAAGCCAGTAATGCTGTCTTTCTTTCTTGCAGGCAAAGACAAAATTAGTCTGGCTTGTCCCTTTTTAATACAATGTAGAAATATAGCTTCTCTTCAAACTTTCCAATACATGTTGATTTTTGTCAAACACTGCCACTTGCTGGTTTCAGTACAACCATTTAAAGAATGTGACTTAAAGTATAATAACTTTAGCATGGTTGATGTTGTCATATAGAATGACTTTCTAGATATTAAATCGTGTGCTCTGCGATTTGTTTGCAAATTGCATATTTTAAAGTATAAATACCAAGGATTAATTTTAACCCGTATTTCAGAATTCTCTGTTTCCTCACTTCTCACAAAAATATCAGTCACATATGCTGTGGCTTCCCAGATTTTTTTCAGTCCGTTCTTCCCCCTGCAGACTGAATCTCAATTTGGGGGAGGTAATTTCATCTTTCCCCTCCCCAGAGCAGTCCTTGAAAGCCTTTTAAAATGCTACATAAAGAGTTGGGGTCAACATCACCTGGGGATGATGGGAAAATCCCTGGAAATTAACTAGCAGCATTTTCCATAAGCAAAACCATTCTAACATAAGAAGGTTGCTACTAGAGTCCTGTTTGGATATTTGTAAGGGAGAAAAAGATCTGCCCATTTCAAAAGGCTTAAAGTATTGCCATGATTATTTTCTTGATTATTAATGTAGTAATTTTTCTCTAGTTTTACTGAGGTATTGCCTCTAATGAATGCCATCAACAACAGAACAATACACAGTTTACATGGGAACCACTCCTCCCTACCCAGGGTCTCACAGTAGATATAGACCCACTCTCTTCCATTCCAGTATTCTCTGAAGATGCCAGCCACAGATGCTGGCAATATGTCAGAAAGAAACTCTTCTAGAACATGGCCACACAGCCCAAAAAACCCACAAAAAACTATGATGCCGACCATGAAAGCTACGACTTCACACTCTAATGAATTGTTTTATTGTAAATTGCCTTAGGGTCGCCATAAGTCAAAAATGACTTAAAGACACACAACAAAATGTTATTGCTTTCTTGTCATTTTTTAGCAATCAGTTTTATGTCTTGTTTTTATTGGAAACCAATTTGGGATATTTAAAATGAAAAACAGCAATAAAATATTCATGAATAAACCATGAAGTACCTGGTTAATTTAGTTTTTACTTTGTTTCTAATTGTTGCTGCTGTCAAGTTGTCACTTTGTTTTTGTCAAGTTAACTTGGACTTATGGCAGTCCTATGAATGAGAGACCTCCAATTCACCCTGTCATCAAGAGCTTTGCTCAGGTCTTGCAAACTCAGGACTGTGGCTTCTTTGATTGGGGACATTATTACACCAGTCCCCTTTGTGCTGCAATCCTGCAAGCCAAACTAAAATGGCAAAATACCGATTTTGGAGCAGCCACCACCGCATTTCTTCCATTTGTGGAATTGGGACTGCTGCTGGCATTGTGCTTCCTTCCCATCCTCTGCCTTAACCCTGCCCTCATTCCCTTATGCCTTACCCAGCATTTTTTAAATAAACTATTTTGTGCAGTTATGGAGCTCTGCAGCCCCGATTTAAGTTTTTTTAAATGATTTTTAATTTTTTTTGAGGCTTTAGCTTCAAAATTGCAGTAAGAACAGGGAAAATGATTTTTAAAAAGTGAGGAGGAAGAGGGAAAAGATGGCAGTGACACCATGTGACTTCCAGTTACGTGAATGACCCAGGAATGGCTTTTCACTCCTGGGGCATTGTGTGACTGGTAGTTCATTCACAGGTTTCCACCGTGAATGAAAAGCGATGGGTCAAGGACAGCGAAGCTACAGGAGGAAAGTGGCATTGTGCGATCAGCATCACTGATGACAGTAGCAAACCTGCAACAGGTGTCATGGGGCCTCTCAGGGAAGGTGCTTCTGAGGCGGTGCACGCTCCCTCCCCTGTGCCACCCTTTCTTTTTCCTGATGAGGAAAAGGATGGGACAATGTATGGAGGGAGCATGCGCAGGGACGCTGTGGGGGAGGAGAGCACAGGGATGGTACAGAAATGGAGCGCATCCATGAATGGCATGTGGGTGGAAAGAACATGGAGCAGTGTGAAAGAGCGTAGGAACAGCATGTAGGGACAGCACAGGAGATGGTGCATGTGAGGGGAGAGCACAGGGATGGCACGCAGGGATGAGTGTGCAGGGATAGGGCATGGGGACAGTGGGGGGTGGTGGCATGCAGCGGGGAGGACCCAACTAGCTGTCCCCCAGTGCAGGCTGCACCACCACACCCCCTAATGATGTCAGTGGCTGATGCCACGTCCTTTCCAGGTTAACTGTGGTTTAAAAGCTATGTGTGATAATCTCCTAAGTCTACCCACTGGTAATAGACTCAGGTTTTCACTTTGTGTGCATGTGTCCTCAAATTGCCTGTCAACTTATTGTGACCCAATGAATCTTTCCTAAGGTTTGCTTTAACAAGGAATATTCAGATGTGGTTTTGCCCATCCCTTCCTCAAAAATGCAGCCTACAGCACCTGGTCTTTGTTGGAAGTATCTCATCCAACAACTAACCAAGGCTGACCCTGCTTAGCCTCCAAGAATAAATGGGATTTGGTGGTTTTCGGCTATTTAGACCTTGTTGTTGTTATTGTTGTTGTTGTGTGCCTTCAAGTCATTTCTGAGTGACTTACGGCGACCCTAAGGCAAAGATATCATGGGTTTTTCTTGGCAGGTTTTGTTCATAAGAGGTTTGCCACTGCCGTCCTCTGAGGCTGAGAGCAGGTTCACCCAGTGAGTTTTATGGGTGAGAATCAGGACTCAAACCCTGGTTTCCAATCATAATCCAACACTCAAACCATTATGCCAATCTTACTGTCATTTAAGCCTTACCAGCCTATACATTTAAGTAGTTCACACACCCCCCCCCATTGTGCCTAAATATCCTGAGGACATATGAATTCAAAAGAAGACTACAGAAGGAACAATGTAAACAGAGTACCGTCAGAGTCCATACCAATGGTTTTTTTCTTTCCATTCTGCCAGCCATAACTTCCCGTGTCCCAATATTTCTTGGAGTGATAAGTTTACATTTTGTCCTTTTACATGCTACAACTTCTGGGATATATATAATAGATATATTTTACTGCTGTTGATTTTATAGGGCACATGCATAATTTGTTAAGCTAGGGTACAGGCAAGTAGGCAAGTTGCAGCCTGTGGATTGTATGCAGCCCTTGAGACCCCAAACTAAGGCCCACAATGTCCTCCATATATATATATATATATATATATATATATATATATCTCCAAGTGTTAGTTTGGTTATTAATTTTGTCTGAAACCTGGCCAAATGACTGAAACAGAAGCAAATGTGGCAGTTCACCATTGAGGAAGGCTCTTGTAGCCCTCTAGTTGTCACTGGAGCATAACTCTCTGATGGCTGTTAAGGCAGATGTGAAAGAGAGAGCATTCGTGATCATGGCAATATGAATATGGAACATGGCTGGATAGGGGGCAGGTACAGATTTGTCGGTCTAGGTGATTAATCTGTAGGATGCTAACCAGTTTTCTTTCAGTAGTATATATAGCTGGGTAGTAGAATTCCAAATAATATGAGAACTGTAAAATGTTTGTGTTTTAGTGTGTTTATCTATATAACTATATATAGATATATTGTTCCTAAATTGTTACTAATTGGTTTTGCCACTGGCTGCTACAGGATTTATGGACAAGACTGCAAATTATGTTTTTATAGTTAAAATATTACTTATCTGATCATTGATAGTATATTGTAACAACTGGTTGGAAAGTTACAGGGGGGTAAATCACAGTAAGATGATGGTAAGTTAACAAAGTACTTTCTACAATGTTAATTTGCCCTGTGCCAATGGGATTTTGAGCGCGGACTGTACATGGTTATGATGGTGGGATGGATTTATAGCCTGCTGTTCCAGATATTTAAGTATGCCTAACCTGGTGTTATGACACTGGGATCTACTCATATAGCCTGCCTATCCAATGATCTATAGCATTCACTTCAGAAAGGTACAGACCACATCCATCCATTTATAAATTTAAAACTTCCTTTGCCTTGAATGCTGGAGGCTAGGTGCACAAAATGGCGAAACTAGCAAGCACAGTTGCCATTTCCATTTGCCCTATGTATAGCTGGTGCTGCATCAGTCATTTGGACAGGCTATGGTTTGAGAGTAATGAACCACTGAAGTAGTTTACAGCTTTCAGTGTCTCAAGTGTAACTGTCATAGACATACTACAGGGGTAGGCAACCTTTCCCCTTTAAGGGCCGAGGGACTTCAGCTCCCAGAATCCCAGGAGCTATTGGCCAACATAGGACTATTGGCCAACACTGCTAAGGCTTCTGGGAGCTGAAGTCCCTCGGCCCTTAAAGGGGAAAGGTTGCCTACCCCTGATATACTAAAATAAATGTGTTAATACAAAATCAAAATCAGTGCTAGTACATTTGAAGTATTAAATATTAGTCACAAGTTAGAACATGGAGGAAAGCACAAGCAGTCACTCAAAAGAATTTGAATACGAATCTGTGGTGTGATATAGATTCATAGATGTCATCTGTAGTCTCAGGGGTAGGCAAATTGTCCCCTTTAAGGGCCGAGGGACTTCAGCTCCCAGAAGCCTCAGCCATGTTGGCCAATAGTCTGGGATTCTGGGAGCTGAAGTCCCTCAGCTCTTAAAGGGGAAAGGTTGCCTACCCCTGATAGACACTCTCAAATGCATATAGCAGACTGCATATAGAAGTGCAAAGGAAATATAAGTTGAACATTTTGTTTCAATGGAGATCAAGCCCCTCCAGTGAAATTAAAATACAGTGCACCCTTCCCATCCACAAGAGTTTGGTTCCACACATCCCCACAAACTGGAAAAGACATGGGTGCTCAAGCCCATATTAATCAATGGATGGTAATGTACATGCACCTGTGTTGCTGTATGCATGTGTTGCCATTAACTAATATGGTGTAGTGCAATATGCAGGAACTCCAACCCATGGCTGGCTAGCCCTTCTATACAGCGGGCCCACTGTAGTAATTGAAAATCCTTGTCCACAACAAATGTAAGTGTGAAGAATTCTTTGCAACGGGTTGTTTAAAATATGATTTTAATCACTTGGATTGCACCACACTGGGATTGTAAACTTAACTACTTTTAAGCATGGTGCTACGGAAGAATTAGCAATCTGGTTTGATAATGAAAAAACTAAAACCTTATGAGGAGATCTTTAAAAATAGTTTTTAAAAATGTGCTATTTATCATAGTGGCTAGCAATACTCGGGGTGAAAGGAAGAAAGGTAACAACTCACCAGAGAACAGCTGTGCTACGAATGTGGCAACACATTTTTATTTATTTATTTATTTAGAGTAAGATGTGTTCACATCCAGCATGACAAAATTTGTACAAATTTCACAATTTAAAAATGAAGTTATCACAGCAACTTGTGATTTCACACATTTATAGCAAAATTAAAATGTCAACAAACCCATGCTGTGTAGTACAAAAATAAATCAAACCTCAGTTCCACAGAGAGCACAATAAGTAGTTTATACAAAATTCTGTCTTAATAAATGATCACTTAAATTAAACTTAGAAATGAAAATGAACAATAAGTTAGAATAAATAAACTCTGATGACTCACAATAATTTCAGATGAAAGGTCAGCATTCTAATATGTGACACTTTTGTGATCCCTATATAATAGTCACAGATAACTTTTGATTTGATATTATGTACCAACATTAGATGAGTAGCGCGGATTTGTGCTTAAAATCCCTTTTCCATTGTACATAGGTGATAACAATAAGAATCCAAAACTGATACTATCTATTACTCTACAGAAAGCGTTACTATATTGGCAAAGAAGCTGCAGACACAATGCAGTGGAAAAATGCATATGCCATTATGAACAATGAGAGCCCTAAAAGGAGGCTAGGGCAAAAAGTACAATATATATGGCAGAAGGTGAACAACAAGCACCTTGCTTCAGCTCTCAAAAAGGCAATTCTGAGCATGGCAGCTACAACTAATAGCACAACAGAAATGAGGGCACTATACAGAGATGATCCTGCAGAGCCCCAAAGTAATTACATAATCTTCTCCCAGCTAGTTATTAAAGTCCTCATGGAAAACTGTAAGCTTTTTGTACAGTGAATAGTATAAAGTGCCGCTGGGATATACATATATTTATACATATATATATACCGAGGTTGAGTATTGTATCAGAATATTTGTTGTGAGATCCCTGTAGTCTCCCCTTAGCAATATTATTGGATGAGCCACATTGGCTTCCACTCTAATTTGTTCAAATTTAGTGTCACAACGCTAATGACACAAGAAATTGCACACCTCCGTATGGATATATAGGGCAAGGTAAGTGCAAATAGTCAACTGGCACATTGTGGGGACAATGACCCTGTAAGTCCTGTTCTGCTAAAAATATTTTATTTTATTATTATTATTATTATTTTTTACAAAACCCATCTTTTTTCATAACAAAATTTTTAAAGTACTTTTGTACTTTCTGCATAACATCAAGACATGGAAGGAAAAGATATGCTATCAAATTGAAAGTAACGTAACATCTGACAAATACAACACGCCATCTGAATTACTACTTTAAATGGGAAACAAAAATGTTGCAAGAAAAAGTGGTCTTATGCATACATATAGTGCAGTTATTTTGAAGAAATAACAATCAAATCTGAAAAGTACAATACTTTTTTAAGCTTGAAATGATGCAATTTAAAGCAAAAAGTGCCAAAGTATATTTAGTTACATTAAAATTTTGATTGCATTCATATTTTTTTGCAATAGGTAACAGTAGAACAAATAAATAGCATAAGGAAATGCCACAGTAATAATGATTGTACGCCAACAAAAATAAGCAGAACCTAAAGGAAACAAAGTGAAAGGATCAGATTAACTGAACTGTATTGCATTTCCTACATAAATGTAGCAATGAATCCAGGTCAGTAACTGCTGTAATGATAAAACTTTTAGGTTCATTCCCAAATTAAAAACTTTTTTTTAAAGGCAATTATTTCTTTTAAACTATTGCCTTTTGCCTTAAGAAGGAAATACTGAACTTCTGAAAAGATGAACTACAATGCTGCAACAGATAACTCAGACGGACACTTTTAAAGAGTCCTGGAGAGATAAGAGGATGTTGGTCCCAAAGTATATTGGAAAAGAAAAGTTGAAATCTTCACGTTGTCCACCTCTGATAGAGCTCCTGTCATATGGAAGTTCCCATATTCATACCATGTAATGCTTAGAAGTTAATTAAAAAGTGCTGTTTAAGCTGCTTTGAATCTTCTGTCAAGTTTCCATGGCTTGATGTTGTCTTACAATAAATTACTCATTTTACATCTCACATCTAATTCATGCCCTTTATTTGGAATTCCAACCCCCCTTCTTTTTATTGCCCCCACCACATACCATCTTCTGAAAACAAAAGTCACAATATTTTCAAGCATTGTTCAAAAATAAAGCATTTTTGCAACCAATTCTTGCTATGAAACAATATGCACACAAATTTCTTAATTCCCATAAAATCCTCCAGCATGAGACAAAATGAGAGTGATTAAAAAGTGGCTGCAGACTGCAACATTGTCATTCAAAGCAGGTTTTCTTTTTTCTTTTTTTTTCTTTTTTGTGTCCATTTCAGTTCAAAATACTAAAACATTTAATCACTAAAGCATTAAAAAGAATTTACACTCTATTTATTTTGATCAGCTTACCTCTTCAGAAATATATTTACCCCAAAAATGTGCATACATTAGCAGCTATAAACATTACATGGCATATCACACTATGTCAGCTTATATGAAAACGTACAAAATGTGAATGTATTCAAAAAACTATTCTGCAGTTACTATCTTTAAAGCAAGACATAAAATTATTATGAAGTCTTGTAAGCATAACACTGTTTCAAACAGAAAGAAATATATAACACTTTCTGGTAAATTACAGCAGCAAAAAACAAGAGGCATCGTTTTTTTAAAGGTAAGATTTTCACCACTACAGCAGCTGTTCACACCTGAATTCCTCTCACAGCCTGCTTTATATTTTCCAGTAGGGCTTTATTTTCTGGACTCTGATAACGATCTTGATTTGTATACATGTCCGTCAAAGTGGTCACGTAAGCATCAAAATTTTGTTCATTGATTGGTTCCTACGAGATATTAAATAGTAGTTCATATACAACTTTTATTTGCTTAACAGTATATTAATTTATGCAAAACAAGCATCAAAGCACACTGACACCATTTTCTTAGCACATTTAACAGCCTAGTTCAGAGCTTACTTAATTTTACAGGAGACATCGGAATTGGCCCACCATGTCTTTTTTAGCAGTTAAATTTATCTTTATGGATTCAGGGTTGATACCGCAAATCTCCATCTGGTTGAGGAGCCATAAGCATAAAAACAAAAAGACATCTACTGCATGAGGTGAAGGAGACTGTCAAATTCCTTAACTTGTGCCCTCAGTCACTTACCATATGTGGTAGCTGGATATTAGCTAGACTATGAATTAAAGACTGGCTTAAATTGGCCAATTCATGAAGAAGAGACTCATTTTGTTGTTCAATTACTTTGTTTTCCTCTTCTATCGTCTTCAGATTGCTTTCCATTGTGGTAATCTAAAATGAACAGATGAGTGTACAATGTAATATATGGCTAATCACTTTAGAAGAGAAAAAATATTTTATCTTATTTTGTCTTCCCACCCCTTTCAGCAGGAACATTTTGTGAGCAGAGTCACACTCATAGGAATTCTGGATGAAAGTGATTCTGGATGATTGAAAGTGATGTTTGCTTATATCAAATATATACTCAAACTTAATTTTTTTAAAAAAAAAAATCAGTTTAAAAGTTGCCTTGACACTGCCCATGCTTTGTAATCTGAAACACTTACTCGTAGAGTAACAAACAAATGATACACTGAAGCTGTAAATAGATTTTGTTAGCAAGGTCTTTCCTAGATAAAGGAATTGTTTGATATGAGTTTGGACAACCAACTTCAACTAATAATCACATTTCTGCTGGTAACATACTCCAAATATCCAATATGTGTGTGTGTGTGTGTGTGTGTGTGTGTGTGTGTGTGTATGCTACATATGCACATTTTAGTAAGACAATAGGAGAAAAGGTATTTCACCATGAATCCATTGTACTATTGCTGGAATGATAAGTTCTGGCTTTTGCTAATCAAAGTTAGAAAGAATACAAGGGGGAGATGTAGATGGAAGAGGTGAATTTGTCACATGCTTCACATTAAAATGATTCACTGTTCTCCTATGAAAACTAAACAGGTGATTTGGTGGAATATTTATTCCCTAGATTAATCCATTTCACTTTGTACAGTAGACACTTCAGTGTGGAGGAAAGGGGAGGGGGAATCAGGATTCCTTCCCCACTTCTAAGACAAACCCAAAGTTCAGAGGTATATAAGTAAAGAAACTGCACTACTATTATCTATCCAGAGAAACTGTTATTTTAGACCATGGGAAATGGCTTGCTTCGTAAGTTTTTATTCTGCATGTGCATTCTCCTGCCTGCCCATTCCATTATTCTTTACTCTGTACTCTTGGGATAAGGAAAAACAGAGTAATAGGCTGAGAGAGTTTCCTTTCTTTCTCTGTTAACACATGAAGGATGTGTTGATTTGGAGTCTAGAATCAGAATCTAAGCCTCAACCTTTTAGCTTAGTTTATATATTTTAACACCTCCCCCCCCCAATTTGGTGTGTGTGCGTGTGCGGCTGCACGTACATATGTGTACACACATAGGTGTGTATAGGTGTGTATTAAATCCATGTGTCTGTGAGGTAGTGTTGGTAAATGCAAAGTATCAATTGGAAGCTGTTTTCAAACAATCAGACAGAATGCTCATCCCATTAGTAACTGAAAATGGAGCATGCCATGTAGATTATTACTCAAAGTAGCATAGTTTGGAGTACTGAGGAGAGTTTGATTCATCTCCTTCTCCACATATCCAATATCCCTCAGAATGTAGCCCTTTCTACTTGCTGGGCAAATAAAAACTGGCTCTGTAGAAGTCAAATCTCCACTCCAGGAAGGAAAAATTTCTTTCTCCCCCAAAAGAAAAGAAAAGAAAAGAGGCTTTTAAAAAATGCAGTTTGGAAGAATGCTAGAAGAGTGCAAGACAGAAGTGATACTAAGCTGGATGCAGTGTTTTTTAGTTCTGTGGTAAGAAAGTGAGATGTGGAATTGCTGAAACACAGTATAGTCAGAATCCATATTGAAAGGGAATAACGTGTTTCTCCTCCAGCTTTTAAGGGAGCACTCCTTCAAACTACAGGTTCAGTGTCTTGTCTTGACCCTTGATAGTTTGGGATTTGCTAGTTCCATAAATGCTACTCAGTATAACTAGAACACTTTGTCAGCTGGGTAACATAAAGAGTATTGACAGTTTATGGGCCTCGGCAGACGGCTTATTGAGCCGTCTTGGAGGCAAGGAAG
>CM034701.1:257302324-257316903 GCA_020142125.1 Phrynosoma platyrhinos
TTGGGATCCTCCCTCTCTGCGCAGGCAAAATCCCCTTAGAGCTCGAACTAATAGGGGAGAATGGCTTATAGCTATTTAAATTTTATGTAAAGTTATTTTAACTGGTTGAAATTGTTTTAAATGGATTTTGATTTAATAATTTTTTAAGGGGGGGGGAGGTGGGAGTTATTTGATTTTATACTGTATGGGATTTTATCTTGTTCACCGCCCGGATTGGCTCGCCACAGGGCAGTATATAAATAAAAATTATTATTATTATTATAGATCCAGGATGTTTCAGTCCTTTGTGGGCCACAAATCCTTTTATAGGCAGAGAACATTGTTAACTTTTTCCCCTCCTGTATTATTTTTAACACTTTTGCCTGGTGAAGGAGTCAGTGGAGCTTTGACAGCTTGTAGCATATATTTTATGCATTGGTTTATTGGTTGGCCAAAAAAGGTATCACTGTTTTGTGGAAGTTGGATGTTACTGTATTTTGCTATATGACCAACGCAGCTACCCCATGTAATGGAATGAGTAATATGACATGTTGCTTTGCAGGCTGCTGGAGTGGTAACAACCTGCTGTTTGGGCACTTTTAACAAACTAGGAACACAATTCTCTGTGAAAGTTGCATTCCAAGTCCTGGTATATCAAACGGTGCACAACTTTGTATGCATGCTATAAGCAATCTTCAGCAACAATACCTAGCATTTTCCTTCTGCCACGAGACTGTGTCCTGAAAGCATTCTGTGTTAAGGATTAAATTTGGAAATGTCTAT
The DNA here is from genome assembly GCA_020142125.1 of Phrynosoma platyrhinos. Lineage (NCBI taxonomy): Eukaryota > Metazoa > Chordata > Lepidosauria > Squamata > Phrynosomatidae > Phrynosoma > Phrynosoma platyrhinos. Next base: position 257,303,087 of record CM034701.1, read on the forward strand.
GTTCATAGAACATACAAATGTTCCATGTGTTCATAATCAACTGTTCCCATAATGAACTGTCAACAAGCTATTAGTAAACAGTCATTGTTCTGCAGAGGCAAAGAGCAGGAAGCCTTATGGTAGGTGAACTCATTTCCTATTGGGTTCCTTCCAATGCTGTGGTATTTCAGAACTTCCAGGTTAAAATCCATTTGGAGAAGTGAACTGCAGGCATAATGTCCTTCTTCTAGAAGGAAACTGATGAAACATATGGTGATGTATGGTTGAGAATGAGTTTGATTATGACCTCAGACTGAGTCCAGCTGTTTTTTGGATTCAGATAAATTTGTATTAACATGTACACTCCCTAAGAGATTAAGTCCAGGGGCCATGGGAGGATATCAAATCTTGTGGGATAGGAAGTGCTAATGTCCCTAATTATATATTCTTCTAACCCAAGTTAGAAGATTGGATTAGCAACTGAATTTCTTCCAAACCTATGGCATGGATAAGTTTATTTTAAATAATACTGATTATTGTACTAAATACTTGCACGTTTTTTGAAAATTTTGTTTCTTATGTTGGCAAGTTATAACAAGCTAGTTATACACTATCCTGATGCTATGCAAAATCAAGCAACCTAAGCACACTGAATTCAATGAATTTAGGCCTACTTTTTAGATCTACATGTTATCAACTAGCAATGTGCTGTAATGTTTCACAGTGATGCAGAGACTTTGCAATTGCATGCAGAAAAGTATTTGGGCAGTCAGGTTGCTGACAACTAATATCTAAATAAATAAATGATATCAGAATGGGCAGGAGAAGGTAAACACTGATAGTTGATAAGCTGAATCAGAAGAGGAGGGATACAAATACTAATACTAATACTAATAATAAAGTTTAGGTTTTATAGAAAGTAGTATTCCAAAATGTGGAAGAATGCTACTCTTAGTCAAACAATAGGAGAGCATGAACTTATCACTAGTGAAAAGGCTGAGATAATATCAAGTTCTCAGTTTCCCAATTGGATTATATAATTTTTAAAAAGGAACATTTAAACTGAGATTCTGATGTATCTAAATTCTATAGCCACTTTCCCATGCAAAACAGGGCTCAGCAACTGTGGAAGGCTAGGGGGGGCACTAGCCTACTAGGGGACCATGGAGGGCCAAAAAATAAAATAAAATTTTAAAATCAAGAATTTTGTCCTGAAATACCTCTAGGGTGTGTGGGGATATTTTCACCATGTTTTGGGTTTCAAAAAAGGCCTTTCCTGGTGGGCCTTAGCTGGTCTAGGGCCCCTGCAAAATATTCATCCCATGCCCCAAAGTGATTATTTTGGAGCATTTCAGGTCAAAACTTTTTTTTTTTTTTTTTGCAAAACATGTTTTTGACCTCCTAGGAGATGCAGGAGGCCTTCAAACATAGTTGTAATGCCCTCCACATCCTCTCGAATTTGTCTGGGGGCCCTGGGAGCTTCATGTGGCCCATGCGACAGACTTTGCTCTCCTTGTGAAAGCAATTACAAAATATTGCAAAGACCCAATATAGTTCCATTTTCCTCCATCATGTCTATCTACTTCAGGATTCTTACTTGCAAAGACAGCTACATTAATACAGTTCTTTTCATATTCTCCCCTTTGGCTCATTGTCAAATAATCTTCGTAAATAACATACTGCCTCTATATTTTGTTGTGTTTTTTAAAATAAAAATCACACCTGTATCTAATTATTAAACATCTTTCTGTTTAAAGTCTTTTTTTGGCTTCAGTAACTCATGCTATGCTAACAAGTAGCATTTTGCAATGTCAGAATTGGCAGCTAGTGAATGAAATTGTACAATAAATATTTGTCTGGGTTTACAATTGTCAGTAGCAAACTTGTTAAGAAAGAGAAAAAAAATATAATTATCAATTTTTAAATTAAATACACAGTTAAAATAATTAACTGTGCATGAATGGAAGATTGCTCTCTCTTGCTCTCTGGGGGAAAAAATCACCCCTGTATTGACTTACAAGATAAAGGCATCATTTTATGGCTAATCCTTTATAGTTCCTTTTATGAACAAAGAAATTCAAAATTCATTGAAGAGGAATAACTTTATATTGGTGAGCTTTTAGGTTTTTTCTAATTAATCAGTTAAGAAGTACAAACATTTAACTCATATTTGAGAATGCTTTTCCAAACATGTTTATGTCTGAGTTTCTTCTTCCTATATTTCACCATATTTATTTTGGAAGAGAATGGCCCATTTCCAAAATACACCCATGAGCTCATGAGATAGAATGATGGTCACTGGGAGCTCAAAGTGGTCTGCCTCATGTGGCAAAATGCATTAATTTTAATTGTTTTAGACCAACCCCAACAGTTTTGCTAGTGTTTTTGTTGTGCTGCTAACCACCCTCAAGTCAACCTCGACCCATAGCAACTCTGTGGATGAGACATCTCCAAGGCCCCCTGTCCTCCACTGATCTGCTTAGTTCCTGCAAACCTATACCAGTGACCTCCTTATAGAGTTGATCCATCTAGCATGCGGACTTCCTTTCTTTCTACTTCCCTCTACCTTTCCTAGCATTATTGTTTTTTCCAATGAGTCATGCCTTCTCATGATGTGTCCAAAGTACAATAGCCTCAGTTTTGTCATTTGGTTTCCAGGGAGAGTTCTAGTATAGCATTCAGCAAACTGACAGGGGCTAAACAGATGATGAAGGGATGGGTGGTTCTAACAAGTGCATTACTAAAGGTTTAACCTTGCTCCAGAGGGCTAGGTACATTAATAATTCCCTCACATTTTCAAAGTAAGATTCACAAGCTTGTCTCTAAAGTGCAGTGTAATAGCACGCAAGGTTACCTTTTGTCCAAAATGGGAATTTTGTGTATTTATTTATTTAACATTTGGTTTCTACAATAATATGCATGTATATTTCCCACTACAAACAATGAAAATATGTGAAGGCCCTAAATAAATGTGGTTTCTGGTACTGGTAAAAAAAGTATTCAATTTCTAGATTAAGTCTGAATGCCTGAATACTGACTAGCTTTTAATAGTTAATTGATATGAGGCTGAGCCCCTCAGCTCCTGGTATGTTTTAGCAACAGCATATGCCATTGCTGTTGAAGTGAATCGGGCCTTGTAGAACTACATGTACATAGTGGAGTACTCTAAACTCTATATTTACCGAAGACAAAAGACTGACACAAGGGGCATTCTGATTAACTGGCCTTAAGTAAACAGTAGCAGGGTTGGGGCATTATTGTTAAAATAGCAGTCTATAGTTTGATATTCAGTTCCTGCTTTTTCCATCCACTTCCCATTCCCCATTTCAATCCCATAGGGTGCCAAAAAAACTGCTCCAGAGGATTACCCAGTCCTTTGGATCCTGTTTTAGGATGCAAAGGGATTTACAGGAGGAGGGGATTTTTTTTTCTGACTATGGAAGAAGCAGTGGGATCCAGTAGAAGTGTACCATTGGCTTCTAGTCTATGACTCATTTTTATGACTGTGTAACAAAAGGTTCCACCCAGCTTCTTATCTAGACACTTGGGTTGTCTATTTTATCAAAACAAAAAAGTTAAATGAAAATAGACACATACAGTGACAGCAATAGAGATCAAGCTTATTTAAATCAAGGGACACTGGGGAACAAAGATCACAGTACAGAAAATGCAATTACTCACCTCCTATGTGTAAGAAAACTACCACTGACATGTCCTGAGCCATCACATCCTGGGGTTGGACATGACATGCCTTCTGTCTTCACTGACTTCCAAGAAAACTGGGAACCATTCAAGTACCCATCCTTTTGCCTTTTAGTAGCTAGAGGACACCCTGATGCACTACGGTGAGATGCATATTTCCCAGTTATATGACCCTGACCATCACAACCAGGAACTGGACATCTGGATAGCAGATAGATGAAATAAACTTTATTGTCTTGCCATCATATACCTGGCAGCCTCTACAACAAAGTCAAAATAAATCTCACATAAAAAAAAGAACAAACATGCTTCGTGGTATAAACAAAATGAACAAGAAGTTAACGCAAACAAAAAATACTCAAGAAATTAAAAACATACCTGCAATAAACTATGTATGAATGTAATGTCAACAGAATGGAATGATATGTCACCATCTAGGGAAGTTTTGTTTTAGTGGAAACAGATTTGCCCCTCTATGGACAATAGTCCTTGAACATGCTAATTAGTGGCAAGATCCCCAGTTTGAATTTTTGTGAACTTTGTATTTTGCTACCAAACCCATACTTTCCTGATTGCTTTTCTAAAATAAAAAAGCAATATACTGATTAGTAATCCAGAAGTACAGCTGTGAATGATGCCCTCTACCCTCATGATTACAAGTGAACTGAGAACTGTTATTTGTATTTGCCTTGTTTTAATTATTGGCCAAACAGCAAAAAATATTTCTTTTCACACTTAATACTGTTGCTTTTTTTTTTTAATTCTCATACAAAAATCACCACTTGCAGAGAGCTATGCAGAATTTCAAAAAACCTTAAAAGGGCAGGAGAAACAAGTGGTGTGCAACCAGTTTTTAAAAAAGACAGTTATTGTGTGCCTTCAAGTCATTTCCGACTTATGGCAAACCTAGGGGGAACTAATAATGGGGGTTTCTTGGCAAGATCTGTTCAGATGGAGCTGCCTTGCCTCCCTCTGAAGTTGAGAGATTGTGATGTGCCCAAGCTCACCCAGTGGGTTTCTATGGCTAAGTGAGGATTGATTCAAACCCTGGTCTCCAGAGTGGTAGTACAACACTCAAGCCACTATACCATGCTGGTTCTCTATTAAATATATGTAGTTCTAAAGTTTCTGTTATGCAACACACAAGGATGCATGCTGAACTGGTCTGTGATTTAGGGGGGTTGCAGACTGCTAGAAACAGTGCAAATTGAGTCCACTTTAAGGGTTAGGATTAGTGCTAGGGAATCATGGGAATTGTTTTTTTTTTTTCTGAGACATTGAGCCTTCTCTGTCAGAGAGCTCTGGTGCCACAATAAAATACAGTTCCCATGATTCCCTAACCCTAACCCTTAAAGTAGACTCAATTTGCACTATTTCTGGCAGTCTGCAAAGGTCCTCTAAGACAGGGGTAGGCAACCTTTCCCCTTTAAGGGCCGAGGGACTTCAGCTCCCAGAATCCCTGGAGCTATTGGCCAACATGGGACTATTGGCCAACATGGCGGAGGCTTCTGGGAGCTGAAGTCCCTTGGCCCTTAAAGGGGAAAGGTTGCCTAATCCTGCTCTAAGACAAAAGCTATGATCTAGTACAGCTAGTCCTGCTGTTGGCTAAGGGAAGAGAAAGCTCCAGGGAAGACAAACATTCTAGATCAGTAGGGAAACAGCAATTCCCGCCAAATGAACAAGATATTTGTCACCCTTAGCTGAAACTGGTTTTTTTTTTTTCCTCCCCTTCCTGGAATCTCACTGCAGACAAGCAGCTGATTGCTTCCAAACCAGCATCAGCCCATGGACCACTACTTTGAATAGCACTGATCTGGATTATAGGTGGTTCCTGGGTAATCCATCTATCTGTGGGCAGGTAAAATAATGATGGGTAATAATCTTTGGGGGGGAAATATATTGCTTCCACCAGTTTTTAGAGTAATACAGAGTAATAGAGTCATTGTCTTCAGTACAATGATTTGACAAAAAATTGAACAGTCTAGATGGTGAAAATTTTAGATGATTAAAAAAACCACCAGAAGATACAGATGAGCCAATTATGGCACACATAGGCAGCTGCTTGGAACAATACTTACCTAATTGGCTCTTGATCTTCCTTATCTTCTTTACTTTGTACTATCCTGATCCCACTTTTCTTTGCTCGTGGACAACCAGAAAGACTGAATGAAATAAAACATTTCAAAATGGAACTCCTTATATCTAAGTATCACAGAGAAATTTCCAAAGAAACATACTTTGTGCAAAAATTACTTGCAGGCTCCATCCTGCTGCATCCATGCATTTAATTCAAGATAGATCCTGTACAAACAAGCCTATGCTTTCAAAAACTTCTGAGGCCCTGTTCACTGTCCCAGCACCTTCACAGGTACATCTGATGGGGCCACAGGAAAGGACTTTTTCAGTGGTTGATCCCAGGCTCTGCAGCTCCTTTCTATAAGAGACTAGATTGGCACTGTCCTTGCTATCTTTCTGGAAGTATTTTTTATTTCAGCCAGCCTTTGAAAATTGATATTTTAGAGGAAACAGGCCTTGTATAATAGGCTAGACTTTTACTTGCTCTTGTTTTTAAATTATTTTAAAGGGGTTTAATTTTATGATGCTTTAATTGCTTTATTACTTTTGTATGCTGCTATTTTTTAACTTTGTTTTAACAGCTGTAGGCTGTGTTGAGTCCCAAACTGAGAAAAGGTGGGATGTAAATAAATATACAGTAAGAACAAGAACAAGAACAATAGATTTGCATCAATGAGTACTGGCAAGATTGAGCCATGAGAGGGAGCTCATGATGCATGATTTCTTTCTCCTTCAAATCAAATTATAGCTCAGGACTAGGAATACTGCTTAGATCTACTATGGACAAAAGCTCTTGAAAGACAGGGATAATGGATCATAAGTGTCTTGATTAATGGGATATCCAGCTTTAACACAAGGACCTGTGCTGCAATAGAAACCTAAGTGCAGTTTACAGCAGAAGTGGGCAGGTAGAGGGAAAAGCAAGTAATACACAAATAAGAAAAATAATTATCAGGTTATCTACTAATGTGACAGTCCTTTGCAATCCTCTGTGCCCACTCCTGACTTGCACGGTTGACTGTGCCTGCATGTGTCTAAAAAGTACTTACAATCTGTGTATGATAAAAATGCAGGTATTTGATCATATGAAGTCAACATGCATACAAACTGTATGCATATAGGTTTTGCACAAATAGACAGAGATATTACATTTGGTTGGGGAATCTAGATTGCATGTTCTCGGTAGTTCTGCCCTTAACCAGCATTGTGTTCTTTAGCATATACATGTAAAGTAACTTTACATAAAATTCACAAGACATGTTGGGAATTAGAATGAGCTGAACATGGATCAGATGATAACTTAAAATATCTGGTCATGTGAAAACCTTTTATATTAAATTTCAGATATTTCAATATATTTGGTTGATAGTATCAAGTGATAGATAATGGTAACTTCCATGTAAGGTGGGTTTTTTAAAGAACTAAATCAGGGGGGGAAACCCATAAGAAATTGATTGCTTTTTCCTACTTGGGTATGCTTTGTACAAGCAAATGAATCATTGTGGGACAAAAAAATTTCCAAGCTGTATTTCAAGGAACTGTACTACAGCAAAGCAGAATGTGTGTGCTCTCCTTGTCAGTATGTTGACATGAGTGGGCAATGGAATTTTCATTGGGGTCAGATAAACCCTAACTAACCATCAAAACACTGGAGTTCCCACTGAGGTCTGAAAATAACTCACAACCCACTAAGTGCATGTTGCTTTTTTCTTTTTTTCTCTTGTGGTATATGACAGTTAATCACATGACTATATGTTGCATATAATTTGGCTCTGAGTTTTACTGCAACCTAAGATACTGTGGAGACTATTGTATTACGTTATAAAGTGCCTTACCTGAGCTGGCTTAAAATTAGAAGTGGGTGGCATCCTAATAGTATCAGATGCATTTAGCTGCCAAAATTGCCGCCCGAATGCAGCCCAGCTCCATTGCCGCTCCAAGGGGTGCTCCTCATGGTTCTTTTTGAAGCCAGGAGTTTTCCGACTTGAAAAAATAGCCGCATGAGCACCCCTCTGAGCGGCGATGGAGCCAGGCTGCACCCAAGCGGCAATTTCGGCGGCTAAATGCATCTGATACTATCAGGATGCTGCCCGCTTCTAATTTTAAGCCAGCTCAGGTAAACCTCTTTATAACCTAATCCGATAATCTTCTGTGTGTCTCTGCCTATTACATGCACAGGTAGAGCAGCCTTATTGTTAACAGATGCTATGCTATGTTGAATGATTTTAGTCCAGCCCTGTAAAAATGAATGCAGACACAGAATTACTTCATGCTCTATTCTGTGTATGTGCTTCAAGAATAATAATTTGAGTACATCCGCATTATGTATTTAAGTACTGCTTTCATTCTTTCAACCCAAGCATTATTTCAATTTTTGGCTTCTTTTAAAAACAGGTATTTAGTACATCTTTTTTCTATTATTATATTATTTCAAACCCTATATGTATGTATATGTGTGTGTGTGCATTAAAAATTATTCATTCCCCTCAAAAACAGAGTTGGTTTATCAGGCCTGAAGATCTGGATCTTCTGTTCTCCAGTGCCTACATAGGTCCCAATCACACTGCATAAATAATCCAGTTTCAGACTGCTTTAACTGCCCAAGGCTCAGTGCTAGGGGATTCTGGGAATTGTAGTTTATTGTGGCACCAGAGCTCTCTGTAGTTTGTTCTGGGAACTGTAGTTATAGCAGAAGATCCAGATCTTCAGAGCCTGGTGCCACAACAAACTACCGTTCCCAGAATTCCATATCATTGAGCTACAGCAGTTAAAGTGGTGTCAACCTGAATTAGCTCTGCAGTGTGGATGTAGCCTGTTTTCTATCTTCTATTTGTTGGCTATTAATTTTGTAATGTGAGTTTTTTTGTTTGTTTGTTTTGGTTAAGTATGTGACTGCTCTGGGAGTTTTTACATCTTAGCTCCTATTATACTGGCCATTTAATATGTTCTGCTTTTGATTTTTGCTCAGCTGAGTAAAGGAATTGTGAATTTTTATGTAACTGTTGCATTATAGTGCTGTTTACAGTAATTAATTATTTTGAAATGGACTGAATTGTTTTGATAACTGAATTAATCTTTTTAAATACTGTATCTGTTGTGAAGCCACTTTGAGTTCAGTAATTGGAGGAAAGGGCATCTAAATAGCTCAATGTGATATGACATGCCCACCCCTTGACACCCTTTTGTGGAAGGCCAGTTGATTTAAGCACAAGCCCATCCTGATCCATAAGCTGGAAATTATTATTATAAAAATTCAACTTTTAAAAAAACATACCTTCGATGTGAAGCATAATTTCCAGTAATGTGCCCAGAGCCATCGCAACCAGGTGTGGGGCACCTAAAATAAATAATAAAAACCACAATCTAAGTAACTTACTATGTAGAAATGAAAGCGTACATGGCAATTACCCATCATCAGAACACTTGGCATTTGCACTGATATGTCTGCTGTAGAAATCCCATGAGATTCTTCAATTGAGATCAAATTGCTATTAATCAAAAGCAGGAATGTTCCAAAATCCAGTGTGATAATACATTTATTAGGGAAACCAAAAAGGCACACAAATCTTTATGTAAGGTGTCTTTATCACACAAAGATGTTTTTAAAAAGGAGCAGGGGAAAGAATAATGATCTTGAGATATGTTATCTACATATTGCACTGAAATGTTATAGGAGGAAGACCCTGCAACTTGTCAAATTAAGTTCATCAGGTTAAATCCCAAAGGTTACATCCCCAGCCCTGCTGGAACAGGAAAAGTAATAAAACAAATGCAACATATTTTTTCCTCCATTTTGAAAATGCTCCTCCTACCCACGCAAAGCAATGTATCTGAAACTGTCTCAAACAGAGAGTTTTGAGTTTTTGAGGATCTTAAAGAAATCTGCACCATATTCCAGAAGGAAAGGACATGGCATAAGCAGGGGTAGGCAACCTTTCCCCTTTAAGGGCCGAGGGACTTCAGCTCCCAGAATCCCAGGAGCTATTGGCCAACATGGGACTATTGGCCAACATGGCTGAGGCTTCTGGGAGCTGAAGTCCCTCGGCCCTTAAAGGGGAAAGGTTGCCTACCCCTGGCATAGAGGTTGTTGTGAGAACAATACAAAGCTATGAGGCAGAAAAAACAGCAAGGATGAGCAACAGGGACAGGAGGCTTTATGATAGGCACCCCACTGGGATGTGGACTTTTGGAGGGGGCTCAGGATGCCAACACTCGACGGACTGGGGTGACCTTCCTAATTATCAGCTACTGGATATATCTGGTATCACTTGATGGATTTCCAGGATTACTTATTAATATCACACAACTACCAACCTGCCAGCCCCTTACTTTGCAACCTTACCAGCAAAAGGAAAGAAAAATTCATACTAAAAATCCATGCAACACCTTTGCGACAGAGGTCCAAAACACACTGGAGAAATAATCCAGTTTGAGACCCCTTTAACTGTCTTGGCTCATGCTAGGGAATCCTGGGAACTGTAGTTTATTGTGGCACCAGAGGTCTCTGACAGGCTAGATGTCTCACAAAACTACATTTGCCAGAATTCCCTACCATTGAGCCAGGACAATTAAAGCGGTCTCAAACTGGATTATTTCTGCAGTGTGTTTTGGCCTAAGTGAAAGATAGAAGTTGGTAGCATGAGGAAGTAGGCTGAAGTCTATGAAAGCTCATGCTGCCAACTTCTATCTTTCAGTTGGTCTCAAAGGTGTTGCAAGATTTCTTTGCATATTGATTTTCCAGACTATGGGCCTTTGCAGGCTGCCAGAAATAGTGCAAATTGAGTCCACTTTAAGGGTTAGGATTAGTGCTAGGGAATCATGGGAATTGTTTTTTTTTCCCCTGAGACATTGAGCCTTCTCTGTCAGAGAGCTCTGGTGCCACAATAAAATACAGTTCCCATGATTCCCTAACCCTAACCCTTAAAGTAGACTCAATTTGCACTATTTCTGGCAGTCTGCAAAGGCCCTGTTTTTGAAAAATCTATAATGTTATCAATGTAAAAAGAAGTCTACATATTATACATAATATTTTGCATGTGATTAATGTATCCATGCCATGAAAAATTAGCACTGCCCTGTTAATTGACTTGGATGATTTCTCTACCAGAGGGGAGAAAATATTTTGCAGAAATCAACACACATGGAAAGAAAGTTATGTACATTGCCCTCTTGTGGCAAAAGCAAAAATTCATTTTTATAAACCTATTAAAATATTTTGCACCAGATTGTCTCACACGTTCAGAAAAATCCCAGTTTTTTAATGGTACCTGCAGAGGTTAATCCATTCTATAATATTAAACTCACAAAGCTCTGCAGGTACAATGCAAGGATGTGGAAAAAATTCAACTCCTAGATCTAGTGGAAATGTTATTATATTAGCTCTAATTTTTGTTCTCATCCCAGTACTGGTTACTTTTTAAAGCCTAAAAATCAAAAGTTCGTACGGCTGAGGCTTGATTTAAAAAATAATAAGGCACACACATGCACACACACATATAAATACACTTCCCTCTCTCCCATCACCACACCTTTCTCATAGGTTAAAAACAATATAAAAGTGATTAGTACCCCTTTGCCGTGTAGCATACGGGATTTGTGGAGGGATGGAGGTGGGACAAGGAGCCCACCCCACAAACAATATGGCAGGACATTATTTGGTCAAGCAAAGTCAGCGGGAATTGTGTGAAAAGATGTTAGGCTCTGGGATAATGTATGGCCCTCTCAAGTATCTCTCTCTCTCTCTCTTAAATCGTGTTGTATACTACAGTTACAACACATGGATTTGTATTACACATAGCTTCCACCATCACAAGGCAGGGCTTCACTTTGGCAGAAAGTCCTGTAGGCCGGACTATTGCTGGGTTGCCATGGTGACACCACTCTTGCACCTTCTGTTTGGCTTTTGGCTTCGCCTCCTCAAACACCAAATAAATAAATAAATAAATAAATAAATAAATAAATAATAATAATAATAATAATAATAATAATTCAATTTCTCCTCAAGGCTTGAGGCAGGGTACAGCATATTAAAACACAAATAAAAATATACAAAACCCCACAGTGGTGTTTTAAATTTTTTATGATGATTCATTTAAAAAAAAATTTAATTGTAAAATTTCTGAAGAGCAAACTTTGTATTTTGATTCCCAATTAACATTATTTACTTTCATAATTGGATGTTAATTTTATTCGATTTGTTCTATCTATGTGTCTGATGTTTATCTGTCTATCTGACCTGTTCATCGTTAATAAATAACAAAATGAAATAAAACCACAGTTAAGATGCAATACTATAAAATCATTAAAATACACTCATGAGAATACATAAGTTGTGATTTAAAATCGACTGGATATGGCTGCCAGGAGGCATATCCACATTTCTTACTCTGAACTAGCATGCGTTTTCCATGAATTATATAATTATTATTCACGTTCTAGCTGTCTAAGGTTCTGGTTTAACCTTCACTCAAGAAAATATGCTCTACTTTTTAAATTAAACATGTCCCCCCTGAATGTGAGAAATGGAAATCAACTTTGATTGCATCCACACTTCAGGAATATTCCAGTTTGACACCACTTTAACTGCCATGGCTCAACACTATGGAATTCTGGGAATTGTAGCTTTGTGAGATGTTTAGACTTCTTTGTCAGAAGGCTCTACAAACTACAAATCCCAGGACTCTGTAGCACTGAGCCATGGCAGTTAAAGCAGTGTCAAACTGGATTATTTCTGCAGTGTGGACTGGACCTCTGTTAAGATATTATGTTGGTAGGAAGAGACAAAATAAACCTATGAAGTGAAGAAGGGGCCATCTAGCAAGTCTTTTAAAATGGACTTTACATCTAACAGCTTTCATATTGAGTGCTGTGCATTTAAAATTTATCATTGTGTTTATATTTTTAAAATGTATAGAACCTCAGATACCAGTTGTAATAATTTATTAACTAGGATATGTGGTGTAGTGGTTTGAGCATTGGACTATGGTTGTGGAGATCAGGGTTCGAATTCCAGCTCAGCCATAAAGACCCACTGGATAACCTTGGGCATGTCACACTCTCTCAGCCTCAGAGGATGGCAGTGGCAAAGACCCTCTGAAGAAACTTGCCCAAAAGACCCTGTGATAGGTTCGTCTTAGGGTTACCTCAAGTCAGAAATAACTTGAAGAGATACAACACACACGTCAGTGTTAACCTGAAAACCATTTATTACAGAGATTTGCACTGATGTATTAGTGGAAAGTTTTTTTTAACATTAACAAAGAAAATAACAATGTAAAATAATCCAATTATAGAATGAAATCTTATTTAAATCACACTGCCACCCGTACAGCTATATTTTATACAGATAAGCAGTGACTGGCTCAGCTCAACAAATACTGGATGCAATTTTGTGAAGTTATAATCAATAATCATGTGCATAACATTTGGGCAATGTGTGGCTGGTTAACTTTGGGGCATAAAAATCAAAGTGTAGTCAGTTAGTCTTCTTGGTGCCAGATTTACACATAAGAAAAACTGTGATTGTAACACCTCAGTATTGGGTTAGTCTCTTGTGTAGTGAAAATTATTTGTACAGTCATTCCTCCACATCCACAGATTTTTTTTATCCACGGATTCAGGCATCCATGGCTTGAAAATATTCTTAAAATATATATTCCAAAAAGCAAACCTTGATTTTGCCAGTTTATATAAGGGACGCCATTTTATTATGCCATTGTATTCGAAGAGACTTGAGCATCCATGGATTTTGGGCCTTTGCAGACTGCCAGAAATAGTGCAAATTGAGTCCACTTTAAGGGTTAGGGTTAGTGCTAGGGAATCATGGGAATTGTTTTTTTCTCCCTGAGACATTAAGCCTTCTCTGTCAGAGAGCTCTGGTGCCACAATAAACTACAGTTCCCATGATTCCTTACCCTAACCCTTAAAGTGGACTCAATTTGCACTATTTCTGGCAGTCTGCAAAGGCCCTTTGTTATCTATGGGGGGATCCTGGAACCAACCCTAGGGGATACAAAGGGCCCACTGTAATTGACCTTCACTATTGAGTTTCATCACAGCTG
>CM034701.1:257328454-257342033 GCA_020142125.1 Phrynosoma platyrhinos
AATTATTATTAATTATTATAACTTAATTTTTTAGTGACTTGCACTCTAAAATGTGGTTTGGGGGGTAAATCAGGTATCATGTTCTTATGTTCAATATCTAGAACAGAATTCTTTTTGAGAAATGATTAAGAAGATGACTGTTTCTCTGAGGAGATTACTGCATTTAGCTTTTCAATTATGAGTACACTGGGAAGGAAGCGGCTTTGGCAAAACCCATTGCACTATGATGCCTCCGACTGTAGCTGCCCTGTCCACCACCCACCACTTTTCATTCATGTGGGATGCGTGTGAATGACCTAGCAATCGCACAGGTCTACAGGTGCAAATATTACTCCCAGGGCAGTTGCACAATTGCCGAGACACATGATGCCAATGTCCCCTCCTCCCCTTTCCCCCTTGCTATTCTGAAGCATCCTAATTATCTCTTTAAATTTTCTCTCTCTTTAAAAAAAAAACTTTAAAAGAGTTAGTTCAGGGCTGCAGAGCTCCAAAACTGCACAGAACAAGGGGAAAAAACAACAAAAAGCCCTAAAGGTATGCTGGATAAGGGTTAAGGAAGAGTTCAGAAAGAGAGTGTGATGGGGGCAGCAATGGTGATGTCTACCTAAAAGCAGTATTTAAAAAGTCAGTGCTGTCAGAATGGGGCTGCTTGCAGTAATGTGCTTAGACACCAAATATCCATGTTAATTTTCAACTTGCATATGTTGTTATATATAGTTTTTTTTAATGTTATGCAACACACAAGGGTGTGTTTTGAACCAGCCTGTGACTGATATCATATTGAAATCAACACAAACTTTCAGATGTTGATGAAATGATTTTTAAATATGCCATGCTTAGTGATGATACAGTGTTCTCAGAATTAATTTATTTCATTTACGGTATATGTTGTCTTTCTCCCAGAGTGGCACCCAAAGCAGCATTTTTTTTAAAACACACACACACAATTAGAAACCTCCTCATTATACAAGTATATACAATCATTGGGTCTGTTTTGGGCCCCTTCTGGGAGAAAGGTGGCAAATAAATAAATAAATAAATAAATAAATAAATAAATAGTTAAAAGCCATACAGTGTTAATAAATAAAATATTTAAGAAAACAAAAAGCCTTCCCTGCTTACCAATTAAAAGTTTGCTTGAACAAAAATGTCTTCGCCTGATAGCAAAAGGAAGGGGAAGAGAGGGGACCAGCCTAGCCTCCAGTGGAAAGGAGTTTCAGAGGGTAGGAGCAACCACCAAGAAGGCCCTCTCCCATGTCTTCACCAAAAGAACCTGTGATGGTGGCGGGACTAAGAGAAAGCCTTTCCTTAATAATTTTAAGCTTCCAGCAGGTTCATATGGGGAGGTTGTCAGATAGTCTGGACCTAAGAGGTACTTTTAGGTTGGAATCTTTGGAATGCTGAGACACTGAGGAAGCCTTCTCACTCTGTTTAAGCTATAAACTTGAAAAGGGATTTGAATAAGATACCTTAAATCCCAACTGAAGTAGATTTCTAATTCATTTATTGCAATTGCCATTTAAAGCAATGTTTAGATCAGGGGTAGGCAACCTTTCCCCTTTAAGGGCCGAGGGACTTCAGCACCCAGAATCCCAGGACCAACATGGGACTATTGGCCAACATGGGACTATTGGCCAACATGGCTGAGGCTTCTGGGAGCTGAAGTCCCTCGGCCCTTAAAGGGGAAAGGTTGCCTACCCCTGGTTTAGATGTAAGGAGCCCTGGTGGCACAGTGGTTAAACGCCTGTACTGCAGCCACTCACTCATAAATTACAAGGTTGCGAGTTCAATACCAGCCAAGGGGCTCAGGCTTGACTCAGGCTTGCATCCTTCTGAGGTCGCTAAAATGAGTACCCAACTGTTGGGGAGCAATAAGCTTACAGCTGTAAACCGCTTAGATACTTCATAGCGCAGTATGAAGCGGTATATAAATGAAGCTGCTTTTTAGTCATTATAATGTGACAGCTCAATGATGTGCTATATATCTTTATGCAGATGGTACGTAGTACTACTAAATAAAAGAGA
This sequence comes from Phrynosoma platyrhinos, assembly GCA_020142125.1. Lineage (NCBI taxonomy): Eukaryota > Metazoa > Chordata > Lepidosauria > Squamata > Phrynosomatidae > Phrynosoma > Phrynosoma platyrhinos. The sequence continues at coordinate 257,330,480 of CM034701.1, forward strand.
CTTCCTTTGTAGTAAAGATATAAAAATGTAATCGGAAAAGTAAAAGCCTGAGTATAACACATAAAATCCTTATCATGTTCATATGAATGTTTTTGCAAACATGTTAAGGAAAACAGAAATTTGACAAATCCTCCAATTCTATGCCCATTTTACCTAGAAGTGAGGCCAAATTGAGAAAAATGAGATTTACTTTTGAAAAGACATGAATCCTTCTATCGGAGTGGACAATTTTCCAAGGACTATATAGGACCTGCCAAAACCTAGTAGAGTCTGAAATGCTATCCCAGTTGCCACTGCCACAATTCAACAATGATGATTTTGCTGCCATTGCAGCAGCCACAACATTTTGGCAACAACTTTAATGTCTCTATATGGGATGGCATCTCTCTGTAATGGTACTTCCTGACAAAAGAATGGCTGGAAGGACATGGAGGAGAAAGAAAAAAAGCAAGCAGCAGAAAGCAAATGGTGGAAATAACATTTACCAGAGGGGGTACCAGAGTTGCAGAAGTAGCAATAATTTGAGGTCCTGTCTGCATTGGCCAGGATACTTTGGGGGCATCTGGAGCTGCCCTGTCATCCCCTCATTACCTTGCTCTCCCTTTTCATGCGGGATGGATGTTTGGATGTGAATCCCACCTTGCCACCTGGTGTGTTTGCCACCATGTCACTTTGCTCTGTCAGAACAAGGCACCCAAAGACATGACCCACCACGATGGTGGACATGGTTGTTGACAGAGCAGGATGAATTTCAAACAGCCACCCAGTAGTGGAATGGAGAACTCTAGATCTTCTGAGAAGTTCCAGAGCAAACAGGGAGGTATTTTAATGCACTTCAAGAAAGGTTCTGCACCAATTCTGGTGCTGAATGGGCCACATGTTATCTGGTTTGTTCACACTAGAACTGGAGTTTGGCCATGCATCATCCAGTCTCCCCACTGAGAGGACAGGGGGAAGTCATTTCATTTGGCCCATGCAGACGGGGCCTGAGTGGCAACAATCCGAGTTGTTGATGATACAAGTTTTGCAGCAAGGCAGCATGTTGTGAACCAGGCATTCCTGCATCCTTCCTGCAAATAGGTTTTGAACTGCATTCAAGGAAAGCTGCTTTTCCTTGGATAGTGTGTTGGGCCTTGCTCAATAAGGAAATAAATAATACAGGACAAAATTTCCTCCCCACCCCCCCAAAAAAGGGGACAATCAATAGAAAGACTATTGTCCAGTGTCTGCTGGTAGTTAGCATTAGGCATTGCTAAAGTTGCCTGTTTTTGCAGGAACTGAGACTATTCTTTAGACAACATCCTTGGCAAACATGACAGAATTATGGATATGGCAACAAAAGATTGCAGTGTGGAGTGGCCATGTTAATGGTCCTAGCTATTCAGTCAGGCCATTTCCAGATACATCCCTCCATTTCTCCTGTTTTCTTTTCTCCTTCCAGCCTCAGCTCTTCACCAGGGGTATGTGCCACATCTCCAGATGTAATTTTATTTTCTTATGTGCCTACATCATTCTAAGCATTGTTATACCTAAACGATCTCAAGGTTCATATCAAATTCCCATACATATGAGGCATTAAATTATTGAGGCCATGATTTTGACTATCCTTCTGGAAAATAAGGCAAGATATTCATGTTTCATCCTAAAACATAGATATATTGCAACATGTAAGCTACACAATATACTAGCCACAATCATGTGTAAAATGCTAACTGGTATATTTAATTGTAATGCTGCCTGCAGTTAAACACTCATATAGGTAACTGGCTCAGTTGGGCATAACTGAATGCAGGATTACAACAAGCAGTCAGTTGAACAGACAAAAGATGTCATGTGCCTATGGTCTACTTAGAAACTTGCACAAATAGGTTCGCAAATATACTAGACTGTTTGTAATTCAGTCTAGTGAAGTGTTCAGACATCTTCACTAGGCTCTCTGTTCTTTGCATTTGGGTCATTAAAAGGCAAGTATATATTCAGGCAGTTTAAAAATTTTCCTTTCTAAACAGGTAGGCACTCCATTCTTCCCCAGTACCTCTTAAATTTACTGAAGGGTACACAAAATATATATTACAATGCTTGGTTTCACTTTGATCACCTTTGGCAATTAAGACTATTAGAGATTAAAGCTGTTAAGCAGTTATGATGTTGTAGTCTAGGCTTACACTCTTACAACTGTTGGCTTTCACATTTATGATCATGCCACTATTATGAATGCAAATGCCCAAACTTAAAATCCAAACAACTCTACTGAGGTACAGAGTTCTGCATCGCTGGCAAGTAAGATGCTGAAGGGTGACATGTCCAGTCCCCTCCCAACTCACAGTTGTGGTACAATAAGGAGTTGCAACAAGACATTTGTAGGGCTCCTTGCTTCTGCTCATTGTCCTCTGGCTTGTTGGCAGGAGCAGACTGAACATGTCATCGTTCAATGCCCTGCTCACCAGCACTACAGAATTCCTTCCCACAATATACCTGCCTGGATTTTAAGGTTGGTTTGGATGGTCAGATCATGAGGTGGAGCAGAGCCACAACATCATAACTATGGGCCCTAACAGACAGACCAAATAAAGCAGCTTTAGGCCACTTTAGAGGTGTGCTATTTAAATGACACACATGTCCTAAGAGGCTGAAAGCCATGCCGAAGCTGCACTTTGGTCCTTAGGACCAAAGTGTGGCTTGGGCGTGGCTTCTGGACTCATAGGGCATGTGCATTGTTTAAAAAGCGCACCTCCAAGATGGCCTGAAGCTGCTTCATTTAATAATAATAATAATAATAATAATAATAATAATAATAATATTTTATTTATACCTCGCCCCTCTTTTAAAAACAATTGGGGCGGCTTACAACAGTTAAAATTACATCAAAATACAGACTAAAACCCTCAACCCCCTACCTTCCCCCATTAAAAAATATTAAACTAAACATCCATTAAAAATCATAACCTAAATCTTAAAAATGAAATAGAATAATTGAAAGAACTACAAACAAACAAGAGCAGTAGGCAAAACCAGAAACTGAAAAGGTAGAGAGGCACAGTTCCTGAGGCCAGGATCTAATCAGGAAAGGGTTGCCGAAAGAGATCCATTTTCACCATCTTTTTAAAGCTACTCAAGCTTGTAATCTGATGGATCTCATCTGGCAGGCCGTTCCATAATCTGGGGGCGATTACCGAGAATGCCCTCTGGGAGGTTGCAGACAGCCTAGATTTTAGTGGCTGAAGCAAATTCCTCCCAGAGGACTGGAGTGTGCGGGCAGGGTTATATATATGGGAGGAGGCGGTCCCGAAGATAGGATGGACCCAAGCCATTTAGGGCTTTAAAGGTAATAACCAACACCTTATACTGGACCTGGAAACTAATCGGCAGCCAGTGGAGAGATTTTAACACTGGAGTTATGTGGTCTCTCCTAGATGTTCCCGAGACCACTCTGGCTGCCATATTTTGTACTAATTGAAGTTTCCAGACCAAGCACGAGGGTAGTCCCATGTAGAGCACATTACAGAAATCCTGTTCCGGCCTTATGCATCTGATGCAGGATCTCATCCTAAATCTTCATTACAGAGCACTTGAAAATTAGGAGCACTTCAAACAAGATCTCTTTTTTCCCTCTTTTACATCATTACCATGAAGCTGGGCAGTAGTTCATTTTGCTGTAACTAGGTGAATGATTAGGCATTTACCATATAAAATCAGTGCCTGATTTATATTCTTTCAGTGAAAGCTGTATGTATATGATCCCAGAGCTCTAAACCCACTATTGACATGAGACATATTAGAAGCCACATGTGTACTTTTCATGTCCAAACAAAAAGTCTCGTCCATATAAATACAGCCTGTCTACAAACTCATCCATGCACCCTAGTGCATGCCTAGGTGGCTGTATGAATGCTGCTTTTTTGTATGTGAACTATCTGTTAGAATTAATGTGGCGTTTTAAAATCTCAGCCATTGATGGCTGGCTTTAATTATTTCCTGTTTGTTGTTTTTGTGAGCCTTCAAGTAATTTCCAACTCAGGGCAACCTTAAAGCAAACCTATCACAGGGTTTTCTGGGGCTGAATGTGATTCACCCAAAATCAACAGTTATTAACCCATAAAATGTAGATCAATTATATAGTACTGTAATATTACTGCTGTAAAACTGTATCAAAGCTAAGATGCAACAACTAAGATGCAACCTCATGCAACAACTAGATGGTAAGCAAAAATAGACTTATACATGATGGCAGGTCATGGGCCATTGTTGGCCCAGTTCTATCCACCCTGCCTTCCCATTGGCTTTCAAGTTAACACAAGGAGGTTGTGAGGGGCAGGTTAAGTGGGTGAAATAATTTAGTTTATGAAAAAAGTTAAATTAATTATAGGTACACCTTAACATGAAAAAAGAAATGTTAATATGTTTATTTAAAAGGTAGCTCTATCTGAACAAACATCCGCCATGCAATCTCTCATTTCCTAGCTCTATGTCTTGGCCTAGGTGTTGATGTCATACTTGTTCAAATTACTCATAGAAATTTTGTTTGTTTATTTGTACCACATCCCAGGCAAGATGTAATTCTTTCTTATAGGAAAATACCCACCCATTAGACTCTTTTTCTCATATAAGCTTCAGTAGCAACTGCAGAGTAAATGACAGTTAAATCAATATATGTAGATTTCTTTTGTTGCAAAGAATAAAATGATAGGTATCAGAGTACTTTCTGGCACTTTACTTTTGATTAACTGAACAGTCTCATAATGGAGAAAAGGTAATGGTAGTATTTAGCTAGTTATTAAGTTAAATCAAATTACACATGGCAGCTAAATTCTATATGGAGACACTAATCACGTGTCTTGTGTTTTATCTTCCTTGTACCTCTGGGAAGGAAAGCAGGGAATGCAGCCAGATCTACCATGAACATCATGGCGCACAAATGAGTAGTCGGCAACATTAACTTCCCTGGGAAAAGTGGTAAAGGTTTGTTATTCCACATATGCACCAGTGCAAAATTAAATACTAAATAAAGATAGAAAAGATCTGCTTTCTGACAAATGGAAGTGACTGTTTACTTACACAGCTTTCTCATTATTATCTCTATACCAATAATCATTATATTATTGGTATTCACAATAAACTGAATAAACTTTGGATATAATTCTGCATAAATCCATTACTCTTTCTACGTGCCACCATATGACCTATTTGAACATTATATAAGGTTGCAGTTGCATTTATATAAGCACACGGGTTTTGCCCTTAGTAGGTTTTCTCCTTAGCATGGCAAGGGGAGAAGTGGAAAGAGAGGAAGACCAACCCTCCTCTCCCAGTCATAGCTTCCTTCCTCTATTTAGGCGTGTCACCCTTTAATTAGTCTTGTTCCAAAAACCAGGTCTGTCACAAAGCATCTAGTTTGCTATTTAACGTATCTGTGACCCCTCAGCCATTTCAGTTTCTCTAGCAAAGTGGTAAGAACTTATAGATGTTCTTATGCTGGGTTGCAAGAAATCTAACATTAGACTTGGGAATATTCCTATTTGTCAGGATTTTTTTAAAGCAAGATTCTTACACAAGTCATTTTTCCTAAGGTCTTGGTTGTTTGCTGCTTCTTTTTATGTGTGTGACTCTTCATGATACTCCTAAACCAACAGAAATTATCTTTTGCTAGCAAGAAAAACAGGAGGAGTGGAAAGAAAGCAAGAGGTAGTGATCTGTTTTCCCTGGTGGTTATACTAAGTCAGAACTTTGATTTTTGCTGAAACTTGCAGTTGGATGTTTTACCTGTCAACTGATTGTCCTTATCAGGTACACTTATGAAATACCCAGAAAGCAATATCCTACTGATATGGACAGAAGATTCATAGAAGAGATACGAGATTGTATCTCCCACCAGATCATCAGAATAGTGAAGAAGACAAACTTCAGGTTGTAAGTCTAACTGATAGTATCTTAAAATATTTAAGAGATCCTCCTGTTTCGGCTTCAAAAGGAAGAATAGTACTTTCTTATCTTTATCACAGTCTCCAAGTGCTTGATACTCCTTTCTAAGACAGATGACAGTAACCACTGAACCAGAGAGACAATGAGAAGAGCGACAAGATAAAGACGACCAGATAAAGATGAAATTATTCTCCCTCATGCCACTACAATTTTCTCAAGTGCGTTCTAGTCCTGCTAGTGCCTGGGCCTCTCCTTTGATGAACTCTAAGGTACTGTGATGAGTACCAGGGAACTACTGTTTTCATTTCACTGATATAAAGATGAGTGTCTTCACACACAAGTCCTTGAAAGCTTAGAACCCTTCCACCATTGCCATTCCTTCAGATAATATTTTTTTAAAAGTACAGCAAAAGAGATGGCATCTTCAGCTCTGATATCCTTAACATATCTATTAACATCAAGAAAATTAACATTAATGTATTTTTCCAGAGTTTTGGTCCCGACTATTTGTGCGGAATGATTTCAAAGATATCACAGCACTGATGACTGGTGGATTGAACACTGAGTGGCTTCAGTTTAAAAAGTGAGGAAAACACTAGAAAGGCTAGTGCAGGGGTAGGCAACCTTTCCCCTTTAAGGGCCGAGGGACTTCAGCTCCCAGAATCCCAGGAGCTATTGGCCAACATGGGACTATTGGCCAACATGGCTGAGGCTTCTGGGAGCTGAAGTCCCTCGGCCCTTAAAGGGGAAAGGTTGCCTACCCCTGGTAGTGTGTTGATTGGTATCTTTCAATTCCCAGAGCCCAAGCATCATAATAATCATGTTATATAACCATTATTATGGTGCTTTGTCATTCCTACCAGCTTATCCACCCATCTTGCCCATGCACAAAAACAATGGAACCAGTAAGTCTTGGGATAACATATTACAGAGGATGAAATGCAAGCTTCCCTCTCTCTCAGATTACAAATCTTAGCCCAGCCAAACAAAGAGAAAAAGGCACAGACTAGCATCATGTTCAGAATCCTGTTTTTTTTGTTTTAACATTCCTTCTGATTGGGTTGAACAAATAAATTCAGTCTCACTTATGCTTTCATATTAATATTAATATTTCATATTAATGAGGTTGAAGCATCCCTATCCTGATTGTCTGGGTGCACATAAGGCCTGCCCTTTCCTCTCCTTCCATTACTTAGGCTTTGTGATTTTCTCTTTGTTTTAGGAATCAAATAGAAAAAGTTTGAAAACAATTGTGCAGGCATTTGGAAATCCAATTACAAAAAGAACATCCTAGTTCAACCTGAAAAAAGACAATCAATGCATGCGTGTACAGGGACTGCTGCCTTTCCCCCTTTTAGGAATACAACCATGATTTATCCATCTCCTCTCCCCTTATTCTTTTACTGTCTGAGGGAGTGCATGTGCCTAAGATAAGAAGAAAATCAACTCATTTGCGATGTGGTACTGGAGAAGAGTGCCGCAGACACTATGGACAGCCAAAAAAGACAAACAAATGGGTCCTTAAACAGATCAAACCTGAAATCTCTCTGGAAGCCAAGATAATCAAGCTGAGGCAGTCATACTTCAGACCACACCATGGCAGAAATCATTAGAAAAGACAATAAAGCTAGGAAAGGTAGAAGACAGTAGAAACAGAGGAAGACTGCATGCCAGATGGACAGAATCAATCAGGGAGGTCACAGGCCTGAAATTACAAGACCTGAGCAGGGCAGTGGAGGATGGGGATGTCTCATCCACATTGTTGCCATGCGTCAAGGCTGACTTGAGGGCAGATAAAAACAACAACATGTGCCTTCAAGTCACTTGTCAGCATATGGTGACCCCATGAATTCCATAGGGTTTTCTTAGAAGTTAGCTTTCATATAAAAATAATCATTAGAAACCTCTCCCCAACTGTTTCTACGACAGAATTTTTTAGAAAATCAATCAATCAATCAATTAACTTCATTATTACAGAGTATCCAACTGAGACTGGTGTCATACCATGGTGTTCCATTGTTCACCTTCTGACTATGGCAAGTATTTTGGCTTAAAATACAGTTAGCATGCCAGTCATTCTAGTATGATCTCATAAAGTGCTGTTGATTCACCCGGCTGAGACTCTGAGAGAAACTTAGGGCCTTTGCAGACTGCCAGAGATAGTGCAAATTGAGTCCACTTTAACTTCCCTGGCTCAGTGCTAAGGAATCATGGGAACTGTATTTTTTTCTGAGACACTGAGCCTTCTCTGTCAGAGAGCTCTGGTGCCACAATAAAATACATTTCCCATGATTCCCTAGCACTGAGTCAGGGCAATTAAAGTGGACTCAATTTGCACTATTTCTGGCAGTCTGCAAAGGCCCTTAGTGAACTGGATGTTGAAGGCTCAGTTTCTATCACTGTCCATATATGATTACAAGTATTCTGCCCATTTAAAGAAACATTAAACATGCTTTTCTTTTTACAAAATATCAGCCTTGAACACATACCCTTAGAATTTTTTTTAAAAAAGTCCATTTACTCTTAATAGCACTAATGATACTGGCAGAGGAAAATGGGATGGATGGGTGCTCAGGCAGAAGATGGCTGCTGTACAATGTTCCCTGCCTTAATGGGTCCACATTGGTTATGGCTTTACTATCATAGTTTCACGTTGAGATTTTTATGCTTCAAGCTGTTGTGGAATGTCTGGAAGCTCAGTGCAACGTACCTCCTGGAAAGGCACCTGAGAGCTTGTGCAGGTGCCTCTAATCTGAATGGTCTGAAAACAATAGAGTTTTCTTTCTGGTGTAGTACAAAGTACAATTTAGGTAACAGAAACATCAGATCAAAACATTTCAATCAGAAAGAACTGAGACAGATGAATTGTTTCATCCATTATGTCTTGTGACCAGACTTGTGCTTGTACAAACACAATCTGCAACCCAAGATGCCTCACAACTACCTGAAGCTTATTTCAGGCACTCAAAAGAGGCTGTTGGAGGACAGGGAATCTGTTCCACCAACAGCATTCAGTCTGATGATGAAAAGACATGATTGGATGTAATCCCAAGTGCCCCTCTTGAAAAAGGAAAAAAATTGGCTTCTATTCTTTTTAAATGTATTGGAGCACCTGGTATAGGACTTTCTGAGCTGCAGCTACAGGCCTTTGTTTTGTGGGCTTGGATGTGTCCTAGAGTTGGTTCTTGTCCTTCACTGCTGACACATACAGTACTGTCATGCTATGATTATTTAGCATTGTTGTTTACACTGATATCATAGTATCAAATATGATAATTAGATCTACATGGTGACATTTATGATTCCCTGTACTGTGGCCAATAACTATATGGCCTAAATATATGAAAGTTGCTTTTAATATTTATATGCTAAGGTATCCGCAATGGTGAAGATATAGATTATAATGCAAAAATCTGTGATAAACATTTAAAAATTATATTCAAATGCCCAGACTTTGGAACTGACAATAGGTTAGCCAAGATCTATGAAATATAGTAATACTTAGAAATTATGTACCATATATATTCGACTATAAGTTGACCTCACTATATGGATTTTGAATTTTGATAGGACCTCTGCATAAGTCGAGGGTAAAATTTAGGGACATGTAATATAACAAAGGACATAGCAATATCAATAGCAATAGCAGCTTCATACCGCACTAAGCAGTCACTAAGCAGCTTGAACTGTAAACTAATTGCCCCCAACATGTTGAATACTCATTTTAGCGACCTCAGAAGGATGCAAGGCTGAGTAGACCCTAAGTTCAAGGCTGGGATTGAACTCTTACAACCTTGTGGTTTGTGAGTGGCTCTTCCAAGAGTTCCTCAAGTTTAACATTAATCTCATGGAATATTGCTGGCTGGGGAAGGAAATGCGATGATGTAGACTTCATTGAATATATCACCAAGTTTGACATTGTTTGTTTGCAGGAGACATGGAGTTCTCACGACATTTGTCTACCTGGGTATATATCTTTCTGTGTGCCAGCAGAAAGATCTAGCAAAAGGGGACAGTATAAAGGAGGATTAGCTACTTTGATAAAAATTAATTGTGGCCTAAAGTTTGTAAAACTATCCCCTTGTGAGAAAATTGCTCAAACAATTCTTCTACATTTTGAAAATGTGAAAGTAATATTATTTAATATTTACATGCCGGCAACCAATAACATTCAAGACACCTCAACGTATTGGGACCATTTGTCTAATTATTTAGATGAAATTATTAACAAACCAGAGTCTCCGGGGTGTTTACTGATGGGGGACTTCAACGCTAGAATTGGACCTTCAATCAACTATCTGTGTGATCGGTGTTTGCTTGATGCAAATATGCCTCCCTTTCCATTGAATCTTCCTCGAACTAGTATGGATCCAGTTATAAACAAAAATGGGCTATTCTTGGCAAACTTTTGTATTACCCACAATTTGTTTATACTAAATGGTTCGGATTATTTCCCAAACACCAATGGGTTCACTTTCATATCATCTGTCGGGAGAAGCTCTATCGACTATGTAATATCCAGTCCAGACATGATAAAATTGGTTGCAGTTTTTGAGGTCTGCCAAAGAGTAGAGAGTGATCATATGCCACTTTCTGTTGCTATGGTAATACCCAAACTAGCTATTGCACCTTCCATAAACCCCGAAATGATTGTTAGATATGAAAGATTAAAACGAATCTATTGGAACTCTCGAACAAAGGAGGCAATTAGTGAAATTTATAAGGATGATTGGGTTCTATTGGAAATCAACGATCTAGCAAATAGTATTATGATAGAAGGGGCCTTGATAAATTATAAGAATATAATATCTATTTTGAGTAACAAAACATCTAACTATATAAATCCATCTAGAGGAAAGAACACCTGGTTTGATAAGAATTGCCTTATAGGGAAAAAGAAACTTAGACAAGCATTCCAACTTGCGTTGGAAAATCTGGAGGAAAATTTCAATTCCTACTTAAAGGCCCGAGTAGAATATTTCAAGTACATAGAAGATAAAAAGAAAGTATTTTACCAACAAAATTGGGCCGATTTAGATAGAGATCTGAAATCAAATGATAGTAAAACATTCTGGCTAGCAGTTAGGAGGCATTTAAATAATAATATAAATATATTTAATCCCTGCATTTTGCCCCAAACCTGAGTAACATACTTTACAAATAAGATGCAAACTCAAATATCTGGTAACATCACCGAAATTACAAACCCCTCTACTATTTGGAGTCCTGTTTCGCCAGACGAAGTATATCAATTAATTCTTAAATTAAAACCTGCTAAATCTCCGGGTTACGACACCATTCCGGTTGAAGTATTGAAACACTGTCCAGAATTATGGACCAAAGCTTTGGCCAATTTATTCACTCTGGTAAATAATACGGGCGAGATTCCAAGAAGTTGGAAAAACTCAATTATAATTCCAATCTTTAAAAAAGGGGATAAGCGAGATCCAGCTAACTACCGCGCGATAAGTCTGCTTTCCATTGTGGGTAAACTTTACGATAGTTATTTGGCAACGAAATTGCAATGCTGGATGACCACTCAAGCCCTTCTTGGGCCTGAACAAGCGGGCTTTAGAGGTAACATGTCCACTACAGATCATATCACAGTCATTTCATTTCTTATTAATAAATATAT
>CM034701.1:257342133-257386879 GCA_020142125.1 Phrynosoma platyrhinos
CATTGTATATTGATTATCGAGATGCCTAATAAAGGTTATGGAATGGAGTGGCTGCAGTGCTGACATTTAACCACTGTACCACCAGGGCTCCTGTAACAAAGGGTAACAAAATAGGGAAACAGTGGCTTAAGTAGTTAAGGCACTGACTCTGTTGATTGCAAGATCGGCAGGTTGGCAGTTTGAGACCCGGGTGCTGCGTGATGGGGTGAGCTCCTGTCACTAGTCCCAGTTTCTGCCAACCCAAGAGTTAAAAAGCATGCGAATGCAAGTGTATAAATAGGTATCACTTCAGTGGAAAGGTAAACAGTGTTCTGTGCAATCACTCTGGCCACATGATCATAGAGTAGCCTCTGACAACATTGGCTGTTTGGTTTAGTGCACCACCCCCTACAGTTGGACACAACTTGACAACCTGGTCAATGAGGAATACCTTTACCTTTACCTAACAAAATATCTAAATGATGAAGCAAAGGGAAAAAAATGCCAAAGAACTTACAAAATCCCATCAGGCATAATTGTTTGTGCTCATACTAAAAGCTGGATGGATGAGAGAATAGTGTGGGTCAGTGCTTCCAGGATAGATTACACTCTTGGCTTTTACCAGGGGGTGGTTCCTTTTTAATATAAGCATTAAAGTACAGTACTTACACTGATCTGTGTATAAGTCAGCTCAGATTTTTTTCAGTCAATTTTTTGACTAAAATTTCTAAATCTATGCATGAGTATATACAGCAACTTGTTCAGTAATATAAAATCTGTTCAGTTAAAAAAAAAAAGCTTGGATCAACTTAGAAATAATTCTATAAGTGTATAAAAACCTTCAAAATTCCAGGCCTTTTATGACTTCAATGTAATTAATATAAAATTCTGCCCACTCTGTCCCTGCTATGGCATCAGAACAATCAACTACCTGCAACAGTATAAAAGTGATATACTGTAGACAAAGCCCACGTCAGTATTTTATTGTAGAAAGAGTAATGTATCCATAATAACTTTACTTGAAATTATTTTACATTATGATTCTTCTGTTTTTAAGTGCTAAGATTTTTTTTAAAAAAATAAAGAATGGCATTCATTGTATCTTACTTGAGTTCTTGAGAGCTTGTGGCCAGCATACTTCGAATACTTTTGTCAGCCAAGGGGCAGCCAGACAGACTGTAAAACAGGTTAGGACAGCCAAGTAAGTCAACCTTCTTTTAAACTTAAACCTTTCAAACAAACACAACGTTTAAAAAAAATTAAAATTAAAAAATTGCAATGCAGAAAAGCGATGGGGCGGGCAAGTGCTGCAATATTATATTTGTAATACAAGTTAACCCTCTGAATATATTTAGATATAAAACTTTACTTCTGATAATATGGATTTCTTTTCATCATAAGCTTGTATGTGTAACAAAAAAGTACTAGAGATCCATGGGTTAACTATCTGAAATTTTTTTCAGAAATTTAATTTTTTTAGTGATAGTTTTAAAAAGAAAAAGACGTTTATACAACACACAAATTAGCATGCTTTTAATATCAACATGTATTACTCAAAGGGTTAACACATAGTTCAACATTTTTACTTTGACAGCATTGTTGAGGTAAGCTGAAAACAATAAATTGAAAAGACAGAATCCACCATGAAAAAAATGAAGTCACACCTTCTATGTGAGGCGTAATTACCAGTCACATGACCACTCCCATCACACCCTGGTGTTGGACATCTGCCACCAAACAAAAACAAAAAACAGCCAAAATAGTAAGTATGTTTTTTTAAAAAAACTTTAAAAGTTTCATTGTTTCCAGTTTAGCTGCAATGTCTGCAAGGGGGATTTAAGCATCCTATCAAAAAAGCTGCAAAATGAACACAATTCAATGAAAATGGCGTTTCAGTACAATATAGCATCATTAGGGACAAGCAGATACCATATTAGCTTCATCACTTAAACTTAACTGACATTCTGAAACATTTATATGTTGCTGCAAATGCTGCATGCTCATACTGCAAGGCATATACATATGTACTTGTTTATTCAGAAAGGACAACAAGAGGGCATGACTGAGAAAGGAAGAAAGAGAAAATTTTAAAGGAGTAAATAAATAATTTCACCTCACATTATGCTTACGTTATTAAATCCTTTTTATTCTCTTTGCACTGAGGATATTTGGGTTTAGGACTTGGGATGGTGACTTCCCCAGGATATCTTCGTTCCTCTAATGCCTCTTGGAAAGGATCTAAATCTTCTGGCTGCAATGGAGGGTAACAGGTAAATCAGATTTTAAGCAGGTGTTTGTAGCACATACAGATACACTAACTCACTTATTTCTTGTAGGTGCATAGTCTCTTCACCATCAATGGCCATCCAGTTTAATTCAATGAAAAGAAGAAATCGACACCTACATAGAAGGCTCCATACATCTCGTAAATCACCACCTTGGAATATCTGCAGGGTGCATCTCATGGTTACTTCATACAATGTTAGTGTGATTACTGCGCCAAATCATAGGTGCCATAACTGATGTAAGATGACTTATGGATAGGTGTCTGTATGAAGTCTGTATCTTCAGAGCCTTAAACAAAGGAATAGCTCCAGCATAGGACCTGTCTATGAGCTCATCCATGGGGTTTGCAACAAGGAAAACCTTTTTAGCTACAAATGAAAGTATTCACTTTGGGGTTCAGATTTAATGGTGTAATTTAGAATATATAGGTTTATTTTCAAACCAGAATTCCTCATTATTTGTTTGAATGATTTGTTGGAAACCCCAATATTTTCCCTCACTATAAAAATCACAGGAGACAATTTGTTATTTGTATAGGTATATATCAATATTGGATTGTATGAAACAGCGAGATATACAGTCACCCCTCCGTTCTTGCGGACTTGAGATATGCAGATTCAAATATTAACAGAGAGGTGACCTCCTTTAATTTCAATGGGATGTGCACCCCATTCAAGCCTATGGGGCTTGAATATTGGCGAATTTCCGTTTTTTGGGGGGGGCAGAATGGATCCCCGTGAAAACGGAGTGCAACTGTAAACTAAATTTGGCTAACAGAAATTCTGATGTATAGAGATAAACACTGCAGTTGGTTTTCTTTATACATTTCTTTTTATATGTACCAACATCAAATGCAATCATTTAATAGCTACTTGTCTGAGGAAATGGAAGCATCTTTTAATGAAAAAAAGTGTATCAAAGACTCTTGTTTCTTTCTCATATATAGGCTGCTATCCAGGAAAAAGGCATAATAAAAATCAATTAAATGTCCAAATATTATATACCAAAAATAGTGATAAACAGATCTGTCCACCAAGTACTAGTTGTAGGACAGAATTCACAGTCATCATATCTGTTTTTTAATCACGTCATGAACTGCTTTTGAGTCCTAGTGATGAGGAAAGTTAGACTATAAATTATCTTTGAAACTTTACAAATTACATGGGAGAAAGGTAGGCCAATAAGTAAATATGTAAGTAGTGAAATAAATAAGTTTGATGTGTTCTCAGGACACTGAATTTTGAAACATTCAGTTCAGTGTGTTGGAATGCATTAATACAGACAATCCAGTAGATGGTAGTCCATCCAAAAATGTTAAGAATTCCTCTTCCACTTATTTGGCATGTGCATTTTCGCCTATGTATTCTTTCTTATTTCAGTGATAATATACACAAGCATACCCTATCATGATTCTATTTAAGTTTATTTTTTAAAAAAGCTGCCATCATTTATTGAAACAAGATTTATATGACAATGGGGGGAAATGCACATGAGACCAGCTGATCAAAATGTACCAGGACCAAATTCCTTGACTTTAAAGATGCAGACTGTAAAATTATACCTATATCACTGAAGCATGGCTATAAACTGTGTTGAGGAGTTGGAATCTGACAAAGATCAATGTCACAAATAAAGCAGTACCAATTACACTTCAAGCAGCAAATATATCACATTACACCTTTTTGTTATTGAAAAGAGTGGCATCATAATAAAGCACTAATAAGGCACTATCTTCTTTCTGTACTACTGCTTTCTACATTTGCAGAATTATCACAGAAACAAAAGTTAATCATGAATATTGATTAGTTTGCCCCCCCCAGTGAAAGGACAAAGAACATGCTATGTCCTTTAGGAAATATTTCCTGCATGTGCGTTCCTTAAAAGTTCCAAAAATGTCCTTGAACACAGCATACTAACTTCGTAAGCAAGCCACTGGATACTTACACCACTTGAGTCACCAGTGTTCATTCTGAACTTGATTTTAGTCAACTGTACACAGGCATGCTCAAATATAATTCAGAAAAATACAAAAATGAAACACAGCATTAATAATAAAAAATAATAAATGACACTAAGGCATTTTTGTTTACAAACAATCTATTGCTATTAATTACTGTTTTCTGCATCAATATGTAGAAATCTTGTGGATTAAAAGAGCCCTGGAGATTACAAAAAAAGACATACGTTAATTTCTTTTGGATCGTCTTCATCTATCCTACTAGGCTTCATTTTTGTGTAGTCCACCGGCAAGTCCCAACAGTCAGTCTCATTCAGCTGGTAACACCTGTTATTCATAACAGCCTGTTGTTGTGGTGACATTGGTTCCAGTGGCGTCAAAATGGTGCAGCAACCATCTCGTTGCCTCTGTTTGTTCAGACTCAAATCTAATGTTCCATTTTCATCAACCTCCATGTCAGGATTCTGTTTTGTTTTGTTTTTTTAAAAAAAGACAACAAGAACACATACACACCAAAGAGTATAATTCAACTTGCTACAATCACCATTTTCCTTATAAGCAGACAGGACTCTCTGCAAATAATTCCACTTCTTGACAATACTGACTTGAAAGAAAATATATAGTAAGAAATGTCTGAAAAACATTATCTTGCTCTTAATTCCATTGTCTTGACTAGTTTTTTGAGCTAACACCTATATGAATCTGATCCAACCTAAAGCACCTGCTGAACAATTGAAAGGTATCCATGCAAACAGCAACTGAAAAACATCACCTATATATCAGTAAAGACAATCTCCCTCTAAACCCACCAAGTCCTAACAGCTACAGAATCAAATTCACAAAATGCAAATTTTAAATATCAACAAAAAACATACCATGCTGAACCAATGACACCTATGGACAGTTTCAGAGAGATGGCCACCTACAAGCCTCTTGGTACTGTGCTTGCCACCTTCACAGAAAGTGGAAATGCATTTAAATCACAGACACCCCATCA
Organism: Phrynosoma platyrhinos; assembly: GCA_020142125.1. NCBI lineage: Eukaryota > Metazoa > Chordata > Lepidosauria > Squamata > Phrynosomatidae > Phrynosoma > Phrynosoma platyrhinos. Next base: position 257,347,353 of record CM034701.1, read on the forward strand.
CAGGCATTCAGTTATAACATGCCTTTGCACTCTACAAAGTCCTCCTTTATAATCATATCAGCTTGGGGAAAAGAAACTGGTACTGACATTCCCTGAAGCAATGGAGTAGGGAAAGTGAGGCATTTTCTATCTGCCTTTTCCGCTCCCTCTTTTCTTTTTTCTTTTTTTTTCTTTCTTTCTTTCTTTTCTTTCTTTTTTCTTTTTTTTTTTTTGCAAGTGAAGCAAAAAACATTTATATATAGGATCCCTTTGTTTTGCTAAAGCAGGTGATAACATATCTGGACACATACACAGAGAGAGAGGTGGATAGAAAAGCCAAGATATACATAGCAATACATATTTCAAGAGAAAAATCCTTCTCATGAAATCTTATTTCAAGCCCTGTATGGGGCTTTCTTCATATTTCTAACAACTTGTTTTCCACCCAGAGTAATAAAACCAACCAGAAGACCTTCGAAGACAAACTCTTTCCCCCATGCTTACTAGATACTAGATAAACAATATATCATAATTCTACTTTTTCAACAGATTAAACTTGATCATCTCAGTGATTTGGTATGGTATTTACTGGGACCCAGAAATACCATTTTGATTTTATGTAAAAAAGGAAAACATTTGGGAAAAGGGAATGCCCCTTTTTTCTTCTATAAAAATAATGCAACATTTTGCAATATTATTGTCTAGCCATTTTTCTCCCAAGTAAGCCCGCTTGGTACTTACAAGTTCACTTCCCTCCAATAGGGTAATGAAATGAACTGATGTAACAAAAAGCTATTTCCATTAGTCCAAATTGGTATTCATTGCTTCTAATAACTACTTCCATGGCTACACTATCTATTTATCATTATTAAAGAAGAAGGAATGGGAGAAGACATTGTTTCCCTATAAAAGAGCAGACCATACCTATCAGCCTCAAAGTTCATTTATAACAGCAAAGACCTAATTCTCTCTCCACATTTTTGTTAGTTAATACATTTCCTCATAATTCTTCACTATTAATTTTTGTTAAAGATATTTCATTTCTTTTAAGTCTGAATAAATTATTTGAATACACAGCCCTGTTAGTAAGAATCCCCCTGCCCCTTTTGCCACTAATTCTTTTTCACTTTTCCAATAAATTATTAAGCTATCACTAATTTTTTTTTAAAAAAAATAAAGCAGCACAAGAATAGCACTATTAGTGCACTGCAGTACCTTTAAGCTATGAATCTTGAAAGTATCTGAGATGAACATATATTTTATAGTAGGGTTTGGTGGTTATTGGACATGAAGAATTCGGACTAGATTAACTAACACTGGTTTGTGTGTGGAGCAATATGTGTATCTGTAATCTAGATCCTAGGCTGCATCCACACTGCATAAAGAATCCAGTCTGATACTACTTTAACTGCTATGGCTCAATGCTATTGAATTCTGGGAATTTTAGTTTTGTGAGGTATTTTGTCTTCTCCATCAGAGAGCTCTGGTGCCACAACAAACTACAAATAGTCTGTATAACTTTCCTATTGCCATCTCAATACACAGTTCATTTCGGCTACCAGACTCAAAGGCAAAACAAAGTAATGGCATACATCAGGGCTATTGAAAAGTTAATTAGCAGTTAGCATGCTAACTGAACTAATCCTGAGTTTCAGATCCTGAGTCCATATAGAAAGCCTTATCTCACAGCTTCATCTCACACCTCAGAATTGCGTGTGTGTGGGGACGAAGACTCACCTGTATGATCAATTATAAAAAAACGTGACAAACAGCTCTTAATGTTGTTATAGCATACTTTGTCTTTTAGGGTCTGGTTGGGAAACATTTTTCAATAACATTGAGGATTTTTAAGCCTACAAGTTTTCTACCTAAATTCATTCATGAAAACACATGAACACCTTTCAAAGATGTTCTGGCTTGGATGTTGATGACAGACCTGCAATAGAGGGCAGTCTTCCAGAGCAAAGGAAAAGCCAGCAGGTATGTCTCCCTTCTCTGACTACCTACTATTTATCAATATTCAGAAGACAATATCAAGGGTGGTATTTCTGGGTGAAAGTAGAGATGCTGACTATATACTGCAAACATCGCTTAAAAATCACATACATCATAAAAATAATAAATCATATGACAGAGCAGAGCTAAGTTTGCTCCAGATGCTTTTTGGGGCAAATTTACTAACCTTCCTACTATCTTTTTTTAATGTGTATATGCCAGCCTTCCTCAGGATGGTGTTTTCCAGATGTTTTGGATTACAACCCCCTCCATCTCCCAGAGAACATAGTCAATGGTAAGGCTGGCTGGGTTGTAGTTCAGCACATATATTCAGTAAGTGCCAAATCTGACACCTTGGAGAACTGGATCTATGTAGGAAACATCAAAAGCCCAGTTTAGCTGTGCCAGACCTTCCTACTCTTCATGTAGAATGCAAGGTTCACCGCTGCCTGGCCATGGTGGAACAAGACTGGATTACCGCAACATGCCATATAGGAAGCTTCCCTTAAAGTTGGTCCAGAATCTATGCTATTGCCCAATGTGGCAACTTTGCTGTTGTCATGAGATATTTGCAGCATGTATTTTTGCTGAGGGAATTGCTCTGCCTAATTTCCACTATGAGAGTAGGTTTAAGATTTTGTTAATGATGAGTAAAGCCCTAAACATCTCAGTTCCGTCACCTGAATTTGTGCTTCCTTCCTCATCAACCAAAAAAAGTAGAATCCACTCAGAGCAGAACTTTTTGTATATTCACTCCCTGGTAGTTAATATCTGGGACTCACATACACTGCTTGTGAATGGCCATTTGAGGCAGCATACAGCCCACTGGCTACACTTTCCCCACTTTTGTTAGCTCCAACAACACATGAAAGGAGGGCTGTTGAGAAAGAGGCGGCTCAGCATCAGCCACCTCCTTCTTCTAATGTTACAGTTTAATTTTCCTTCTTTTCTTCACCAATGCCACCCTCCATCCTTTTTCCTTACTGTTATACTGTTACCTTTTCCTTGTTCTTCTGTGAATCTAGTTCAGTGGAGGTATAGGAACTTGACTATGATATTTTAAATATTTTAATCTTTTCCTATTTTGTTATTTTATAACTTTTTACAGCTCAGTTTTTTTTAAAAAAGAGAGAGATGGTTTGTAAATATTTTAAATTAAATTACCCCGCTGAGATTATATTACATATAGCATTACGTCATTCTTGATTCTAAAACACACACGTTATAGTTATAATACAGACAATTCAATGAGTGCAGATTAAATATACTTTGCATTCTCAATAAATCTTGCCAGTCAAGACAATAATTAATAATACATCAGCTTTTGTTTAACCATTAGTCTGTTTTCTAAACTCTGTATTCTGCACTGGATTGTTTCAGACGTTCACAACTGGACTGCCACAGCAAAACTGCAAGGTATCATTAAAATTATTTGGAGAACAAGACTAACCATGATTGGACTCTTCTAAGGAAATTCATCATAGATTCATAAGTTAATACAGTAAATAGTTACATATATTGATGTAAAAATAAATATACATATAGAGATATAGATAGATATATGTACATATTTTTACCCTGGAACAGAGATCCTGAGGTTTAGTGGAGAGGTTCTGAGGCATTTCTCTGCAACGAGTGGAAAGATTCAGTATAGCAGTAGCAGCCATGTGTGCGGCTTCCATGTCATGGGTATAGTCAAAGCTGCTCTTGCTGCAGGTACTGCTTGCGCTGCTGCCTCCTCCACAGCTCATATTGCTGCTGCTGCTAGGGGCATAACTGCTTGTCGTGCTGCTGGTTGGACTTGAATTCTTACAGTAACGTTTAGCTGTGGGAAGGAATATGACAAGGATGACTCAAAAGAGCCAGCATCTATGTACATTATCTAGGAAAAAAGCAATGAAATCTGCAGAGAGAAGTATTCAAAATCTGCAGAGAGCAAAATATGTTCATAGAGGGGGAAATCCACCATTGAAGATATTGTTCTCTCTACACAAGGAACCTGGATGCAGTATCGAAAGGGGCAAAGTAATAATCTGCAAGTGGGTTCTTGCAGTGATACACAGATCAGATGCACAAGCAAAATATGCACAATGAATAAAACTACAGCAAAGGCTTATAATGTTTTATTTTCCCCCATAGCACATTTGATAGAGACTGGTTATTTATATCATGTCCTGGAATTTCCTATGATGACAGTATAGAAGTATAAATTATTAAACAATATTTATTCTCTACAAAGTTCTATGTGGCTGTCTGATCAAGGCATGAAGATGACCCTGGGCTTCCAAAGTCTATGCCGAATCTCTAGCAAGGTACACCCAGGTGGTAAGACCAGATGTGGATGGCATATCTAACATCCAAGGATAGAATAGCTAACTATGGAGATGCTTGTCAACACCATCAGGTGTTGAACTGGCCATGGAAGCTATGAGCACAAAGATGGAATGATATAGCTCAGGGGTAGGCAACCTTTCCCCTTTAAGGGCCGAGGGACTTCAGCTTGCAGAAGCCTCAGCCATGTTGGCCAATAGTCTCATGTTGGCCAATAACTCCTGAATAGCTGAAATATTAATTAATGGAAGAACTACCCACACAAGTGAGACCCCCGATCTTCAAGGTAATCTGCAGGAAGAACCCAAGTGCAATTACTCACAGTAAAAGTCAACTAGCTCAAACACCCAGAAGACAGCCCTCCTCTCCAGTATTAACCCAGTAAAATACTGCTTGATATCCTCAGTGATTTCCTTAAAGATTTTACCGTTTAACAATTGCCAAACATGTCAAGATGGAATCCACCTTCCCCAGTTTCCCTCCCTCACCCATCTAACCAACTGATTGGCTGTCCCTTTGTTCTGGGAATATTTCTCTATATTCCCTTCATGTCTACCTCCTTCTTCCCAAAATTCCTGAGCAGCACAAAGATGAGACAGATTGGCTGAATGGGAAGGGGAATGATACCTAAGTACACCAAGACAAAACAAGTCAGTGGTGCAAAGGATGCTTTTGATTTTTGATGTGGAACTCTCTTCCGAAGATATTGTTACAACAGGGGGAAAAATGGGGGAAAAGTCACATGTACAGTAATAAAAATTATGGCAAGGATGCTGTTCAATAGTTACAAGGAGTTATGATCCCTGTTCAGGATTCATACTGAATCCCGTTAATGACCAAATGTGATCCTCAAACCCAGTTTCACCTTGGTAGCATTTCCAACAAGGTTGAGGCACTGCCAGATTGGGATACTGAGAAATGACATCCTGATCGTCTGTTGCCTTGAAACAAGCAGTTGCAGCAGTTTCCCAAGCGATCTCTCCAGCTGCTTGTTTCTGATATGTCCCATGGCTGGGATAGTGATGTAGATGCCATTTCCAAGAGCCTTGATCTGCAGTGACTTTTAAAATTCTTCAGCTGAGGTGCTGCCAGGCTGAAACAATAGATTTTTAGGGGATGGCACTGTCAGACATAACTATGATGACAGAGCATAGGACTTTGGCCAATGATTTGTCATAGGGCCTTTGCAGACTGCCAGAAATAGTGCACATTAAATTGAGGCACTGCCCTGGCTCAGTGCTAGGGAGTCATGGGAATTGTATTTTTTTTCTGAGACATTGAGTCTTCTCTGTCAGAGAGCTCTGGTGCTACAATCAATTACAGTTCCCATGATTCCCTAGCACCGAGCCAGGGCAGTGCCTCAATTTAATGTGCACTATTTCTGGCAGTCTGCAAAGGCCCATAGTCTCTAAAGCTTGTGACTCCTTTCATGTTTATGTTTAGAGTACTGTACTTCAGTGCAGAGTAAATAAAAACTCATTTCTTCCGCTAAGTGTGAAGATCTTGCTGTGCATAGAACCTTCCAAAATCTGAAATCAGGAATGGAGGGATCACTCTAATTCCAACCCATCTCATACATTTCCACCCCATCAAACCATTCTGCTCCATTTCTGTATCAGTCTGCAAATTTTGCGTTTAACAAAGTACATGATTTGTATTTAAACACCTTTTAGAGCATTTATCCTAAAAGCATACACTTTGTACATACGTGTATCTCAGCATATTTTAGTCAAGCATTTGCAGAGACACATAATCTGAAGAACAGCAGCATTCTGGTCCACATTAATTCAGGGAGTGTGAATTAGGGAAGCTGCTTACTCAAAAAGATGAGTCAAATTGCATCCCTGAATGCTCTGGTTATAGAGCTTTTTAGATCCTAAGGAAATCTATTTACTCCGAAGTATATGCACAAGATTTCCTCAGCTCAGTTGTCAATTCAGACATTCTCTGAAGAAGTTTTGATCCAAATGATGCTTCACAATTAAATAACAACTCAAATATCTAGTAGTTTATATATTAAACCCTTTACACTATTTCTAAAACTGGTTTCATTATAAACTATTTTGCAGTATTATTTTTGGTTTGATAACCAGATCCTACCCTGATGACAAATGTTTAGATATACAAACGTCTTTGGTGAGGGCTTCACTCCAAACATGCCTTTAAAAAAGGGTTAGCATATAATTGTAAAAAAATGCTGGGAGAAAGGATACTGTTGCTTAAATAGAGACACTTCTGTGTATGTTTGATTCCAAAAATTTAAAAATAAAGACTTTATATTATCTCTTTTCCCCCATCTCCATCTCTCAGAATCAACATCATTAAAAATATCAGTTCAGGGTTCTGCCTAAGCCATGAACAAAGACTGCAACAATGTAACCCCATGTGATACGTCTTAGCAAAATAAATAAATAAAAGTACAGTCGTACCTCTACTTACGAATGCTTCATCTTACGAAAAACTCGACTTACGAAACGCGCCTCCGGATAAATTTTGCTTCGACTTACGAAAGTGTTCAACTTACGAAAGCCGAAGCCGCGGAGGCGCTGCGTTGTTCAATGGGCTGTTCCTTGAAGCAGAGAAGCTTCTCCGCTTCAAGGGACCGCCCACTGAACAACCAAGGCCGCGGTTGGAAGGAGGCCTCCTTTTAGCCCCGGCCTCGCTGCTTTATGGGCTTGGTCCCCGAAGCGGAGAAGTCCTCCTCTGCTCGGAGGACCAAGCCCATAGAAGAGCGAGGCCGGGGTTAAAGGGACGTCGCATGGCGACCAGGCCCACAGAGCGGCAAGGCCGGGACTAAAGGGACGCCGCGGCGACCAGGCCCACAGAGCGGCGAGGCCGGGACTAAAGGGACGCCGCGCGTCCCTTTAACCCCGGCCTCGCTCTTCTATGGGCCTGGTCACCACTCGGCGACCAGGCCCATAGAGCAGAGAGGCCAGGATTAAAGGGACGCGTGGCGTCCCTTTAACCCCGGCCTCGCTGCAGAACGGATTAGGCCTTTTCATCGTTAAATTTGCTTCTACTTACGAAATTTTCTACTTACGAAATGGCTGTCAGAACGATTAATTTCGTAAGTAGAGGTACCACTGTATTATAGCTTTATGGATACATGCTATGTCCACCAGTCAAAATGTGGAAGGAAAAGAATGAGGGTTCAAATGGAAATGCCAAAGCTTAGACCAACAACCTAAACACAAAACTATTCCTGATTTGCCAGATTTATTTTGTTTCACCTGCATTATGGTATCCCCATCCCCCACCATTCCTCATGCTTCTCTTCTAAGCTTCTAACCTAGAGTTGTGGGAAAACATGGGGATTGCTTTGAACTTCAGCAAATTCTAATGCCCACAGCCTCTCCTCCTTAATCTGCCTTTTCTCCTTCACCTCACTGTGGTTTCCTGTGAGGGACACCATAATAAAGAATGGAGTCACCATGAATATTTCGAATCAGCACTGTGTGTTCCACTTATCTCTCTCATCTGCCTATTCTATCAGCATAGGCCTGTTGGAATGTCATTTATTTGTAATTTGTTTTATTTTTAAATTTATTGGCTTCATTTATGTGCCACCTTTCCCCCAGAGTGGGACCTAAGGTGGCTTCCAGGAATAACATATTAAAAACATTTACAATAAAAAGTCTCCACATTAAGCAGTATAAAATCACTCTAAAGCCATACAAAAGTTAAACAAATAAAACATGTATCTCAATAAAAACCTTCCTGCTTAATCATTAAAAGCCTGCTTAAACAAAGATGTCTATGCCTGCTTGAGAAAAGAGAGCAGAGAGAGGGGCAACCTAGCCTCTTGTGGAAGGGAGTTCCAGGCCATGGGAGCAGCAACTGAGAAGGCCTTCTCCTGTGTCCTCACCAAGAGAACCTGTGATGATGGCTGGACCAAGAAAAAGCCTTCCCCTGAAGATGTTAAAAATTCTGTCAGGTTCATATAAGAAGATACAGTTGTTCAAATAATCTGGACCTAAGCCACATAGGGTGTTATAGGTCATGACCAACACTTAGATTTGTGCCCCAAAAGGAACTAGTTGCTAGTGAAGCTGTTTTAACAAGAGTTATATGCTCCCTATAACTGACCCCAACAACATTTTGAACCCACTGAAGTTTCCAAATAGTGCCTAAAGGCAGCACCACATAGAGTGTTACAGTAGTCTAAATGGAGATTGTGGACGCAAGTCTTTACTTGTTTCCTTATTACAGCAAGCATGAAAAAAATCATATTTTCTCCCTGATGAGCAGATTAGGGGGATTTTTGCACATTTTTTGACTATTTAACGATAACTTCACCAAGGGCTCTTTTGCACAAAAATTGTGTTTTTGTGTGTATATATATATATATACACACACACACACACACACACACACACACACAATTTTGAAAAAAACAACCCTTGTTCTGAAATTTTCAAAAAAAGGCTTGAAATAGAAATAGAAAAGGATCTTTCCTGTCAAGAATGAAAACATAATAATCACTGTTTTATATCACTGTTTAGTGTTGCTTAACAGACATTTACCTTGCCAATAATTCCCATTCAGAGAATCCAGTGGCGAAATGACCACTTACACAGTTGTACATGGGGCTGCCTAATCACTTCTGTCCTGTATTTTACAATAGACCCATTTCTTCAAACAAAATAAACTAGCAGTTTTTACTTGGTTCCACAGCCAAGGTTAAGCATAAGATCACAAGGCATGTCAATTTGCAATTGCACAGGCTGGGTCTAACTGGAGTTATCTCATTTTGGAGAATGTTCCTTCCATGCTCCATATCATGGGTTTGGAACAAGTGGTGGTCAGGATGTTACCAATACAACTCTCTGTCATTCCTTATCACTGACAATGCGGGTCACACATCTGCCACACCTGTGCTATATATATATCCAATGGCACACTGCTGAAGACCAATAAAACACTGAAGCACAATAGCAATACAGATTCATTAGTCTGTGAACTAACTTCTGCTAGACTCTACTTTGATGACATTCAAACCATTCTTTCTTCTTGCTCTTGCTTTCTTTCCTTTTGTCTAATTTTCAGTGCAGACAAATAGAAAAGAGAAATAATATGGCTCAGAACATACTTTGAAGCATAATTCTTTAACATTAATATCAGTATTTTTACTGAAATTATACCCATTCTTTATATGCTTTGATACTCCATACAATATAATGACTTTGGACTCATTAATAAAGTATTTTCTCTCCACACAGTGCAGGTACTTAAGTCCCATTTGGATCTTTTCACTGCTCTCCATCACTTATAATCCAGTTCCCCATATCCTTGTAGAATAAGCCTAAACCTTAAGCACATTCTTAGGCTTTGGGGCTTCACTAAGAATGCTTACGTTCTTTAGTGAATTGAGATTCTAAAAGGGTAATTCCCTGGTCCTACCTATGCCTTAATTTATATAAACTATGAAGACATAATCCATGCCAATTCATGTGCATGACAGCTTCAATGCATACACACAATAGCACTAATCCCTTTCAAAATCCCACTAGTTTCTCAAAAACTCTTTAATACCAGTTTTATTAAATTCATGTATAAATTGACATCAGAAAGCAAAACCAAATTGAGGCCATTATCTTTTGCCCTGTTTCTGGATTGTAATTCATGGGTGGAGTAGAAGTTTGCAGTATTATTGCATTAAGGTACAGAAAAAGGCTTGCCTAGACTTGAGTTCTATTATATATCTATCTTTTGTCCTGTGATTGTGGGAAGGAAGATGTGATTGTAGGAAAGGATTTTGTGAGGGTTTTGTGAGTGGGTTTATGATTTTGTGAGGAGTTCTCCCATTTCTTACTTTACTTTTCAAACCATATCTCAAACTAAAAGTTTTGGAGTCCAACTGAGAGAACTGTTTTACTAAATTTTGTTTCTCAAATAACAAAATAGCAGGTCTTTGTTCAGGAAGCAGATAAATGCAGTATGTCTATAGCCATCATCACCAAATGCATATGGTATTTCCCTGACTAATAATCCCAGCATTATCACCCAACATGCTCAGGAGCATCAGCACCATGTCAGATTCACTGCAGGAAACTCTGATAGCCCTTGAACTAGGTTTTTGTGAACCTTGGATATGACTCTCCACAATAGTTTGAACAGAATACAGTCAGCCCCCTGCATTCATGGATTCTTCATCCATGGATTCAACCATCCATGGACTGAAAATGATAAAAACATTTTTTTCCAAAAAACAAACCTTGATTTTATCATTTTATTTAACGGACACCATTTTACTAGGTCACTGTATATAATGGGACTTAAGCACCCATGGATTTTAGTACCCATGGGAGGTCCTGGAACCAAACCCCAGAAGATACCAAGGGCCCACTGTATTTCAGAATAAATCCAAAATATCTGGAAGAACAAATAACCACATTATCATCACCCATACCATGAAGACAGCAACACTCTTTCTTGTGCAGACTGCACACGTCGCTTGTTTGTCTACCCAGCTAACAAAATATTCTGGGCTATGGGTTGTACACTGGGATGGGCAATCTTGTCATGCCCCTGGGATTCTGCAGGGACTGCAAAGACTGCCCAAATACCAAACAAAACAAAAAACTGGAAGTGGTTAGCATTTCACTTCACTTTGGCGAGGGTCCCCAAAGTCTATGTAGAAATGAATTGCCACATTTGAAGACTTTCAGAAGAGACCATTTATCCTGTTTATCCCACAGAAACATAGGTAGTCCAGGGAGTTTATGGGGTTTGGAAGCCACATGCCACTCCTGAAATGCCCACTCCTTTTCTAAAGCAGATGACATTCAGTGTTTGCTCAAAGTCCCATGCATGTTTTGTTCTGGATGGTTCTTTTGTGTTAAACCATACAACGGGGAGTAAAAGAGGCTCCTATTTGATTTAAAACATTTGTATCTCATCTTTACATAAAATCTATTTTATATAAAATCTATTTTTGTAGGATTCCAGAATCTAGCCTGCAACAAACAATGAAACAATCTAACTAATTCTTATCCGTATACCAAGCAGACACAAATAAAGATGGGTTAAATCCAATATTAGTCCTACTATTGAAATCACGGAGTTGATTTTAAAGAGTCTATTCTAGGTAGGACTAACATTGGAGTTATTCAAGGGAAGGGAAGAACTTGGATTTTTTAATAATAATAATAATAATAATAATAATAATAATAATAATGTTTCTCCCTAACCAGATTCTAGATCTGGTTAGATCTCTCTAACCAGATTCTCACTGTTATTATACCCACTGCTGGGTCCAATAGTGGGTCCAACAATGTTGTTGTTGTTGTTATTATACCCACATTAAACTCCCAGACATATCCCCCTTTCTCTCAATATTCTGTGTACATAGGAATGTCATTGCTCTTTCATATTATGTCACTACTATATTTTTAGATGATGATTGATGCTACTGCTGCTGCTGGATAATGATGATGAACAAATTCAGAGAGTCAGATTATATGTATATCAGATCTTCTACCAAACCCTCCCCCCAATAATTTGGTAATATATTTGCCATGTAAGTAAACTGATGAGCAGAAAGTGTTGGAAGTGCATCTAAGCTCAACACAGTTCAATTTTTTATTACAAGGGAGCAAGCATATTATCTTTATGAAATTACAGGAACATTTCACAATAAAATAAGAGCCTTAAAACTAATGCTGTACCATGGGACCTGGTATTGTCACTTTCGGTTGCAAATTAACTACAAATAATATATTTATTTACTTACTTTTTTACCCACCTTTGTACCAGAGGAACACACTTAGGGCATTCAATAATGTCAAAATAAAATAAAACAATTACCAGCAATGTGAAAAGAACAGATATTCTATCATTGTTCCAACATAATTCTAGAGGTTTATAGAATTCAAACATTAGATACTGTTTTACCAATCAAAAACCTTAAAGTTTAATTTAATTTAACCTAAAGTTTAATTTAATTTCTGCCTTTCTTCTAATAGGGGACCAAGGCAGCCTTCAAAAGCAGGTTTAAGAAAACACTGTCACTCAAATGAACAGATTTCCTCCAAAGAAGTCTACTTATCTGTTTAATAAAAAGACTTTCTTATGCTTGCTGTTTTTCTGGGTATATTTCTTGGTTTTTGTTAGTGACGTCAATTCCTCTTGTCAGCATTTTGTGTTTGTGCAGTTAAGAGCTAAATGGTTGCTTCAGCTTTCTCAACTGCATGGATCAGGTCTCTCTCTCTATATATAGCAAGGATGGAAATCATGCACTCCTCCAGATGTTAATTAACTACATCTCCCATAATGGATAGGTGAGTTTAATAGGTGTCCATAGTATTAGATGGGCACAAACGTGTGCAATATTTAGATGACCTATGGAGCCCAACAACATTGTTAGACATTAATCTGTTTCTGATGCATAAAGAGTGTACAGTTCATACCATCATATCCTTTGGGGGAAATATCTCTGGATTGCACCTTGGGAGCTATGGCTCTCTTGCCATATGCATGGTTGTCATAACTGTTATATTCAAACGTAGTCTTAGAGTATTTCTCTAGTTCCTTGGCCAGGTTGGAGCGGGGTGTTGTGGTGGGAACATTGTTTCTGTAGCCATACTGAGGGATCTCCAACTGCTTAACAAAACACATGGGCCTAGAAATTAAAAACACGTACAGTGTGTTAGGCACATAATACAACAATTTACATCCTGATAGCAAAAATTCGATCAATGTGTTTACTGCATTCAAGAAGCAGCAAATTATTATACCGTTGTACCGTGCTTTAGCTGCATTTCATCAGAACACCTTCCTTCAATGAATGCCCAGAGCAAATCAAATATAATTACAGGCTGAGTCTCCCTCATCCAGAATTCCAAAATCCAAAATACTCCAAAATCCAAAACTTTTTTTCATTTGTGGTTGAGATTGTGAAATCTTTGCTTCCTGAAGGCCCAATGTTATACAAGCTATGTTATTTTGTTTAAAAATATTGTGTCCAAATTACTTGCAAGTATATACGGTGTATATGAAATACAAATGAATTTCATGTTTAGACTTGGGTCCTATCTCCTATCTCTCATTATGAATATGCAAATACTCTAAACTGAAAAACTCTCAAAAAAAGTCCCAAGCATTTCGTATAAGGGAGATTCAACCTGTACACTATACATGTCTAACTGCAATAGCAACAGGGAAATGATCTATTTAAAATATAAATAGCAGGTGTATGCAATGTATTCAATGCATACATCAACAAAATATATATTTTCCATTATATGGTACGAGAAGGGAAAGAGCATAATTGTATCATAGCTATCTGTGGATTTTGTTTGACCTCACAATGCCTAAATCTAGAGGAATCAAAGTATGAGGAGTGGGTTACATGTTGTAGCATATACGGTCTGATATCTGTCCTTTCTGCTAGGGATGCTACTTTAAACATCTAGCTCTTGCAACAGCATTATGCTTGTGCTATCATTATGGTCAGTTTGTCAGAAGGATGAGGTTGTTGGGAGACATAATCCTTTCCTTAAGACAGAGGGCAGCCCATATTGGCACACTTATAAAATTGAGCAACACAGGAGTTTTAAAATTATATCATCTGATGGCCTTTGAACTCTGCAATTTCTTTATCTCTTTTAAACTTAGGTCTTATTGTAAGTGTTATGTATCTTTATGGAGTTGGATCTTCTCCACAATTCTTGTTCCTTTGGATTACAGATTACAGTGTGCAAAGTAAGATTCTCCAAGGCTCTCTTTCCTCCTCCACAATCATATGGGACAGAGAGAAGAATAAAAACTGATACCAATCTGATCAATTCTGACAGTAGTTCAGTTATTATATAGTTTATTGTCTACAACACAGTCTAATGATATTGGTTCAGATTGTGAAAAATAGTATATGTTTAGGCTTCTGTATCATTTTGCTCCTTGGAAAATGTGAAATATGTATATGAATTTTGTTACTTGTACACTTTGATTTATTTTTTTAAATGCTGGCATGGATTTTTTTAAAAAATCCTTTCAGCCAAAGTATATACTAACATGGAGCCAATTTAAAAAGCAACAATTATAAAAGTATAGTTCAAATGCCATGCAACCATAACAAATTCTAATTTTATATTGGATTGCATATGTTACCAAGTTTGAGTTTTTTAAAAACAAATAAATTCATCCTACTCAACTTACAGTACAAAAGGCATATTTCCCCGAGAACCACCAATTTAAGGTAAATACTAAACAATCTTCCACCAGACTGCTGTGTTGCTGCAGTTTCTGATGCCAAAGGCATCACCATTTTGCTAGATCTTAAAAATTCAAGAAAGACCACAATAATTTTGTGGTTGTTGGGACATATTTCTCAGTTATCTTACATCAATTATTTTAGGTCTAGCAAAAAACAAAGTATGGGTGATTAACCTGGTGGTTAACCTGGAATTCAGGAAGAAGGGAATTGAGCAGTAGACCAGGACTTAGCAAACATAAATACTCTAAGCCAAACTTCAGAATTTTCGTCTTAAATAGCTATACAAAAGAAAGGCAATGGAGAAGTCAAATCTGAGGTGACAATGTAGCTCAGATCACCTATCAAGATCTGAAAGGCATGACAGTCCCAGAGGCAAAAGCAAAACTGCCAAAACATCTATTTCAGTAATCTGTCAAAAACTCTGATGCTGTGTTTGACAAGAAGCCTCTCCTGCGTGGCATTTGACTTCTCACTAAAGAAAATCTGGTTCTAACATGACTGCTCCAGTTCTCCCCATTTCCTCCTAGCAGCAAGAATTATAAACTTTAATATTTTTATTGGCTTTGATCAGGAAGGCAATTCTTCAAAATTGTTTCTGAAAGTGGAGAAATATAAAGCCATTTCATATTTCTGAAAAATGAAAAAAAATTGCCATATGTTATTTCTTTGTACAATAATCATTACTTTGGTTGGAAGGGGGAAAAGAGTAAGAGGAAAACATGCTAAAATATATGGTAGTAGATAGGATAGAAGTTCCTGAATGGTTTACATAACTGTATCTAATTTTGCTAGCATTTCCTTCCATCAACTTATCATAAGACACCACAGAAACTATCACTGGGAATCTGCAGTCTTTAGCATTCCAGTAATTACAGATAGCATGAATGAAATACTATTAACCATACTTAGTACTTTCAATAATCTGAAAGATTATAAAAAAAAAATGAAGAAAATTTTATAGCTGCTTCAGGTCTCTACAGTTTTAGGGTAATATAAAATACATTCTGGAATACGACTCAAAAAATGAGTGGAAATTTATGTGGTGGCATGAATGTATTTCTGGACAGTTAACTGAATGTGTGCATGGAACTATTAAAATGTTTCTTGTCATTGGATTAGCTTTAACATTAGCTAAATCTGCCCCTTGAAAGCACTCCACATGTGGCTTCAGACATTTTTCCTCAGACAACACTGCTTTTAATGTCACTGTATGTTGAGATACATGTGAAAGATCACTGACAGAATGGATCCAAAGCTCATTAAAACAGCCCAACCACCCTTCAGAATCTGTGTTTCAGAAGAAAGGTTTTCTACTAAGCAGTCTTTGCTGGGATTCTTTAATGATCCAGCTGCATGGCACTCCTAAAGAATGGTCAATAGAGATGTCATGGAGAGGTAAGAAAAGAGAAACTAAATCTGTAATTTGTAATTAAGCCTTCCTATTAATCCTCTGTAACCAACCAGTTTCCAGACCTATACAACCTGGGTGGAAATGATCAAATTCTCATACTGTATCTGGCAAAATTAGCTCTGTTTCAGTATCATTCGATGATACTGCAGCAGTTGGAAGATCTGCACAGTGGAGAAATTAACCTAAAAATGCTAGTTTTGCTATAGTGACCTTAGAAACTGGATGCTCAGATCCCCCAAGAATCCTACCTTTTTAGTCCACTTCAAGCAAGTTACTATAAATTCTGCACAGGTAAAACACTATAGCCTGGGAATGAGATTGTGCATGAATTATTTACAGCAACTATACTGTAAACCATACAAATATATACTCTAGTGTTCTATCTAGAGAGACTAAGATGACTAAACCTCAGTGAGTCTTCTTAAACATTTAAATATAAAATGAGACACTTTGAATTACAAATTCATAACAAATTAAAATTTGAAAATAGGGCTTCTGGTTTTCATTTAAACTGATATTTACTAGTAAACGCCTGCTGGAAAAAACAAGACTTACCGGTAAATATTAGTTTATTTCCCAAAGATATCAACTTTTTTTCACACTGTTCTTAGATTCAGAATTCCAGCAGGCAGCTTTACACCAAACAATGCCTAAGACAAAAATGAGCTTTTCAGCTTTATTGATATTTGCCAAAAAAACATTACCCACCCACCCCCAGGGCATATTGGTAGGCAGATAAATGCTGTGAGCAGGATCCAGAAGCCCTAATTCTAAACACTTCTGAAGGGGTTATGTAATTTTTTAGTGCTCAGATTAACTTATTATGCAATTAATCTGGTATAAGCTATCAAGTGTTAGAGCAACTCTTTATACCTCAAGACACGATCTGATGCCTGGTTTGATTTGGATGCATCACAGCTCTGATGCTTCTCTTGAGCTTTAGCCAGTTTCTCTGCTGCAGCAATAGGACATCCCGAGAGGCTGCAATTACAGAAAGAAAATGTAATTGTCGTGTCCTAAATAGCTTTGTAGAGCCCTCCTTAGTAAGCATATGGAAGAAGTTTGCTGGGGGAAAAATATCCAAATCTTGTTGCCCTGCATTGCTTCTCTAGCACACCACTCTGCCTTTAAAGGCACAGAGCTATTACCACAAAAAATAACATCCCATTCTGTTGCATATGGGAAGACTTCTGATGAACTTGTGATCTACCAAATGAAATGCAGTCTCCTAACCATGTAGTGCGGCATGCTAGGTTCCTGAATATCCCTGTTTTTACTGTCCCGCTGTTTTCACAGAAACAAAGTTCAATGAGCTGTCTATTAGCTATCATTAATAGCTGGTGAACTGCATTTAGCTTGATAGGTTAAAAATTGTTTCTGTGAATATGCAGGGGAAGACATCTACCTGGCAATACTGATAAAATACTGTTAGATTTGCCAGAAATTCTACCAACAATGTTGTCCACTTAGGAAAACTTTTGTTCTTAAAATAGCTACACTGGCAATTCAATGGCAATGGTGTACATGTCAAATTGTGCATTTTAAAATATTACACAGGAAGGATTCAATCCTAAAAGTGCTTATTTGAAAGCAGGTGCCACTGATCTTGGTGGGACCTAACTCTGGTAAATATGGGGCCTTGGCAGACGACTAACAGAGTCGTCTCCGAGGCAGGGAAGAGGAGGGGCAGCCGCACGATCACACACGCTGCGGCGGATAAGTCAGGGAAAGTGAGCCCTACGCTTTTGGGGCGCACTTTGACTGACTTCTGAAAGGAGCGCTGATTTAGCGCTCCTTTCAGAGGCGCCGATGGTGCGCTGCGGTGCGGATGCCACGGTCCCGCGGCGCACCATCCCGTGGCGTCCTGGAAGCTCTCGTGTGCTTCCCCTTATGGTTAGCACTGACCAGATTGTGCTAATTTTAACTGAGAATCCAATTTGTCATATAAAAAGAAAATCACTTGCTTCATAAATTGATAGACTCAGCCTTGGAAATAACCCAAGCGTTAGCTGTAAGGATACAGAAGGTATAGAACTGAACAGATAAAGGGAAATTTACTTCTGCTGAAAGATTTTGCCAAAAATGTAAACAACATCCTGGAAGCAGAATTCAAAGATTTATCAATGTTAGTCTGGGATATCTGAATGCAAAGGGATCTTGTAGCACTTTTCAGACTAACTGTGCAAAAGAAGTTGTAGCATAAGCTTTTGTAGACTTGGTTTATTTCCTCAGATGCATGGAGTAAGTAGTGAAGAAGTTGACCAAGTCTACAAAAGCTTATGCTACAACTTCTTTTGCACAGTTAGTATCAAAGGTGCCACGAGATCCCTTTGTTTGCATACTAAGGTCCTGGAAGTGCCGCATAAGAACATTATGAATGGCTTGGGCAAATTGAGAATATATATATATTCTCAATTTGCCCAAGCAAATATAGTGAGAGCAGTGCACAGATGGTTGGAGGGGATAGCTGAATAATGCAAACAACAAGGTGGGCTCCAGGCAGCTTTCTTTGATGCTTCCAAAGCCAGGAATCTGAGATATTAAATTGCAATAAACTTCAGCTTCTATATATTGTGAAGTAACTTTAAATCCATTGTTTTCATCATTGCTACAGCTATCCATCAGCTGAAACCTTTTTATATATTTTTCTCCTCACCTGTTATATTTTTCCTACCTATTGTGAGAAACTACCCTATGATCTTCAGGAGATAGGGTAAAGCTTCAGAAGATCATAGAAATTTTAGAAAAGCTAAGCTTTATAATCAATAAATTGTCCTTTAGGCTTAATTGTTTTATTTCATTTATAAAACAAAATCCAAAATCCACAAAAGAGCAATGCCTTTATTGGCCAGCCAAAATGCATAAAACACACCATGCAAGCTTACAAAGCTCCACTGGCTTCTTCATCAGGCAAGAGATGTTTAAAACACCTTACAGGAGGGGGGGGGGAGTGATGGTGTTGGCGGCAACATTTTGCTTTTTTTGTTGGAATTTGAGATTATTTGGTAATTATTTCCATGTCTTCTTCTATTATGCAGCATGACTTTTATACTGTTATACAACAGAATAGTAACCTATCCCGGGTATTTCCTATTCTACAAATAATGTTCTTAAGCCACTGGAATGCACAAACTTTCATAGAATAAAGGTTAGTAGGTAGATAGGATGTAAAGAAACACTAGAACTGGTTCTGATTAGGGATGATGTAGTTTACTACCATCTACAGCAATTTTCTCAAGGGAGCCATGTTATAGTTCAAGTGAGAAGAAAAGATTTCACCAGAAAGGGCTCAACATTCATAGCAAGGTGTCTTTGGTATGTTTAATGTGAAGGTGTGGACCATCTGAAAAACATTTGCTGTGGCTGCTTTTCTGGTCTTCAAAAAAACCAGAAATATAAATGAAGAATATAGAAATAGATCTGAGGAATAGTCAGGTATAGTCTGAAACATTTCAAGAAGGGCCATGTTGTTAGCCCCACTCCCACCCACCTACCCCAAATGACCCAACTGATAAAGAAATTTAAACTTTCTATTTATATATTTTTGGTTCAGCAATGGCAAATGCAAGCAAGCAATGATAAACCTTCACATTTAGCATATTACTTGAATTAATTGTGCCCCAAAGGTAACCCTCTCATATAGTAAGCCATAAAACATGATCAGACCACACACGTGTTTGGTTCAATAATGGCCTAAAGCTTTTGCCCACAAATATTCACATCTGACAAGAGACTTTCAGAGGTGCTGCAGCTGTGAAATGGAGTCTGCCTAGAGTATAGCCCAGTGAGTATGTTCTTACCTTCTGTGAGAGTTCCTGTTGCTATTTACGTGGCCTCGGCCTGTGCAGCCTGGTGTAGGACACTTAAGTACGTTTTCATGCATGGCAAGAACTTGACAAGGAGAAGGAAAGGAAACAGCAGAGTGTGGAAACAACAACAAGAAGAAAAAGATTTCAAGTCCCAGTTTGTAGGAAGCCATTTTAGTACAAAGCAAGATTCATTAATGACCAGCATTCCCGAGAATAGACATGTGAGAGGTATAGCCAATAAAGCCTGGTGAGGGAAAGAGGTGTTGTAGCACTACACTCATTAACACAGGACAATGTTAATACACTAGGAGGGGAGGGAAGCTAATGGTTAATGTGTCTTTTGTGGGACAGTGAAGCAAGAGGCTGCATACATAAGCATTAAGCAAAAGCACTGCGTATCAAAGTGGTTAAGTAGGAGGTTGGAAGCAGTTTTAATATTCATATATGCAAGAATAAATTGATTTATGTACACAAAATAGGCATTCAGAATCTGGAGTTAGTATAGCATAAAATATATGCAAATTCTGAGGCACTGAATTCACCTCACTGCAATCAATGGAGGGCATAAGAAAGAAATTCAGTCATAGATGTTGATACTGAAGTCCAAACTGCCTTGGTTATGCAGGACTCTTTTTTTTAAAGTTCAATGGCAGTTAAAATTATGTGAGAAGGATTATTATAATTATATTATCATTATCATCATTATTATATATATAGCTCTTTCTAACGGGCAAGAAAAAGAAAATAAATAAATAGAAGTAAAGAAAGTGAGCACACTTTAAAATCAAGAGGTTGGTGGAGTGATAAAATAGTAATATAAGGAGCCAAAAGGTCTGATCTGTACAAATGAGTTGTCATTTTCCACCACCAAGCAAGGGGATGGGGCTGCAATTCAGTGACAGTGGACATACTTTGTAAATCTACCTCCTCTGTTTCTTGATAAGGGATCTGAAAGTCAAGGATCTATTTCTAGATTAGTTGAAGACCATGTCAAAGTACAGACCCAGAGGGGGCTCTTGGAATAATTCTGAACTAGTATCTTACAACTTATTTAAATTGAAACATTTATGTGCAAAAATTGTGGGGTTTTTTTGCAATAAATAAATTAGGCTGTGCCCAATCTGTGTGCATGTGTGCAAAATGAAAAAAAAAATGTTTTTAATCCACATCATCATTACATAACTAGCACAAAATTATGCTACACTTTAAAGGAACCAATCGTGAAATAATGTTTGTAACTTTTACACATAAGCCAAGGACATCAGGAATAGAACCTGTACATATTGATTTAAAGAATAGTCACAACCACCATCATTCATCACCATCACCACACCACTAGCAGTGTACTAAAGATGTGAAAGCTTCACTCTGGAATTCCTGCTATTCAAAGCTGTTCTTGAAACATGCTTTACAAGCCCAGCACTGCAGGAGTCAGGGAAAAAAAAAAGAGAGAGAAAGAGAGATGATCTCACCTTTTTCACTTTTGTCACTACTGAACATGCAAACTGTTTAAAGCTATATTCTTCTTTGATCAGCAACATTTGCTAAATGCTTTATGTTTACGGGGGGGGGGGGAGGCTGAACTGCTTTGAGCAACTGAATAAACATTTGTGTTTGAGGAAATTATAGTCCTTGCTAAACTGGAAATTGAATTCCTTTGATCAACTAAATTCACACACCAGCAAAGAAAGCGGTGTTGCTTCCTTAAAGGATTTCCTCTTCCTTGAGTTTTGTTCTAAAAAGAGAAGATATCTTGTTGAAAACAGATAGCATTTAGGGAATTAAGTCTTTGCAGCCCTTAACTCCATAATGATTAAGTGCTTTGGGACCCAGAATTGGTTTCCCCCCCCCTTTTATTTGGTCTCCTTCCTGCTCTCTAGGTGTGTGTGAGTGAATACACACTCTAGCACATTTATTCACTATTAGTTTACTGTTTCTTTTGCAGTCAGCATTTCTCTTGGCAATCACTTCACTAGAGACACAGTATAATGGGACTTCTCAGTGAATAGGAAGAGAATGAATTGGCTTGATTCCCTGATGTCCATAAAGGAATATTCTGACATACCTACCCCCAATCATGTCATGAATGAAAGCAGTTTTATCATGATAAAACATGACAGGGGGAAGAGGCATTGAAAGGCATGTGATGATGCTACATCACATGGTAATTATTCCTAGATACAATGGCAGCATGGGGTGGGGAAAACATGTACAGGGGAGCATTTTTCACAAGCATCTCTGCTGAGAGTATAATATGTATCCCAATTTTAAATAGCCTTCACATCATGCATTTATTGAGAATCAATTAGTTTAGTATATTTCTTTAGTGGTTGTGTGGAAAATTCATTATAATGGCAGCTCTTTCTTTGAGATGTACTCTCTTCTTTTATCATCTTCATGCAACTGTGGCATTTTTGCACTAACATCCACACTGAATTGTACAATTGTAAGTGAACCACACCTTTAAAAATCAAACATGCCAACTCATCCTCAGTTTTTTATATATAAATTTTAAAATCAATTCAACTGCACATTTTGATACTGAAAGTAACATTAGATTCTTAATTTGGACATATGTGACCCTTAACAAGTGATGGCTATAATTTTTCAGAAATAAAACCGTATCATTTTGATTGTTGCAGGGATGTTATAGAGGCAGAAAGCAACCATTCAGAAATATCCTAATACTATCAGAATCAAAGAATACAGCTTTAAAACATCTTCCTTCAAGCATAAAGGTTAGTATAGATGTTAAAATGATGAAATAAAGAATGTAAATATAACATAAAAGAGGTTGCTAAATTGAGACATATCATAGTGAAAAATGGGAGGAGAAAGAAAGAAAGAAAGAAAGAAAGAAAGAAAGAAAATGCTTTTTAATGCATGCTAGAAAAATTTGTGTGGAGTTTTATCCCCAGTTTCCATGAAACAATGTGGACTTACTTTCTGGAGGGACCCTATCTTTGTGTGGGCATCCTGACAAACTGCGGTGATGGGGGTAAAGCCCCGTTACATGGCCAGTTCCATCACACCCAGGGGTAGGACATTTGCTCTCTTTCTTTTCTGTTCTTGAGGGATCTATAATTTACAACAAATGTGTCAAGTGAATGATGTTTTTCAAATTTCCAAATGGATGAAGGTTCATTTAATGAAATCAGATACTCTTTGGAAAATGTTCTTAAAGAACAATGGAAGAAAACACAACTGCTACGGCTTCAACATTTTTATTTCCTGCTTCCTCCTTCTGTACCATAGATTCCTATAATCACAGCCATCTCCATTCGTGGAGGGAAATGGATATTGACTTTATTTTCAAGCAAAAGTCATACTACTGCAAATGAATATACTTCTTTAAAGCATTAACTACTGGGTAGAAGTTGGCTCTGTTGCTGTCTTTCTTTTAGTTTGCCTCATATATAGAAGTCTACAGATTTACTGTGGGAGTCCTCAAGATTATGGAACCAGCTCCTTGCCAAAATTCTTCAAAGTTTCAACACAAAGTATTTCTTTTTCAATGCAGCACCATTTTTTTCAAAAAATTTTTAAAATGAAATACTAGAACTTATGCAAATCCCCCCCTCAATTTTTCTACTATTTTTTTAAAGTTATTACTTGCTTTTAATTTGGCCAACAAAAGTCACATATTTGTAATGCCTAAATATTCATAACATTCAAAGAGTTATGTTTGGCTGTTTTCTTTACATAGCCTATGAAACTGATCTTAACTCATCTGAGAAATAATTTTTGCAAAGGAAAGAACAGAGTTACTGCTGAAATTCCTTTGCAATGAGAATTGGAATTTCCATATCATCCTTTCCTTCTTCTTCTTTTTGTACTGCAATACTTTTTGCCTTCTTATTTACACAATCGGTTATCCTGGGTTGTCCTCCCCAGAGCTGAATTCAACCACTGATTTAGATGCAAGGTGAGGGAACTAAGCAAAGGAGTAGCAGCAACTTCTGGAGCGATGGGGGAGGGAGGGATGGCATTGAGGAAAGTGAGTCATATCTCTTTGCCTGTACTCCAGACACTCCCCCCACTTTCTTCCATTATCTGCTTTATTCCATCTTCAGAAGTGCTACTAGGGAACTTTGGTGTAGTACCATAACAGCTCCAAGCTTTCAAATGTCAGAGAAATTAATCTGGCAGAGCCAAAGAGGGGCAAGATCTAAGAGGAAGGGGTAGGGCAGGAAGAAGAGCCAGTTAGCCAGGCTCTGTGGATATTCTGCTGACTATTCTGTTTTCCTTTCCAACTAGCAATAAAAGGAGAAAGATTAAGTGCAGATGCACATGGAAGAGAACAATCTGTATCAACCCACCATCTCAGTTACAGAAGGAATGTGTTCCCATGCCCCATTCTCTCTCCTTTGGCTATGTCCAAGTGGATCAAAGGTTGAAGTCAGCTGAAAGGGAATCAACAATGCCTAATAGGACCATGGTTTTATTCCCAAATAAATGACTGTGTAAATAGCAGGATTAGCATCTCATATTATTTCACATATTGTGATGGCAAAGCCATGTGTGGTATTGTACACTCAACAAACAACTGCAGCCACCTTGGCTGCAAGATAAGAGTATCTATTATCAAATTCACACTTTGCAATTAAACATATTTTATATCTAAAAATGTTAAGTTTCAACCTGACCAGAGGTGTACAGACTTCAGAAAAACTCAATAATCTTTGAATGATTCAGGACAGTCAGCAGGGTAGTTATGACAGGGTAACTATTTGGGAGCAACAGATTACAATGTTATTGTGTAAAAGCATTGTATGGCCAAGTCAGCACATCACCCTTTACACAGTTTCAATATTTTGAATACTATGACTAATTTATATCCAAATTATCAAACAAGTGCATGAGCTTCTGGCCTGTAAATTATTTTTAAGACAGCACACCTCAGTCATTCCACAGAATTATTCTTTCTTACAGCAACTGAAAATGACTATCAGCACTACATATTTCATAGAATCATAGAGTTGGAATAGACCACAAGGGCCATCCAGTCTAGCCCCCCTGCCATGCAGGAACCCACAATTTGAACTTGGCCTTGTGACTTTTCTCCAGATTGAAAATAAATTTGTTAAATTTTATTATTTAGATGCCTTTCATATTGCAGATCTCAGTTCAGTTCAAAACTTATTTGAATGACAGGTCACCAAGTTATTATATTCCATTATCAGGGTCTCTGATTCATTCTAATTATTTATACATTGCAAGCTGAGCAGCCAGGAAGTTCCAATGCATACCAAGTCCTGGAAATGTAGCCTCTGTTTCATATTTGGATTTGCTGCCAGCTCACAGGAGAGAAAACGTGAGAGGCATGTGCAGAGTTTTGTTTGTCATATCATCAATAATGGCATACAAACAAGTCAATTTGGCATACATCAGTTGATTCCCAGAACTCAGTCAGCATGACTGGGGAGCCACTATATGCGCAAATTAAATTGGCCACATTTATAATGGAATGCAGCACACCAAACATGGAGTCCCACAACTGGGAGATCAGTAAACCTCCTCCTGCTGTTGCAGGCCTAGAACTATAAATAGGAAAGGCACCAAACATCTGGAAAACCATAATACATGGCTGAGGAGACTGCATGGGCCAAGGGCTGTGTAGGCATACTCAGAGGGTTTAAATCTAAACTTTTTTTTTTTTTTTGCTAACTAGGATGACAGAGCTTCCCAACATGAGGAAGATCAATTGTGTCTTCACTGTTTGCACTACAAAATATTAGCAATACATTCCATATTACTTCCCCAATTTTCTTAATGTTTTGTAAATGCCAGGATGCCTCATTTTGGTGAAGAAGTCTATTAACTTCAAGGTAGTGAGGCAGAGAATTCAACTCAAGATCATGGAATAAAACAATCAGATGTTGGATCTGGGTATAGAACTCATTAATGCCTATTCATATATATTGGAGATTACCTTGACAGCCCATACTATTCAGTTGCATACATAAGACTTTATATAGCTATTTACTGAAATCACTTTAAGATACCATATTGTGGTAAAAGAAATCAGCGAATAGGATTGGATTTCAGTCATTGCTGTTCTATGTTAAAAATATTCCATGAGAACAAGATAAAGGTAGTTCACCAAAAGGAGCACACATCTTTGATGTAAGTTAATTAGGAAATGCATTCAGTAACTCTACAAGCACCAACATACTTGATCACATCTTTCCTTGAAACCAAGTCTGCCTACTCATGCCAACTAAGTCTGAACAGTAGTAAATTCCAGTTATCCATCAGTCAGAAATATAGGACAGAATCTTACAGTTTGCAGATGATCAAATGAAACTTTACTACAAACACAGTTCTCTGGTCTGAGCAGTAAATAAATTGAAATAGCTTTATCCATTCTTGCATTACAAAATACTGAAGGTGGGTTTAATAACAACATTGTGATATTCAATTTCACATTGTCAATGCCTGTTATAAATATTTTCCTTATTCTACAGAGAAAGCAGGATTGTTTCCCCAACTCTTGATATAATTATCTAGCCATTGCCTCAGTCTTATCAGGAACGATGTAATTGTGCAGCAGTGGGTGAGAGAGATAAAGATTCCCAGAGGCTTTCTAGCACAGAATAAGCATATACCTAGAGAAAAGATGGCCTCTCATTGATTCTAGGAATCCAGCACAGCACAGCTTGCAAATATAAGAAACTGAATTATTATGCATTCCTTTTGATGCTCCTACTTGCCTAGATTAAAGTGCGGGTATATTCCCTGAGAATGTACTACACTTCTCCTCTAAGAATCTTTGCTGACATGTTTGGGGGAATCATATATACTTGATGATGAATGATGTAAGAAGCATACATCTTTCATTCTTTTTAATTTTTTTTTCTAGAAGAGCCAAGAAAGTATGAAATTCTTTTTCACATTCTTGCATTGCTAAAACAAGAAATGGATCTAGACCTGAAGTCTGAAATTAAACTTCATGTTCATGCTTCAGATTAATTTTTGTACTCTTCCTTACTAAAGCAGTTTTAAAATAGGTTTTGTTAAGTTTAAATTTTTATACACATATGCATGTAGATATAAATGTATATCAATAAAATGTACATAACAAAGCCAGGGCTTTTTTAAAAATCCAAAACATTTAGTAGCCAGTTCACACACTATTTAAATATTTCATTAATTGTTGTAAGGAATATCATCAATATTGAACTACATCCACATTACGTTCTGTAATATATTTCTCTCCGTGCCTCTGTGCATTCTGGAATATGAATTTGCATGGACAAATATAATGTGTGAATCAGGTAACCAGAAACTTCACAATGGGGGCAGATGTGGTTAATTTTTTGGCTAATCATACAATTTCTTGCTATTTGTGATTTACATGTGCATACACTGCACTGGCTGAAATAAACATGTAAACAACAATAGAATTCATGCACAGAAAATGTGCTGTTTGAGCTGGCTCTAACTTAGTAGCTAGGCTACCGGCATAACATAACACTGGTTAAAAACTGGAATGTAGGAAAGCTTCTAGTTGTTGCCACAGTTCTGTAAAATGATTAGGATCATTGGGGTCTTTTCTTTACCTAAAAACTTTACTTAAGAAAAAAATGCAGGAGGAGTAACTGAAAAGAATTATTTAACCTCATAATTAAATTTTATAGCCCTGTTATGAAGTTCACAATATAATTACACAGCATAACAATGGATTAACATGGAGTTGGGGGAAATGCAGCACCACCCATAACTGCCTACGTTGTTCATATATCCCTTTAATAATGTCGTTTCAACTCTTATTAAAGTTAATGGAAGTGAAAAGTGGTCTACAACTCTTGAGGGCATTAGACAAGAGTGTAGATTCATAAACATAGCATGACTATATTTGCATACTATATACTTACATCCTTTGTATTTTGTATATTGGATTATTGCTAAAGTAGCACCTCAACTATTTCCACAAAGACATGAAAGCAGTGAAGTGGAATACATATAAGAAAGAAATTGCTATTGATCTCAGCCCATGACACAGCATGCCTTGCATAGCAAATAGTTTCCATTACCTTACTATTGAAGATAATTAATGTGCAGTCATTGCTCCTATCTTATGTTATCGGTCATTCCAATACTGTTCAATTTTTGTCAAGCAACTCTACATTTTTGTATGGGAGAAGGTTCATCAATAACCAACATTTGATGATAATTTTATAAATCAGGATATCCCATACAGTCCAGTCTATAAAAACATGACTTTTCCAGCTAATTGACTAACTCCCCTGTACCAAATCTCTATCAACATATGCAGGATTATTCTTCTTTAGCTATACTGAACCATAAAACACCAACCATAAACGTGTCCAGCATTTTAAGATATTATTTGCTTCTTTCATCACGAACCCTTATTTTATTTGTTTCTACTAATATGATCAATTTTTCTACCTAAGCACAAAGGACATTACTTTGAAATATTCCATATGTTTTGACGATTTTATGAGTGCTTTTTAAAATGTCAAACAACAAAATCATGTGCATCATTTGTTATTATCTACCCCATGCTTCAGCATAATACAATATACATTAATACAGAAATATTACCTTTACCATAATATGGCTTTTTGACATGGCCGTCACTGGACTTAGACTTTCTGTCCTCTCCAGAAATCTGTCTTGGCGAATGCTCCTCAAAGGATCTCATATTATCCCTCCTTCCAGCTTCCATTGCCATCTTTTCCCTCATGGCTTTTGCTCTTTCTGTTTCTAAAGCAATAGCTTTCTCTAGCAGTGTCAAGTTGCCTTTTGTCATATCAAACACCTCTTCAGACCTATCTGAAGTAACAGAGGTTGTGTCATCATCCCTTTCATGACACCCATCCTCCTTTGCACAGCTAGAAAAAGTTCTAGATCTCGGACTCAACTGTTCTTCAAGCCTCATTAAATTCATCATATCAGAATAATTTCTATCAGGTGTCCTTCCTTGGAAATCTTCTTCTTGCCGGGCATGTTGGCGAGAATTCATGTTTTGCTGTTGATTTCTTTCCTGTGGGTTTGTCTCACTGAGTTTCCTGGCCAAATCAAAGCATTGGTTCCTCAAACATTCCAAGCTACTGAGACACACCTCTTCATCACTTTCTTCTACCATTTTTTCTGTAAGCCCATTGTTTGTAGGTTTCCCCATCATCCCATAGTTCATATTCCTATTTTCTTGCTGAGACATATTGTCTGCATAATTTCTATCATTAATGTTTTCTGAAAGCACTACACCATGTCCTTGTGCTAACAATTTCAGCGAGTCCACAGTTTCCCTAACAACGTCACTGTCTAAATCTAGACTCAGCTCACTCTTACGACCAACATTTTCATTTTTGTCGCTATCATCTTCCAGGCTATTAGATGTATTGCTATTCATTTCTGATTCTGTCCTGGCTCTGTATGCTGCATCCTCTGCAATTTTGCCAAGATTTAACAATGACTTGGCCACCAGTTCATCGTAATTATCATACTCATCATTATTGTTATCGTCTTTCTCTGCATCTTGCATTCGAGTATTGTGACAATTCATTTGATGGTCTTCTGCATAGAAAAAAAAAGAAACAAAGAAAGAAAGAGAAATGGAAAAGAAAAGGAAAAAAGTGGCTAGAATTGGAACTGTTTTGCTGTGACACAAATTGCTTGCCAGTTATCTTTTAGCATACAGTTGCTCATATGCACTAAGCCCACACTACTTCAAATTTAATACTCTTTATTTTAAAGGACATTTTAAAAAATACTTTGGGTATAAAAGCTTTACTTCCTTTGCTTATATTTTAATGAAGCATTACTAGTTATGGCAAAGATACTTTCTACCGATTTGTTTAAAGTAATCTAAAATATTCATATTTAAAATGTTCATTTTTTCTTTCTTTTATACTTTTAAGATTGGTATTTTATTTAAATTAAATTATGCTCATTTATCTGTGTGAGTTCTTTGAATGCATCCAAGTCTAAGTCCAGTTTCAACCCATTATATACAATATAAATCACCTTCTCCCAGAGGACTTGGTGGACAACAAGCTAATCAGGAGAGATGTAGTAGACAGATGTTTCAGATAATGAAATGTTGGGGTTACGTTATATATCTTAATATTTATGTTTAAATACAGTCATCTTAAATCATACATATGCATTCTAAATAAAATAAGGAAAAGGAAATTGTCCTTTACAAAACTAGCCTTACAGTCATACTGGTGAATGTCTGTTTTTCTGTATGCTACATCATCACGAGGCAACATTTTGTTGATACTTTTACTCATTCACTGATTCCCTAAGAAACAATTTGCTCTTTCTTGGCTAGTAGAATTGTTAAAATAATGTACTCTTGTCATATACTTTAAATAAATCAAATCATAACTGTTCTTAACAAAAGTAATCTGAATTGCATTGCTGTTTTCTCTTATACCTAGATCATTCTTCATAAAAGCTATTCCACACCATTCCATCACACATTCTGCTGTCACCAAGGAACAATACCCAGGATGGGACTATGCAAGATGAAGCAAGCTTGATTCTTAGTGGTTGAAGTCACAATCACTAAGACAGGGAGCAACTTTACTCCACAGTCCCTAAGATGTCCCAAATGTATCATTTCCACACATACTTGAAGGGTATGGCTTATTGACTCCCTTGTGGAAAAGAGAAGCAATGCCCTTAGGGACACAAGTTGTAGTAAGGCAAAATCTTCTCCCCATCTGACAGTGAGTCGATCTGTCTCACTGATAGGGAACCCACAAGGCAGTACAAAGTGTCTGACACAGGGGACACCCAAGAGTCCTTGCAATGTACAGGTAGTCTCTCCACATAAGGGTAGTAAGTCTTTGCAAAATTCATTTTCTTAGGCAAAAAATGAATAATCTTACCATTTTTATCCCTACTATGGAAAAAAAAATCCTCACAATGGCACTTTTTTTAAGACTATTCATAGTTCAGGATTTACTCTGTGAAAGCACCTTTTGTATAGAAAATGGCAAAAATAACATTTTCTGTGAAGAAAACATTATCTTCTGTAAAGAGCATTGACACACACACACACACACACACTCATTTTTCACACTGCAAAGATTCTTGTCTGCCCAGGATTTTCCTCACCAAACTGATTTTTCGTCTATTATCTGAACAATTTTTAAAATTATTTTTTCCATCCCTATTCCCAATACACCCAATGTGTTATAACACTGGGAATTTCTTTTTACTGTGTGTTTCAATCACATCTAGGAAAGAATTTCCAGGGTGTTGCTGGTGCTGTTTTAATTAAAAGGCATCAATACAACTGGGATGTCTTCACCAAATTTCCACTTGCCTTAAATCAAGAAATCAATAGAATTATACTGCTTAATGCCAGCAGAAATTCTACCTTACCTGTCTAATAGTATGTATGAGAATTATTTTACAATAGCTGATTATACAGCTTAGTAGTTTAAGGTCTATTACCATTGGGACTAGGGATAAAAATGAGAATATGGGGCAGGGGAAGACAGAAGGTGGGAAAGAGGCAGAGAATGGGAAAGAGAGAAAGAAGAAAATTTCAGGGTGTTGATAATGCAATGTACTAATCTTTACTAACATGTAGTAGAAAAATTATGGTGAGACAGAGATATGTTAAAACTACTGTACTTTGTGCTGACTTCACCAGATTGCAGATCAAAGCATGGTTTCTCAATTGTCTGGGAAATTTTTCCATTACTGTCTGCTTTCACAGCAGATTAGCAGATGCAGGTGTTTCAAAACATTAAGCCCATTGCTTAGGGCAGTCAAGATAGGTATGAAGTATGCCTTCAATGATTTAATATGAAAATCAATACTGAAATTGTTTCCTAATATAAGCAGTTAAAATATTTGAAATTGGTGAGATATTTTAAAAAATCAGAACAAAAGCTATAAGAAAGGACGATACAGAGCAGTCACTACTTTCTGACATTTCCTCTTGCCACCATGTCAAAAGACAGAAAAGAAAGTTTCAAGAAGAACTGCAGAAACAATTACAAGGTAGTGGGTTAATACAAAGTAAGATTTTCCCCTTCCCCTGAAGTTTAACTGATGTCACTTTGAGTACCTTAATCCTGAGAAGCCAATCAATATGTGGAAACATATTTCTACTTTGCAGTTTACATCAATCCCCAAGAATCGTGAAAGTACAGAACTGTAAGTCACAGAGATGATCAACACTGTCAGGTCTGACAGCACTGAGCAACTTTTATTTTATTCAGGCTACTTATATAGGTAACCCTCGCAATTAGGTTATTTGGATTATACAAAGAAAGATCCCACAACATATTCATGCTACTCAAGATGCAATGACACTATTAGCCCCAATAGCACAGGGATTGGCAGCAGTCATGGTGTGTCCCTCTTCATGCCCACATTGTCATTCAGTGATAGCTGAGCAGCATAGTCAGCTTGAATAGCACATCTTGGGTGAGGCTCCATGAAAGCATGAACAGTTGTGCAGCTTCCATTGTACTTGTAGTTTCCAACTTTACAATCTATATTTAAATTGAAAAGCATATTACAAATATGCATAGACAGATATAACCATTTTCATTTCCACGTTATCAGAAGCCGTCATTTGCCCAATGCACAGCCCTGCCTTTGGATTCATTAGAATGCTGTAGCTGGCAATATATATACAAATATATTTTAAATAACGGCCATGTATAATGGTTACAAATGGGAAGAATATGCAACACTTTGCCTAAATATGGCAGTGAAAAACACATCCCAATATATGAGTCACGTACTGTATGAGTGAAGACATGTAAATTCCTTTCTGAGTATTGGTGATGCTGGGTGAAAGCTGTAACTATAATACTGTTTACTCTGTTTGTTTGTTCTATCCATTTCATCTCTCCTGCCCGTTCAACCCTAAAGAGAAAAAAAAAACGGTGGTGGAGAAGAAAAGTATGAAGTGTAAATCTTCGATGAGGGAAGCAGGGAATAAATTGTTTGAATTGAGCTTCAGTTCTCCTCTTCATATTTTCTCTTTAACTAGCTTCGTTTACTAAAAACAAATAAATCCAGAAATTTTCTTCTAGGAAATGTGTATTATTTCTTTGTAGTCTCTTTCGTTCATTCAACAGAAGACTGAGACTCAGGACTTTACAACTTGAAGTATCTCCGTGGAAGTATACTGCCTGCCGCAAGCATGCTGTCATCATAACTTTTATTGATAACATGAAAATCTTTTTCTGTTTTCTATTATCCACAGACATACAGTGCAAGGGTCCTGGTCTGTAGAGACAGTTTCTTGCATGAATAGTGATGGTTGTGAATTGGGATGGAAGGCTGCATGGACAGCAAAGCATGAGAAACATCTTATTTATGGATGCATGCAATAAAGTGAATTAGTAAGAAGCTTCTGTTGTTAGAAAAGAAAGCCAGGCAGAAGCCATGCACACACAAAAAAGCAATGGAATAGCTATTACAA
Source organism: Phrynosoma platyrhinos (assembly GCA_020142125.1). NCBI lineage: Eukaryota > Metazoa > Chordata > Lepidosauria > Squamata > Phrynosomatidae > Phrynosoma > Phrynosoma platyrhinos. The sequence goes on from CM034701.1 coordinate 257,380,520, forward strand.
TGATCCAAATAGGTGCAGGTTTTCTGAAAAGTTGCTGATAACCACATTTTTTTTCCATTAAGAACTGAACATTTACTTTTTATTAATGGGCTTTGGCTTCTGGAAAACCAGTGTCTGCAACCCCCATAAGTTAGACAATAAAACACACACTTTTATAATTTGAAAATCTAATAAATCTTTGACACTTCAACATATTAAAAATGCCCATATATTCTTTCTAAATTATTTTGAAAGACAACCGATTGTACATTTTAAAATGGGAATGTCCTCAAAAACATTTTGCTATCTATGGATAATGCCTACCCCCAATTTTATTTATTTATTTATTTATTTATCAGATTGATAAATGGTTCTGCATCAGAGATTTCTGGATGGTATACAGTAAGTTTAAACAATCAACAGATTCACAGATAATTCCTCGCACATGTTGTCTGGTACCTACTAGATGTCAGACTAGAGCAAGGCAAAGGAAAACCCCTTCTAACTAAACCTGGCCAAGAAAACTTTATGATAGGCTTCCCTTAGGGCCACCAAAAGTTGGAAACGACTGGAAGGCACACACTAACAAAGATGACAGAATACTTATTTAGTGAAATAATTTTACTATGAGATTTTTCTGTAATATGTAGACATTTCCCCGGATACATAGTTCTACTGCAGTTTTTTTTGTCTCCCTTGCTATTTACCATAGATTTGTATTGAGGTGCATCCAAATGAAATTTGCTTGAAATTTCAGAGACAGCAAAATCTGCTGGTGAAGTAGGGATGTGTGAAACCACCACTTGAATTTTACACTAGTTCTACTGAAACTTGTAAGTCCTCATATGTATTGACAGAAACAAACAAAAACACTCTAAAACTCAAGTCTGGTTTTGTTTCATTTGATTTTGTTTTTAGGGACTGGGTCATATGAATATCTTCATGTATCTCTTAAAAAATAGTTCCTAGGTCTGAGGCTGCAATCTACCCCTGCTTCCACAGTATTTGCTGCCAATGACGGTAGAATAACACTCACTTACCTGTAAACAGAGTACAGAGGCTATGTACTTTGTTTTTAAGTAAAACTGTACTTTTGGAAGGATTTTTTTTTCTACAGGTTGAGTCTTCCTTATCTGAAATGCTTGGGACCAGGAGTGTTTTGGATTTCAGAATTTTTGGATTTTGGAATATCTGCATATACATAATGGGGTATCTTGGAGATGCAACCAAAGTCTAAACATGAAATGCATTTATGCTTTGTATAAACTTTATACACATAGCTGGAAGGCAATTTTATACACAAAATTTTAAATATTTTTGTGCAGGAAGCAAATTTTGTGTACCTTAAACCATGACAAAGCAAAGGGGTCACTATATCAGCCACCCATGTGGACAATTTTAGATTTTGGAATATTTCAAATTTTGGAATTCCAGATAAGGAAGACTCAACCTGTATTAAAAAGAAAACTGTGACCACTATGCCTTATTTACACTTATAAAGGCAGCAAATGTGCTGCTGCTTCAGCACTGGATTAGGTAGCAGTAACAAAATTATACTTCTTTACATATAAACAAGGTGTGAAACACCACATACTCTGTTTCTAACTTAAATTGTGCTCCCAGAAACTTTCTTGAAGCATTACTCTACACACAAAGCATGGTATGTATCCCCCCCCCATGGACCTGTTAGAAATCAGTAAATATTGTCATTACTACAATAAATTTAGTAGTTATGTTGAGGGGGTGCTAAGCAGTAGGGAGTGCATGCTCTAACCAACAGGTACCTTCCAACAATTTTTAAATAAAAAATTAAACAAATCTGAATGACTGCGTATGTCAAATGGACTAAATTCACAATCCTCTATGAACATATGTTTAACTGCCTTATACTAAGTCAAAAGACTGTATTAATACACAAATAAGAACTTTCTACAGCCTCTCCTCACCCAATAATCTCAGAACCACAAATATTATCACACGTGCACACACACACACACACATATACAAAATATGCACAGCAAGCCTGTGAATATTTTAGACCAGTTTCAACAGAAATATCTGTAGCAGTGATACTGTCTTTTCTATACTTTGGATAGACAAATGGTGCATCTAAACTGTAGAGGTAATGCAGTTTGACACCACTTTAACTGTCATGTCTCCATCCTACCAAATCCTAGGATTTGTAGTTTTGTGAAGCACCAGCACTCTTTGGAAGAGAAGGCTAAAGATCTAGCAAAACTACAAATCCCAGGATTTCATTTTTCACCTTACAGTGTAATGCAGGGGTAAGCAACCTTTTTGAGCCGGGGGCCGGGTTGCTGTCCCTCAGACAATTGGGGGGGCCGAAGTATCAAAAATAAATAAATAAATAAATAAGTATAAATATAAACAAAACATCTTTTTTAAAAATTAAAAAAAAATATGCATGCACACTCTCTGAGCCCCAGAAAAGAACAAGTAATAACAACAATAATCAATATCATCATGGTGGGGGGCAGCGGCGGCAGGACTGGCCTGGGGCCGGTCCAAAGGCCTCGGGGGGCTGCATCCGGCCCCCAGGCCTTAGGTTGCCTACCCCTGGTGTAATGCTTCACATCACACTCTGCTACTGTCCCCTTTTGTCCAACTTCACAAATTTCTTCCCCACTCAACTACTGTGATGAAGCTTTTACTTTTTAAAACTATTTTCTTCTTTATTTGTGACACTGTCACCCATTTGTGACTGTCACTTTACGTTACTTGTGAACACAAACTTAATGTGTACATTTATTTTCAGATGATACCTAGTAGCACGGATATTTATTCCAGGTTCTGACAATCTTTTAGTTAAACAACAAATAAACTTTATTTAAACAATGGTTTGAACAAGATTTTACTTATTAAGATGTTTTATACTTGTTACGGTTATGATTTGCTTTATATCCCCTCTCCAAAGACATTTTATCACTTTCACTTAAGATACACATAGTCCTTATATTTTGCTTCCTCCTGAGCCTATTTCTATACTAGCCACCAAGGCTCACTGAATCCTATTAAGAGATCACAACATCTTCACTTGGAGTTCATTACTCAGACTAAGAGCCTTTACAGACTGCCAGAAATAATCCAGCTTGAGACCACTTTAAGTGTCCTGGCTCAGTACTAAAGAATCATGGGAATTGTAGTTTTTTTTCCTCTGAGACATTGAGCCTTCTCTGTCAGAGAGCTCTGGTGTCACAATAAACTACAGTTGCCATGATTCCCTAGCACTGAGCCAGGGAAGTTAAAGTGGCCTCAAGCTGCATTATTTCTGTCTATAAAGGCCCTAAATCTGTTTCTTCTGGACTTTAGCCCTAAGAGTCCCTGTGTTATCACTGACTCAGCCACCAAGGCTATTATATCCCACAGAATAATAAATAATAACCATAACCCTCTCCCAGAGTTTGGTTATCTCAGAGTCTCTCAACTTCAGACTCTCACATAACCCTCCACTCTCATTGCAATTCACACAAGCCTAACTGCCACCAACGGATTCTACCTGTCCCTCTTATCCTCATAGCTGGAATCTGATTGGCTGTTGAATTCTCCCCTCCTATTGGTTGTCTCTAGGGCCATCTAAATTCTGCCTTCTCTTCACAACTACTCTTCACCCTTTTCGCACCGCCACAGAATCACCAAAGGAACAATACGGATTTGTATCTTTGCTTATTCATTCTTCCATGCAAGAACAGATAACTTCAAAAGCTTCCTGCCCACTTAGTCAGAATATGAGACTATTTACACATTTCTGTCAAATTTTAACAAATAATTTCTCACAAATCTTGTGCAAAGTATTTTCTTTTCTATGGAAAAAACATTACACACACATTAGCAGAAAACCCCAGGTTTCTTGTGTTTCAAATAAAGTGCATCAATAGCACTTAAAAGTGGTGTCAAACTGCATTATTTCTACAGTACAGAAAGAGGCAAGATATTATTATTATTATTATTATTATTATTATTATTATTATTATTCACTCTAAACTCACTTGCTTAAGTACAACTGGGGAACTACTTTCTCACAATTAATCGAAATTAAGCCAGTGCTCCTACACTGTTGTACCTTATGATCAATAATGTTCCTCTCCAAGATCAGTAACTCCAATAATATTTACCCAGAACCAGTTAAATCCTGCTCAGGAACAATCCTACAATAATATCAACCAATAGCTTCCTTATTGCCTCTCTGCCTTCTTTACTGACACCTGTTCAGTGTGAGAGTGGCATCGCTTATTAGCAGCCTTTTAATTAGGCCTTAATTACTAAATTCTTGTTTCTAGGGAATGGCTTAAGTAACTGGTAACAGTATTTTGCAATCAAGAATGGAAACAGAAGAATAATGTGGAGTGGGATGCACACAGATAGAAAGAGACAGACAGATGACAGAGAACAAAAGCTAAGTAATTAAGAAGTAATTAAGAAGCTGTTAATAAGTAGTTCCACTGCCCAAGTGAACAAAAAGCAAGAGACAGCAATAGCCCTGACTATGCTGTCAGACTAATGTGCACAAGTCACTGAAGCAATTATATTTTTTATTTTAAAAATCACCATAAATGAGACATGGAAGAAAGACAGACATTGGGAGAACAAAACAGAAAATACAGTGGAATCTCAATAATGGAAGTTGGGTTCTTTCTCTTTTTTAAAAAAAGTGAATATAGGATTGCAATTCTAGGCTTCAGTGATAGCATGGAAGATCCAAATCTAGATTTCATGTAACACTGATTGCTTTTGCAGTTCTAAAAGCGCCTCAATGTGAAATGCATTGGGGCTGCCTTGTGAAGAGGGTTTTTTGTGGGTTGGTTAGAAATGCATCATATGATGTTTCTTTAAAAACAAACTGTTAAATAATCTAACCAGCACTTTTCTGGTTTGTACAATGAACTGAGATGAAAGGAGATGACAAAATGAAGGATACATGGAATGAAGAGCCATATGAAGATGAACCCCAAATCCTAAAAAGTGAGGTGGAAGCTGCAATAAAGGAAATGGCAAAAAAACAAGACTCCAGGAACAGATACTATTCCAGTAGATCTGTTGCAGTCCAGATTAACAGAGTCAACTCTAGTGCTAACCAACATATGTCCACAGATATGGAAAACAAAACGATGGCCAACAGATTGGAAGCAATTAATATACATCCCCAACCACAAAAAGGGAGACTCAAGAGACTGCAGCAACTATAGGACCACAGCACTGATCTCTCATGCAAGCAAAATCATGCTCAAAATTCTGCAACATAGACTCCAACCATACATGGAAAGAGAGATCTCAGAGGTCCAAGCAGGGTTTAGGAAAGGAAGAGGCACTAGGGATCACATTGCAAACATACGATGGTTAATGGAGCACACCAGGGAATTCCAAAAGAAAATCAGTATGTGCTTTATAGATCATGAAATGCTATGGAACATAAAGACATAGCAATGCCAACACATCTGATAATCCTGATGAGGAATCTGTACTCAGGACAAGAGGCTACTGTCAAAACAGAACACAGAGAAACCGAATGGTTCCCAATTGGCAAAGGAGTCAGACAATGCTGCATATTATCACCCTATCTGTTCATTTTATATGCTGAACATATTGTAAGAAAAGCAGGCTTGGACACAGAAGGAGGAGGAGTGAAAATAGGAGGAAGGAATATCAACAATCTGAGATATGCAGATGACACCATAATACTAGCAGAAAACCTTGCAGACCTGGAACATCTAATAAATAAGATCAAAGAAGAAAGTGCAAAGCTAGGCTTAATGCTGAACATAAAGAAAACAAAAATAATGACCACTGAGGACCTTCATAAGTTCAGCCTAGACAATGAAGAAATAAAAATAGTAAAAAAAAACATATCTGGAATCAAAAATCGAAGATCAAAAGATCAAAAAAAGAAATGAGGACTGCGGTCAGGAAACTAGAAGATTAAGACTGGAGAGGATGGCTATGAAAGAACTAGAAAAGATTCTAAAATGCAAAGATATACAACTCAGCACAAAAGTTAGACTCATACAAGCATTGTATTCCCTATTACCATCTATGGATGTGAGAGCTGGACAGTTAAGAAAGATGATAGGAAGAAAATCAATGCATTTGAAATGTGGTGCTGGAGAAGAGTGCTGAGGATCCCATGGAGAAAGCTAAAAGGACAAACAAGTGTTTCCTAGAGCAGATCAAACCGGAAACCTCCCTGGAAGCCAAGATGACCAAACTGAGACTGTCATACTTCAGACATATCATGAGAAGAGAGGACTCATTGCTGGGAAAGGTGGAGAGAAGTAGGAAGAGAGGAAGGCCACATGCCAGCTGGATGGACTTTATTAAGAAGGTCACGGGTATTAAGGGGTTGCAGGATTTAAGCAGAACAGTGGA
>CM034701.1:257386979-257397758 GCA_020142125.1 Phrynosoma platyrhinos
AGTGGAGAAGTGTCTGTCTATGTGTCTGTGGCTGGACACACAACAGCAGTGTCCTGATCCAAGAGCTCCAGAGATCCTGAATGATGATGATGTCATTGAGCATACTGGATGATCATCCACCACCTTCTGCTCTCAGCTAGGCACAAAATGGCTGTGTTGAGGGCCCTCAGCAAAAGAAAGATGCATTCATCAAGAAGCACACCAGGGAATTCCAAAAGAAAATCAGTATGTGTTTTATAGATCATGAAATGCTATGGAACATAAAGACATAGCAATGCCAACACATCTGATAATCCTGATGAGGAATCTGTACTCTGGACAAGAGGCTACTGTCAGAACAGAACATGGAGAAACCGAATGGTTCCTAATTGGCAAAGGAGTCAGGCAAGGCTGCATCTTATCACCCTATCTATTCAATTTATATGCAAAACCTATTGTAAGGAAAGTAAGCTTGGATATGGAAGAGGGAGGAGTGAAAATATCAACAATCTGAGATATACTGATGCTCCATAATATTAGCAGAGAACCTCGCAGACCTGGAACACCTACTAAGGAAGATCAAAGAAGAAAGTGCAAAGGCAGGGTTAATGTTGAACATAAAGGAGGGAAAAAATAATGACCACCGAGGACCTTCACAAGTTCAACCTAGACAATGAAGAAATAGAAATAGTAAAAGAATTCCCATTCCTGGCATCAAACATTGATAGAAATGGAGACTGCAGTCAGTAAATCAGGAGAAAACTAAGAATAGGGAGGGTGGCTATGAAAGAACTAGAAAAGTTTCTAAAATGTAAAGATATACAACTCAGCACAAAAGTTAGAATCATACAAGCCACTGTATTCCCTATTATCAAGTATGGATATGCGAGCTGGACAGTTAAGAAAGATGATAGGAAGAAAATCAGTTCATTTGAGATAATGTAGTGCTGGAGAAGAGTGCGGAGGATCCCATGGACAGCCAAAAAGACAAACAAGTGGGTCCTAAAACAGATCAAGCTGGAAACCTCCCTGGAAGCCAAGATGACCAAACTGAGGCTATCATACTTCGGACATATCATGAGAAGAGAGGACTCTTTGGAAAAAAACAAAAAACATGCTGGGGAAGGTGGAGGGAAGTAGGAAGAGAGGAAGGCCACATGCCAGATGGATGGACTCTATGAAAGAGGTCACTTTGGGTATTACGGGGTTGCAGGAATTAAGCAGAGCAGTGGAGGACAGAGGATCTTGGAGATGTCTCATCCATAGGGTCACCATAAGATCGACTTGAGGGCAGTTAACAACAACAAACAATGAACTGAAGGTTTGCACAAACGAAAAGAACTGAAAAACTTTCTTACACAAAGATATTTTACTGCATGCCATAAGAAATTATATTCTTCACATGTTCCTATGGGTCTTTGCACAAATGAAGTGTTTTGCCCCTCACAGGATCTAAAAAGCCTTTAGCCATTATTACACATGCATGTGCATATGGATGGTCAGTCATGCACCCATCTGTGTCACAGCCAAATGGCACAACATTTTTGCTGTCTTTCTACCCATAAGAAATTGTTCACTTTACTTCACACACTCCTTCAAGTATTTGGACATTTTGTAGTCAGTTCAAGCCAACTGGAAATATTACAGTCATCTGTCCTGTCTACTCATTATTAAAAGCTTCAGCCATGCATCCCAGCACAACTCTTTCACTTCTTGAGTCACATCTTTCTTGCCAGATACCATGCCACCTTTCTCCTTTCAATTTGAAATGCCTCTGAAAAAGAAACATTTTTATTCCTCTGGGTGGTGCAATCATATCCCACCTCTTTTAAAATATCTGCACTGTCTTAATGTCACTTTCAAGAAATTCAAGCACCTCCTGATCCTTACGTTTAAAGCTCTCTGCTTCTCTGGTCCAGATGCTTCTCTCATCTCTCCTCACCCCCTTTGTTGCTTACTCAGTTTTGTTCAAACTGATTTGCCATCAGTCTCTCTGATCCTCTCTACCTGTCTTGCCTTTGTGCCTTCACCCATGCTGTTCCATGGGCTTAGGACCTTTGTTTATCTTGTCAAGCCAATACTTTCTTCTCTGTAGATTCCCTCCTCAAAAACCACTTCTTCCTCAAAGCCTTACATCAAATACAGTGTAGCTTGCAGCCATATTATATTTCCCAGATCTGTTCTTGCACTCCTTTAGCAAGCTCCAATTTCTCCTTTCACCTTTGTCTTGGCCACCTTATTGCAGAGCAAGGGTGCACAACTCAAATGACTCTGAGAGCTTCTTCCACTCACCATTATCTCAAAAGCAGAAAAGTGTGAGTGAAAAGTATTTTAATTCATCCATTTAGCCATTTTCTGTCTGCATTTTATAGCACACTTTATAGCTTGGGTCTTTGTGCACTCCATCCTCATTAACTCTCTTTTTTCCCCTTTCCCCATCCCATAGTGGCTCATCTCTGCACCTTATAATGTCATTGCATTTACACAAGCATTAGTTATGCCCTTTCCTCCTCTCTTTAACCTATAAATTTTTCCACAGTCACATCTCAAGTAGCCACTACCTTTTTTCTTTACATTGATTTGCACTTTTACTCTCTTATAAAACCATCATAGGTTTTTCTCCCCCCCCTCACCTCCTCCCTAACACATCCCTATACATATTTCTACAACCTTCCCTAGTCTTCTTCATCCACCATTTAGGACTCTCTATAAGTGCTTGCTATACCTTATCTCTGTCACCCCTTTCTCTCTCTCCCCATCCTTTCCTTTTCTCCCAACCCCACAGCTCTTTCTGTTATCTCCATCACTGTTATTTGTGTCTTTCTGTTGCAGGAATGCATATTGCTTTTCCACTTATCTCTGCACAGCGTAATGTTTCACATCATGCTCAGCTACTGTCCTCTTTTCTCCGCCTTTACAGATATTTCTTCACCACTCAACTACTATTACTCCTTTTCTCACCTTCATATAATCACCAAATGAAAAGAGAATTACACTGTTTACAAGGTGAATTCAACTGAATCATTTCATTCATGCTAAGGATCAAAGCTTAAGAAGCAGCAGATACCATGGATAGAAATATCCACAGATATGGACCTCAGGGAACAGAAAGTGTTAAATCATCACCTTCAGTTCCAGCAGGCAAAGCCAACTAGAGGCATCCTGTCTCTCAGAAGATCCTCTCATCAGCTTCTGACTGTGTTCCTCCAAAGGTGACTCAATTTTGGTATAATTAATGACTCACAGGAAATGTTGTCATGGAGCCATATTTCTCTAGTTTTGCCCTGAATCAGTCATCATGACATATGTAGCTTCTTAGGACCTCCTTTCTTGCTTATGTCCTCAATACAGGTTTAGATGTTAAGTTCATATAAAGATATACTTTACAGTCGCAATGCTAAAGAAATCTCTTCTCTCAAAGACATGTAAAAAGCATGAGCTGTTTTAGGATCCACTGTTAAGACTTTTGATTGAGAAGTGATGGATTTAGTACAATTTTGTTGTGCTAAATATTGTCTGCAAGATTTTTATTTTTATTTTGGTGGGGATGGCATGGGGGTAAGGTAACAGTCCAAATTTAAAAAAAAAGCAAAATGGCTGGAATCACAAATTTTACACAAGGCACAGTTCTCTCAGTAAAAAAAGAGATACATTCATAATTTCTTGTTTTAATATAGTACTCAGTCTGAAACAATATGTTAATGATAATTTCCATATCCTGAGCATAAAAGAAAGAATGATTAAATTGAAGGATGCAAAAGACAAATAAAAATAGGACCATCCTAGAAGGAAGGCTGCCCTAATGAGACTGCACATAAGTGTTCTTGATTTTTGCTGGAGAAGATTCATGGGTTATATAGAGCCTCCAAGACTTTTATGTAGTCCACAAGGGTATCATAGAATCACAGCACTAGAGACCTCAAGAGCTAGCCAGTTCAACCCCCTACCATTCAGGAAAATGCAATCAAAACACTCCCAACAGATGGCCATCCAGCCTCTGTTTAAAAACCTCCAAAGAAGGAGACTCTACCAAACTCTGAGGGAGCGTGTTCCACTGTCGAACAACTCTTACTGTCAGGAAGATTTTCCTAAAGTTGAGGTGGAAATCTCTTTTCCTATAGATTGAATCCATTGCTGCATGGCTTAGGGCAGGGGTAGGCAACCTTTCCCCTTTAAGGGCTGAGGGACTTCAGCTCCCAGAAGCCTCAGCCCTGTTGGCCAATAGTCCCATGTTGGCCAATAGCTCCTGAGATTCTGGGAGCTGAAGTCCCTCGGCCCTTAAAGGGGAAAGGTTGCCTACCCCTGCCTTAGGGCCTTTACAGACTGCCAGAAATAATCCAGTTTGAGACCACTTTAACTGTCCTGGTTCAGTGTTAGGGAATCATGGAAACTGTAGTTTATTGTGACACCAGAGTTCTCTGACAGTTAATGTCTCAGGAAAAAATGGTAATTTTATCAAACAGGGAGATTAAAAAACCCACAATGTGTTTAGACCAAATTTATTAGCTTGTTTGCAAAAATATCTTGGGGGTCCTTGTCAAAGGCCTTACTGAAATCAAGAAATGCTACATCCATAGCATTCCCTTCATCTACAAAGCTTCATCTACTTGTTCTTGAGAAATTCATAATGATTTTCAGTGATCATGATATTCCTTTCTAAGTGCTTACAATCTATCTTCTGGTGGCAGACAAACATGAATGCCATGGGATTCATATTCTTATCTGTTTTTAGACCATGGATGAAGAAAAGTGTTGTACTCAACGCTTCCAGACTTCACTCTTCTTGGGCCCCCTTCCTGAAAAAGAGTGAACTTCCTCTCCTTGATGAGAGGCAACTGATCTTTTAAATAGGTTACAGCACCAACAACCTACCCTAGTCCTTCCAGAAGATCCCAGGGGACAGAAAATTGGCCACAGGACCCACTGCAGCTAAACATCCCTGTTCTAGACCAAGTGCATCTTCTTTCTTCACTATTAATGTAAAAACGTGGACAAGATATTGACAAGTTACAATTACTTCCATTTTGCACTTCTTTAAATACAAAATTCTTGTGCTCTTGAGATAATAGACTGTAGTTAACAATCACACCCCTGGATGGTTCAGTGTGAAACACAGCAGGTCTGCATGTAGTCCTTTGCTAGACTGAGCCATATATTGCCTTGTCCCCCACTTACTGAACAGCATCTGAAGGCCCCTTTGTGGTCATTCTATGCTTTGTGGGGAACTGGCAAAATTGAAGAAGTGTCTGGCTATGTTCTCATAGTCAAACATGAAATGAATAAGGAGTACTGAGACCTCTGGAGGACTTGGGCAGACCTCAGCACTTTTGCATCTGGTTATAGAGATATAGCCAGATACGTCAGCAATCCTGCCTGTTCTTCACAAAGCACGGGATGGCCATGTAAACAGATTCAGAGAATATTCAGTGAGTTGGGGCGGGGGGCTGCTGAGGGAGGAATGGGAATATTAATCCAAGCAGCACCAAAAAAAAAAGAATGCACATATCCTTAAGGGAAACATACCCATGCATATGTCACTAACAGAATGCCATCCATCATCAAATTACCAAAGAAAGAACCATGCTGTGCCATTTCCACTGAAGGTTATAAATATTTCTTTAGATTACATTTCTGAATGCATTCATATTAAATATTTTAATTTGATTTTTTTAAAAAAAAATATACAAAAGTACTATAAATGTCAAATTGCTGGCTTAACCTTCATGCACCTGGACAGGACATGTTATGTCTCCACAAAATTATGTCACATTTTGTCACAGAATCCACATGGAATCAGATCTTTAATGGATACATTTTAAGACATTATCTCCTGCACGGTCATATACAACATCTCACATTTCCACCACACGACATGTACAGCTGAGCTTTTTACAAACAAAAATGGTGGGAACAAAAAACAGCTCAGTATTGCTTTTTGTTGCTTTGCTTCACTCAGCCAACTGAACATTTGGAGAGGGGGGGACACACAGGGGTACTGGTGTCATTTGGCGAGGGGAGCAAATGAATTCTCATTGGGTCCAAGAAATACAGTGGGCCCCTGGTATATGCTTGGATTTGCTTCCTGAAACCCCATAAGTACCAAAATCCATGGATGCTCAAGTCCCATATATAAAATGGCAAAATGTAAAATGATGTCCCATATATAAAATGGCAAAATAACCCTAAATACTCTTAACACTAACCACATTGCTAATAACCCTATTAGCAATTCTCATTTTGATTTTTTAATTATTAAATTGCTAATTCAAAATGCAATTCTCACTTTGGTCCAAAATATCTCACAATTAACTGAATGCAATGTTGTTTTGTTTTGTCTCAGTAGATAGCAGTTAATCCAGAGCAAAAGAGACCCCATGGACAGTCTATCACCCAAAGTATTATTCAAAAATACATTTTCCAAAAATAAAAAATAAACAAATGGGGAGGATTTTCCAGTCCTCTACACACACCTTCCCTCCACCCCCATCACCTTGATACTCACATCCAGTTTGTAATTTCTAAGGGGTAACTCAGATATTTTTTTACATCTGAGCTCATCAGTTTCAGGATATATGGCCACACAAGTCCCTTAGGGTTTTGGCATGTAAATTATCATATATAAATTAGCTTCACCTTCTAGTTTGTTGTATTTTTTCCATGAAGGACTTCAATGCTAATAAGTTACCCACCTAGGTTTAATCTAAAGTAAGTGCCAACAGAGTTCAAAAGTCCTGTTCATTCATGGTTCAGAGCCTCTTCTACTGCTTGTGTTGATCTATAATATATCCTGCTCATGCCAGTCACAGACGTAATTTCTTTTATTATTTATAAGCCCATCATAGGTCTTTGTAAGTTAACAGATGACCTTAAAACTTGTTCCACCAACATATAAGCAGGAAGGATAATGCAAACCAACAACTCTGTCCACTTAACATCACCGATCACCTAGGCATTTATATAATTGTGACACAGGAAGAAATGCTGACACAAATCTTTAGGATCAGTAAGCAGGCTGTAACATAAACCAAAGTTAGTGTAAACAGGCAAGATGCAATCCAAATAATTTAGGCATGCTTAAATCCTGTTTAAAACTATTGGACTCGCAGGCTAGTACTTTCTGTTTATGTTTATTTAGATGTCCTACAGCAGGGGTAGGCAACCTTTCCCCTTTAAGGGCCGAGGGACTTCAGCTCCCAGAAGCCTCAGCCATGTTGACCAATAGTCCCATGTTGGCCAATAGCTCCTGGGATTCTGGGAGCTGAAGTCCCTCGGCCCTTAAAGGGGAAAGGTTGCCTACCCCTGTCCTACAGTATTTGATAGGACATCCTTTCTTCCAAGCAACCATGCACAGGATTACGCTCCCAAGCATGCAGTCCCAATGCAATTCAAGCATATCCAAATGTTTTTTGCCTGTGCCCACTGAAAACAGAAGTTGGGCTTCTTCTTTCATCATAAGCTGCATGTTAGACTCCCCCTCCTCCACTTATAATGAATCATACATCATAAATGTGGCAAGATATTTTTACCCACTCTTCAACCTGCTTTGTTCATTCTGATATGGTTAAGACTTGGTCCTACCCTCATTATTTTCAGTTTCTTTGTGCTGTAGCATTTGACCTATTTACTTGCCAACACAGCTAATTCACTCCACTTGAATGTGTTTTCTTTATTCGTTTGTGATTGCTGTTGCATTATCCTTCACATTTTCTAAAATCAATTTATTAAGCCTGAATGAGAGGCTCTCTGAAATTCAGCCAGACTGTGGACATTGTTTCACTACTGTCCTATCTGTTCTGTGATGCACAATAAGAAACCTTGCAGGTAGCACACTCTGCCAAGTTCAATTCTTCATTTAAATGCAGATATGATAATGATGTCTAACTATGCATTTGAAAAGAGTTAATACGCATAGGACTCATTCATGGCTTTTCCAATACTTTTGGCTCAGATGGATTTAGGTTTGTATGCTGCTTGTCTTCTCTAACTGGAACAGGCTAACTTAGCATCAATAATCATAATCATAACATCAGTAATATGGTTCACACGGCTTAAATCAGGCTACTGTATATGTGTCTGGAATGGTAAATATACAGATATGATAGAAATAAATGAAGACATCCTTCATATCAAAACAAAATGTATGTTAATCAGAGAGCTGCCTCCAGAGAGATGCAAGAAGAGTGGAAATTCCATGGTTTCTCCCTTACATTTCTCCACTAAGGGTGTGAGGGGTATTTGGACAATTTTGGCAGCAAGCATTTAAAGTAAAACTCGTGTGTGTGTATGTGTCTTCAAATCACCTGTCAATTTACGGTGATCCCATGAATTTCATAGGGTTTTCTTCAGCAAGGCATACTCAGAAGTGGTTTTGCCAGTTCCTTCCTGGTATTTGTTGGCAGTCTCCCATCTAAGTACCAACCAGAGCCGACCCTGCTTAGATTCCAAGATTAGACAGGATTTGATGCCACTACTTTTGTAGCAACAGGGTATTTAGGCTCTCACACACTCACACCCACTTACATGAAAGTGTGTTTGCAATACATGAATTTCACTGTGACCTGAAGGCATTTGTTACTCCTGATTAGGGTAGACCCACTGAATCAATGAAACTTATATAAGTGCTGACTTACCAAGTTCTCACTGATTCAGTAGGCTTCCTCTACTGCATCTAAAGCAGAATTTCTGAATTCTGTCTCAGTAATCCTGAGAACTCAAAGGATTGAGTGCTTCATGCTTTTGGGGAGCCCAGCACTTAAATTACTGAAAAACATTTCTGTGTAGCAGCAATTTGCTCATTCATTTCAAACATTTCTAACATCTCCATCACCACACAACCAGGATGGCTCCCAACAATCACATACACATATTTAAAATCAGATTTCAAAGAGCAGGTGTGTTCTGCATCTGAAGTAGGTTTATATGCACAAGTTCATGCTAAAATACAATAAAAAGTTAGTCTTAAAGGTGCTGCAACATTCCTTTTTCTCCCTTCTTCCTTTTTATATATTAAACTTGTTTATGAGAAACTGATCCTGGCCAGATCATGATTGATTTGTATGATGCTGTTATTTATTTAAAGTATCCATTTTTCATCTATATCTATATCCTTAACAGTATAATACCCATGGCCTAAATCATGGAATCATTGGAATCATGAAGCTTTTGCTGGTCTACGATTCCCAGTACCTAAACAAGCACAGTACTTATCACAGCCAGCCAGTTCAAGAATTCTGGAAGTTATAGCCCAGCAAATGTGTTACTTTATGGTCATAGATGGGGAAGTTGTACAACAGTATGCCACATCTGTCCAAATAACTTGGTTGTCTTTCAGTATTATGTCCCTTGAGGAGAATGGGTGTCTGTGTCTCTGTGTGTGGGATGCCATTTTGTTGCCCCAAGCAACACAACGTCTTGGATTGGCCCTCCATATGACTCCTACATTTTATGAAGCAGCTCTTAATCTCCAGTTTTTGATTTGAAAGCAAAACCAGAATCTTACAATTCTCTACTGCATTCATATGATAGTACATTTGTTTAAAGCTCAAAAATAAGGTATTGCAAGAATTTAGGCATTATTGTAAAAACTACAATGATTAACAGGGCCTAAGTACTCTAAAGGCCTGTCTGATATTGGAAGCTAAGTAGGGTAAGCTCTGGTTAGCACTTTGATGAGAGACCGCCGACAAATACCAGGTGCTGTAAGCTGTATTTCAGAGGAAGGAACTGGCGAAACCAGGGCTGGGGAGTAGTGGTTTTGGGGTTACTTCTTGTCCTACCCGGAGTAAGATATTTTTCTTAATGTTACTCCTACTCCTGTAAAAACGTCTTACTCCTTTACTCTTTACTCCTACTCCTACCCCCCAGCCCTGGGCAAAACCACCTTGCCAAGGAAAATTTTATGAAAATTCATGGGTTCACCATAACTTGACAAGCAATTTCAAGAGAGACACAGACTGATCAACCACCAGGTTTGCAGGTCCTGGTAGGCTTCTCTAGTTTGTAACAGCACATATTTGGGTAATCCAAATTTGACCAAATGACATTAAACCATTTGCCTTGTTACATGTAATCCTTATGCAACAGTTATGAACCCATATTTTACTTGTTAAATTTTGGTTCTGATTCTCCACTTGTAAATATTATGCATATAATAGATGTGTGTGTTTATGTGTGTATATATTGGAAAAGTAAAAATACAGCTGCATCTTCACTGCAGAAATAATCCAGTTTTACATTGCTTTAACTGCCATGGCTCAATGCTATGGAATTCTAGGAACTATAGTTTTGTGAGATATTAAGCCTTTTGGCAGAGTGCTCTGGTGCCACAACAAACTACA
Organism: Phrynosoma platyrhinos; assembly: GCA_020142125.1. Classification (NCBI taxonomy): domain Eukaryota; kingdom Metazoa; phylum Chordata; class Lepidosauria; order Squamata; family Phrynosomatidae; genus Phrynosoma; species Phrynosoma platyrhinos. The sequence continues at coordinate 257,397,296 of CM034701.1, forward strand.
ATTCCCAGAATTCCATAGCATTGTCCCATGGCAGTTAAAGTGGTGTCAAAATGGATTATTTGTGCAGCGCAGATGGAACCTAAATCAAAACTATACTTAACATTTTTACTGATGAAAATGCTTAAAATACCTAGTTCACAATGGGGCCTTTGTGCAAGTGAGCCATGAAATTGAGAAGGGTGGTAAATTCACTTAGGGTCTCTTGCCATGCCCCCTCCCTTACGACGTTATCACACGGGGGCAAATCTGCTGGTTAATCCACACAAAATCCAGACAGAAACTGGATTAGTGCCCCGTGTTTTCACACGACGTCGCACAGAAACTGGACAGAAAGTGGACAGAAACTGGTGTTAACCGAGATCTTTTGAAATTCGGTTGTTTGCAGGAAATGCAAATGCACCATGAAGGTAAATGTGCAATTTAGGTAAAATCGCCGTAGTGTGGAAAGCAAATGCGTATTTGG
>CM034701.1:257397858-257456071 GCA_020142125.1 Phrynosoma platyrhinos
ATGCGGTTTCAGGGGGAGCTTTCCTTAATTGCGCAATTAGCGTAATTATGTGTTAAAACCATTTGCAAAATCAAGGTTTATTTTTGGTTTATTTTCTGAATTTGTCATTTCCAGTTTATTATCGCTTTGTGGCCCACGTGTAATAGCGTCCCTAGAAAAACCCTCACTGCATCTTCATCAGTCGCAGTCAGCATCAGCTCCAGATTGGAAGAGGACTCTAAGGAGTTTATCACACGGGGAGTCCCATGCAGAAACCCTGCTTTAAAATAGAAAAAAACATGTGGATTGCATGAAGAGGGTGTAAGTCGTCATGTAATAGTTATAGTTTTTATGTTTAGAATGTGTAGTATTGTTTATTATTAATGTATTGTTGTATTGTTTTTGTCTTTTTAATGTAATTGTATACAGTAGACTGAATGTTAGTATGTATGTATACAATGTATATATTTGTGTAAAAAAGCAATAAAAAGGGGGGGGGAAGTAGAAAAAACTGCAAAAGCGGAAGCAATTTATTAACTGGATTCCCCAGTGTGAAAAGTGAAAACGATGTTAAAATGGGGTTAATCCAAAAGGAAACTGCTTTTTTTTACTTTTGGAAAAACTGGAAAGTAAAAAGCAGCAGTCAATAAGGGGTTTCCGTTCAGATTAACCCCATTTTAACCCAAGTTTAACAGCGATGTCGTCTGAAAAAACATCCGCTTTTGCGGGTTTTTTCTACTTATACCCCCATTTCTGCACGGGATTTCCCCCGTGTGATAAACTCTTAAGATAGGAAGGTTCTCAGTGGCTGTAGTTCTTCCTTACTAGTGACACGAGACTCTAGAAGACAACAATGTCCCCTGAAGGCATCCCAGTTATCCTCACCCCAGCTTCAGTAATAATGCTGATGATGTGAACAAGGCAAATAAATTGGTCTACCCCACCACATCAAATTTGACTCTTGCCTATCTTGGCCATGTAAATCTAAGAGAAAAGGCATAATAACTACATCAAGGGGAGGTGGCTCTTGAAAGAAGTCATGGAAGTCCCTGAACCTAAAGGTAAGAACTACTGCTCCATCACTAATATCTTCTATCTGGGCAAGGTGATTGAGCATGTGTTGTCTGGACAACTTTCAAATATTCTTGGAGGACTCAAATTATCTGGACCACACCAGGGCACAGCATTGCTCTGATTGATGACCTAGCTGGGTGAAAGACAGAGGAGTGCTACTCTGTTGGTCTTCCTGAATCTCTCAGTCGCTTTTGATTCAATTAATCATGGTATCTCAGGGGGCCATTTTACAGTTCTGCTCCTAAATGCAAAGCTAGTTCCACAGAGTAGTGTTGAGGAATTCCTGCTCAGCTTCATGGTTTTAATCTCTGGGGTGCCACAGGGTTTCATCTTGTTTCTCATGCTGTTCAATATTTATATGAAGTCACTGAGTGAAGTCATAAGGGACATTGGGTGTGCCATCATATCCTGACAACACCCAGCTCTATATCTCCCTGCTGTTAGAGTCAACTAAATGTATGCTGATGCTAAACCAGAACCTAGATGCTTTAATGGGCTGGATGAGGGCCAAAAAACTGAGGCTGAATCCTGATAAGAGAAAGGCAGTGTTACTGGTGTTTCTTAAGCCTGAGTACTGAATAAGTAACCTGCCCTGAATGAGGCTGCATTTCTCCTAAAGGAGCAGGGTGTAGCTTGGGAGTATTCCCAGATTCATCTCTGTCACTGGAAGGCCAAGTGCTTCTACCCATTCTGACTGATGTGCCAGCTCCAGCCTTTCCTAGGGAGGCATAACTTAGCTACAGTAAGTCTATGAATTGGTAACTTGCCAATCTAGTTAGGCTACTGTAAACCCAATTTGAAGATGACCTGGAAATTATAGCTACTGCAAACTGTAGTAGCAAGAAGATTGACCAGAGTATCACATAGACAAAATGTAAGGCCAATCTTAAAGGAATTGCACTGGCAGTCAAGGTGCTGGTGATGTCATTCAAAGCACTAAATGGCTTGGGACATAGATACATGAACAATCACCTCTCCTTATATACACCTTCCAAGAACTGCTCAGTGGTGCCCTGTTCCACGTCCTAGTCTTGGGAACAATACATCGTGCAGAAAGATGGAAGAGGGCCTCTTCTGCTGTGGTGCCCTGTTTGAGGAATGTCTTCCCTTGGAGTCCCAGTGGATGTCAGCGTTGGTCTCTTTTGAGTGCCAAGTTAAAACCTGGGGCTTAACCTTATTACTGTTTTAAAATGTACATGCACAGGGTTCTAACTGTTTTAGCCTTTTTTGATGTTTCTGTTGATATAGCCGAACTCTCTCTCTCCCCATTAAGGGGAACTTCTTAACAGTGAGAGCTGTTCGACAGTGGAAGACTCTCCCTTGGAGTGTGGGGGAGTTTCCTTCTTTGGAGGTCTTTAAACAGAGGCTGGATGGTCATCTGTTGGGGATGGTTTGATTTTGAGTTCCTGCATGGCAGGGGGTTGAACTGGATGGCCCTTGTGGCCTCTTCCAATTCCATGATTCTATGAGTCTATGATATATACAGAATATATATATCAAACATGTATAAGACACAGGGCAGGTTTGGGCCAAAATTATGGATTTAGATATGGCCTGTGGATAAGTCAAAGGAAAACTTAGGGACATGTAACAAAAGTACAATGATGTTTGGGATACCCTCTTACTAAAACTTATCAAAGACAATCTTATGCTGGTTGACAATTTTTTTTACAGGAATCTGAAAAAGTTGAGACTATTCTTATTGTCTAGGATTAGAAAAATTTAGCAATATTCTTTATATTTCTAGTAAACCCATTGCTGTGAGACCCATTATGGAGTAGTGGTTGGAATGTAGGACTGATCTGGGTTTGACTCCCCGCTTGGCCGTGGAAATCTCCTTTGTGTATCTTACTTTTTACTTTCTCCAACACACCTTGACAAAGATCCTTTTAGGGGCCAAACTGTTTTGAGCTGTTTCTGCACCGAGATTTTTTGGGTGAGTATCAATTTCACATCTCTTATCTCTTTATCAGTGGTAGACAACTGTAACTGTTTCTCTATATACAGCTATTATAAACATGTCTGGTTTGCAGCAGAGGCCAGTCTATTAATTCAGAAAGATTTTATTAACCAAGAAAACCAAAGCCTGCTGGAACTCCCTGATCCTTCAAATAGTCCCCACTAATTACTACTCTGTCCTTAAAGGGGTTTCTTGCAATGGAAACTTCTGTATTCCCCTGACAACAGAAGCTTGATGTCTGACTGGCTATCTCTGGCTTTTACAGACAATATTCAAATGGTAGTCTGAATTATTTCAAGCAATGGTGTCTTTTAAAACATTAAGGGGTGTATTTTAGGGGATATGATCTTGGTTGATTCCAAAGTTATGAATCTGTGTCACCCGAGTGAGGGTAACCCCATCCATCACAGGCTGAATTATTGTTCACTGATCTTCTGCCTGACCTGGGCCCCCTCTTCTTTTCTATATTAAGTTTCAGTTTGTCCACTCTCATATGGCCTGATGGTTGCCTCAACTGATGACAGACACCAGTTTATAATTGAAACAGCTCCTTTCTATTGAGGTGGAAAAGAGTAATAGAAATGGATATTATCTGCATGACATCAGAACCCCAAATTCTGAAGTGTGTCAAGTATATATTCAGTAGCATAATATAATAGCATAGGGGAAAAGAGCTGAGTCCCAGAGATCCATAGGCCAACAACCAAGTGATCAAACACTACTTTCCTAGCCCCACCTTCTGGGTTTGCATCTCTTGGAAGGAACTGAGCCACTGTGAAACAGTAACCTCAAATCGTACTTCATCAAGCCAATCCAGAAGAATACAATGGTTGATGGTATCAAGAACTGCTAAGAGGTCCAGCAGAACCAACAGGGACACACACTCCTGACCAATTCCTGACTTTGTCCAGGTCTGAAACCAGACTGAAACTCCAAGTTTTCTGACAATGTCATTCTAGTGGCCATCTCACTTGTTTCATTGTCCCAGCTCCTTTTCTCTAAAAAACTAGGGGGCTGGTTTGGAACCCCTCCATGAAGGGACACTCAGAAGTCATTGTGTCAAGTGCTCTGTCTATTTCTTCCTTACAATTGCTAACAAGGGCTTCAACAGAATTGCCTCCTGAGGCAATAGGAAAATTTCCAACAGTCAGCAGGAAGCCACTTGATCTGGGAAGACTCTCTCAATTGTTTTCCCGCCTCTGTAGAGATCTAAAACCCACCAAATAGTGATAGGTCTATGACACTGGATCTATAGACAGTTCCTCCACTCCCAATCTCCATCACCCCAGCCAGTATTGAAAATGAGGTCCAGCAGCCTGAGTAGGACCAGATACCACTTGGGATAGACCATGTGTGTCCTCAGCATGCATCAAAAGCTGAGGTAACTCCAGCACCAACCTTTGGACCATCCTAAGTTAGCTCAGGAGGGCAGAGTGTTAAGCAGCCAGGTGGGTGACAGGTCAGACAGACTCTCTATTCAGTCCTGGCCATACAAATTTAGATACACACTTAAACGCAACACAGCATGGGACAGGGCATTTTGTCAGAGAACATGGGATTCTGACAGACTATTGCAATTCTACCTCCCTGCTTCCTCTGTGCTGGTCCACAGAGAGCTCTGCTGAGCAAAGCTGAGAGAGATTAGGTATCTGTGATATGCATTGGGCTGAGAAGTCTTAATGGCTGTTGACTTACCACTCACCAATTCAGGCATTCACCTTTGCGAATGACCACATCAACTCCAACACAAGTGTGCTCCCCTTTATCCAGCAGGCCACTAGGGACCTTATCACACTAGGTTCTTCTGCTAAAATAGCATTGTTTTAAAAGTGCTATGCAATTAGGACTGCTCTCTTACCCACTGCACCTTCATAATCTTTCTGGCATTGCAGCCTTTGTCCATGCTAAAACCTTATCATGTGCAGCACACAGACACACAGAGCTCTCTCTCCCAAAATATAGATTAAAAGCAGTCTTATGTTTCAAAAGCCCACTTTTTCCTGGGGGAGCGGGGAAACAGAACCTCCTGTTTCAGGATAGACTTGATTAATTGTTGACAGATGAAAGCTATCAGCCAAACTAGCATTTAATCTGCCAGTAATTTATCAAGTCTGCTCAGTCAGGAAAATTAATAACAACAACAACAATAACAACAACTGCTGTTTTAACTGTAAGATTTTTTTTCTGCTTACATAGAAAAGGGTATGTGAGTGTTAAAGAAATGATTTCCAAATGATCTTCCATGTGAGAACAAGAGAAAAGCAATGGCATTTTGTGATAAGGTTGAGGCAATAGCAGGACTAATGTGTTGCTATGATGCTATAACACCATAGTGTGGTAAGGCTGTAGGTGGGGAAGATGAGTGGACAAAAGAGAAAGAAGAGCCATACACAGGGAAGATAGCAGAGAGAGATGGGGAGAGAGAGACAGTAGCTAAGAGAGAGAGAAATGTTGGAGGTTTTCATGCTTTTGAATATTTCTCAGTTTATGTATATGTGGCTGAAACCATTCCCTCTTGTGTTTGCCAATGGTTACATGCTACGGGAGTTTCAAAAAATTAAAAGAAAGAGAGGGGGTGGGGGATGAGAGACAGACAGAGGAGGAGGAGAAGAAGAAAGTCTATTGCACCAGAATATTTTCTGTTAGTGCATATCCTATGGACTATCCACCTCAAACATTAGTCTTTCAAGGATAAGATGGCTTCATGAAGTAGGCTGAAACTCCTTCCCCTTCATTTCTTACATTGTAGATTGTTTAGGTTATATAGAATACAAGGCATGCTATATCACTATACCAAGCTGGCAGGACAAATTTGAATGTGGTTGAAAAATTCCCAGTGTTATTAGGAATAGACATCTAATGTATGTCTCTGACCTTCTCTCTTGTTACAGCAATAAATAATTTATTACTTTGCTGTGCTGCCAAAGCATTCAGGGAAGGCCAAATTATGGCTGTGTCAATGCCTCCTTCCTGCTTAGTTATTACTGGCAAGAGAGGCATAGACAGAGAGCACTGGACACACTGAAACAGCTCCTTTTCATGCTTTCTTAACTATTCTCCATGAGGTACCTACGCACAGTCTATTTTCCAATACTGCTGCCTATGGAAAGAGATAGAATGCAGAGATTGTTTTTACAATTAATATATGATGCTCTTAATTAATCTATCATGAAGATTCAGGCAATAGTCAGAAAGCTATAACAACAATACAAATCAAGTGAAGCAATAACACCACATATTTAAGTATTTGAAGGGATGTCTTATTTAAATATTTGAAGGGGTGTCATTATTGAGGATGGAGAAACTTGTTTCTGCTGCTCCAGAGAATAGGACATGGAGCAATGGATGCAAGCTACAGGAAAAGAGATTCCTCCTCAACACTGTTAGAAGGAACTTCCTGACAGTAAGAGCTGTTGTACAGTGGAACACAGGACAGGAAATGGCACTGTATTTACAAGGCAAGATAGTAAGATCATAGAATCATTGAATCATAGAGTTGGAAGAGACCACAAGGGCCATCTAGTCCAACCCCTTGACATGGAGGAGCTCAAAATCAAAGCATCCCCAATAGATGGCCATCCAGCCCCTGTTTAAAGACTTCCAAAAAAGGAGACTCCACCACTCTCTGAACGAGTGTGTTCCACTACAGAACAGCTTTCACTGTCAGGAAATTCCTCCTAATGTTGAGGTGGAATCTATTTCCTGTAGCTTGCCTCCGTTGTTCCAGGTCCTGTTCTCTGGTGCAGCAGAAAACAAGCTAGTTCCCTCATCAATAGGACATCCCTTCAAATATTTAAACATGGATATCATATTACCTCTTAACCATCTCTTCTCTTTTCTTGAGATTGTGCCTTCAGTATCTCCCTTTTGAGAAACTCCCATCCATCCTGAACTCCCCTCTCCTTTTGTATTTCTGACCATGGGATCACTCCCAGTGCTTCCCTACGTTTATTGAAAGCAGCTCCCCTAAAGTCTAGAATGAGTGCCTGACTATGCCTAGCTTCTCCTTGATGTCAACTCAAACAAAGTTGTAAAAATGTTTTTAAAAAAAAAAAAAAAAAAAAACATTGCTGGAAAAGCCCCAAGCTGCTCAGTTAATTTTATAATAGTTGTATAGGGCATGAAATCAACTTAAAATTTCTCATGCCTCAATATATAAACACAAGCCTACCACCCAACTGGCCCATTTGCAGCAAATTTGTTGCTTTTCTACAACACAACTGGCCATACTCCATGATAGATCAGTTGAATCACATGAAACTGTATTCAGAAAACTCATAAAATACATCTTTTAAATATTCTAATGTTTTTTAGACTAAGACAATAGTGCCTATTTATAGTATCCTACACCATGGGAGGAAAAATGTAGCTTTACACATGTTTTTGGATTCTAACTCCCATGAAGTCCATCCAGAATGATCCATGCTCAGAAACGACAGGAGGTAGTATACAATAAATATGGAAGACAAGACTGCTTTATAGCAACAGTTCTCAAACATTAGTCTCCCTAGTGTTTTGAACATCAATTCCCAGAAGGCCCAGTCAGCTTGGTCAATAGTTAGGAATTCTGAGGGATGACATCCAAAACAATTTGGGAATCACTATGCTAGAGAATTACTAATGATGATAAGATCTGGCCACATCCTCAAACAATGCAAAAAACAAACAAAACACCCACTGAAAATGTAAGTGGCCAGAGGTGAAAGATGATGGAACATTTGAAGAAAACCCCAGGGAAAGTGGGAGACATCCACTCAGCCTCCTCCTTTGCCACAGCATCTGAGGTATCCACCTGAGAAGACTGCCTCTGCTGTGAAGCTGGGGGAGGCATGCTCAGCCTCCTCAATTGCTAGAGCGGTGGAGGCCTCCTCCTGAGGAAACTGCTGCCAACACAGCAAAGCCATCAGAGATGCACTCTCCCTTTCTCATCCCACAACTGGAGGAGAACCTGACTGGGTGTCACCCCTCTTCTGAGTATCACCCAGTGCAGGCTGAACCCTCTGCACCCCCTTAGTGACACCACTGATTTAAGTTGATCTTACATTACTGTACTTCCTATTAATATGTCCGATGGGCTGTCTCTACCTTTTGCCTCTTGCTCCCTTCCCCTTAGATTCTGCCACTATTTCTTTAATTAATAAGAAATAAGAAATAAATTTTCTCCTCATAAGGGACTTCAGGTGGTCTCTCATGCTTCTCCACATGCTTTCTGGCAGACCACTCTTTCTTTGTGTTGTAACTTCTTCCCTGTAGCCTCTACATGCTTCTATGTGTCTTCATTTTGTGTGATTCCTTTTCTTCTTTCTCATTCTTCTGTCACCTTTCCATCCACTCCTTCCTCCCCTCTGTCTTTAAAGCTTCTTTTTTCCACATGTGCCTCTGAATCACAAGGAAGTGCCCCATAGACTTCTTCCTCCTCTCGTTCCTCCTGTTCTTTGTTCTTTGTTGTGCTTACTGTGCTTACTGCTCACATAGAATGTAAAGCTCAGAGAAGGACAGTAGATATGAGGATGAAAAACAAAACAAAACATAGGCAACAAATTCCCACATATCATTCCCCTAAAAATGCCATTAAACCCACACTAACTTTTACCTGGAGAAAATGCACTCTACATTATTTTTTAAAAAATGTAACTTAATGTAATTAATATAAATGCAGGGATTCTGGTCTCTGATTAAGTATAACAATTAAAATCATTTAAAGGCATCAGAAGAAAATGGCCAGGGAGATGGTTGAATCTTTAGATGACAAGAGAGTGAAATGTGTTTTACTGCTTTCAGCCAATGTCCTTTAAAACAGTACAAGAATTAAAGATATAAAAATTCCTGAAAGTTTTTTTTTTCAGAATAAAGACTATCCTTGGAAATTAAAACTTCAAAATAATGAACATGATAAATGGCCAGATATACCAATGGGATTATCTAATTAAGACATGACCCTAGTAGTTTCTTGGCAAGTCTGAAATAGTTTTTGCTCACTTTCTTGAGACTGTATTATCATAAAGTGAAACTCTTTGGGCTTCCAGCAGGATCCCAGAAAGTCTAAGGATAGTTCAGAATTGCATATTTTTTAAAGCGCATATGAGTTTGGGGAAAAATAACAGTAATTAGGCAATAGGTTCTAATATAGTTATTTTATTCCCTGTACTATCTGGGAAAACCAAAATTTAAAATAATCTCCCTATCAAAATATTAAATCTTTATCAAAAACCCACTCTCAAAGTTCAATACCATTTGGGGAAGGATTTGAAGAGCTGTTAGAATGGAATAAGTAAAGGAACTGATGAAATTTAATGACCCAAGATTTATAATATTGTGAGACAGCAATATGAAATTTGTCAGGTAAATATCCAGAATTTCAATTTTTTTTCCAAATTTTTCAGGTCTATATGTCAGACTTGAATGAAGGGAGACTAACCTCTTTGTAAATCAAATCAACTGGAATACCAGTAGGCAGAACCAAACAATCTTTTCATTTCTTTCGAAAAACGATTTACAAAGTTTCCAATTTTACAAAGTACAGAGTGTATTAATCAGACATTTTTCTTCCATAACTAATTTAAGCTACTACTTTGCTTTGAAATAGGAAGGACTGATAATTCACCTATAGTGAAGGGAATTTTTAGTACTATATCTATACTTTTAGAAATTGCAATGATGTTATTTTTACATGAGCAGAAAAGATCTCATTAAAATATACACTCAGGTATTTGAAGGTCTGGCTTTGACTAATTGAATGATTATGGGCAGAGAAAATTGTGAGGTTTCTTTTTTAAAAAAATCATACAGAAACTCATTTCAAAAACTTTACTAGGGTAATGCCTTTTTTCAGGGCAAGTAAAAGGTCAGTAAATAACACACATACATTCAAGTTCACAAGAACTCTACATTAGGGAAGATGTTAAAAGCAAAATGGATAGATATCGGGGAGGGGGGAAAGTGCTTACAGTCTTAAGATTAAAAAATAGGAGGCAGCTAGAGTTTCACAATGGACTCTATAAAAATTGGGAGGGTCTCTGGTAGGTATGAAACTTCTAAGGGCTTTTGGGAAGAAGAAACCAAAGCAAATCCCTTCTAGCTACAATTCTTCAGCAAGGAAGCGATGGCAGCATCTTTTTTTTTTATGTTGGACACTTTTTCCCACGCTGAGCTAGACACAAAGGAGAAGTGCAAGTGAACTTGCCAGCTAAGCTACTGAGATATTTCAAGCATCAAATCTCTTAAGACAAGAAATTGCTTCTTGTAAGAAGGAATTTTGGGGATGCCTGTATAAACAGCACTCCTTTGTGGCTCAACCTTTTCTGATTTCCTATTGATGAAATTATAAAATCCAAATGTTACTCCAAACCATTTCTATTCTTAGATGAAATGCAAGGTACTTTCATAGTATAAAACAAAAGTCAGAGAAACTAAACAGGACAGATTAAGATCCAGGGTTTATTAACCTTGGTCAGCCTACACAAACACCAGAAATGAGCTCCTGAGTGAGCTTGGACAAAGCCTGACATTTCCAGATTGCAGTTAGTGAAGATGCTGTGAACTTCTTTTTCCAGTGATGATTATAGGAGCTGAACAACAATCCCAATGACCACTGGAGTAATATGCTGCTGCTAACTGGACCATACTATCTGTAGTGATTTCAACTGGGAGTTCAGGACTGGTTTTGGAGTAGAGACTGCCTTGGTTAGTTACCATCTGAGATTGTTTTTCTGGGAGAAAGATAAAGGAAGCACATTTTCCTGGGCTTTTCAGTGGCTTTCGATCAAATGTCTGGTGCTGAGTCTGGTGACATTGGGAATTGGAGACAATGGTTTCCAATGATTCTGCTCTGAATTGGTATCATTAATTCCAGAAGCTGTTGCACAGGGAATGTTACTGTCTCTGTTGCTGTTCACCAGGGCTGTCTCCCTTGCTTTTTATCATCTGTATGAGTCCACTGGGAGAGGCTGTTCAGATCAATCATTGACATGTGGTTGCTACACTGATTTATCTCACTAAGGCTACATCCGCACTTCAGAAATAATCATTTGACACCACTTTTATCTGCCATGGCTCAATACTATGGAATCCTGGGATTTACAGTTTGTTGTGGCATCAAAGCTCTCTGACAGAGAAGGCTAAATGCTTCACAAAACTACAATTCCCAGAATTATATAGCATTCAGCCATAGCAGTTAAAGTAGTACCAGCCTGGATTGCTTCTGTAGTTGGATGCAACCTCTGTCAGGAAGATTGTGTTGCAGAGGGGCAGGATATAAATTATTATTATTATTATCTGAATTGTTAATGAGCTGGATGAGGACTAATGATACATTAAGACCTTAACCAGACAAGATGGAGGTACTCTGTGTTGATATCTCATTTGTCAGGTTAAGTGGTGCTTAACCTGTTTTTAACAGAGATTACTTTATCCTGAATTGAATATGGGGGTTCTCATAGACTCAACCCTGTCACTTGAGGCTCAATTAGCCTTAGTGGCATAGAGTGCCATTTATCAAATTCAGCATTCCAGATATGACACTATCTGGATAGAGACAGACTGAATATATTTATCCATGGATTGGCAGTTACGCCCCTGGATTACTGTGATGCATTATATGTTGGGCTATCTTTGTAGACAGTCTAGAACAGGGGTAGGCAACCTTTCCCCTTTAAGGGCCGAGGGACTTCAACTCCCAGAATCCCAGGAGCTATTGGCTAACATGGGACTATTGGCCAACATGGCTGAGGCTTCTGGGAGCTGTAGTCCCTCGGCCCTTAAAGGGGAAAGGTTGCCTACCCCTGGTCTAGAAAGTTCAGTGCACAATAGAACAGCAAGGATGCTCACCACACTGCCAACCTCACTGCTGCATTAATTGCACTGGTTACCATACGTCATTTTCTGGGGTCAATCTAAAATGTTGGTGCTGACCTTGAAATCCTAAAACGGCTTAAGACCAGTATATTTGAAGATGTGCCTTCTGCCATATGTTTTCGCCATATTATTAAGGGTCACTTGGGAGGGCCTTCTTTGAGTGCCACTATCCACAATGGTGCAGATCAGGGGTAGGCAACCTTTCCCCTTTAAGGGCCGAGGGACTTCAGCTCCCAGAAGCCTCATCCATGTTGGCCAATAGCTCTTGGGATTCTGGGAGCTGAAGTCCCTCAGCCCTTAAAGGGGAAAGGTTGCCTACCCCTGGTGCAGATGATGGCTACGAGAAAGAGCCTTCTTATAATGGCTCAGAGAGGAACACCCTCCCTAGTGAGATCCACTGGGCATCCTCATGCATCTTTAGATATATTCAGAAGTGATGCTAAGACTACCTACCCTCTTCTAGCAGGCATTTAGTCCTTGATTTATTTATTTTATATTATTTAAATTTGACTGCAGGCGCTTTATTGATTTTAATTTTTTATTGTTTAGCATTTTATAAACCACATACAGGGAAATAAATAAAGTAAAATAAATTTCACTAACTATTGAAATGCTGGCATTCTTTAAACTTACTGTTTTTTTCTAATTTCAGCCCAGCAGAAAGCTCCCATCTTTATGGGAATCCTCTAACGCTTGCTAGGCTGAAACTTCTGCAATCAAGGGTGACACTTCCCTGCTGTGGGGAGAGAATGTTTTAAGCACTTTAAAATTTTGAAACAAAGTTTTTTGAAATGGCCACTTGAACATTCAAAATGGTTTTAGGGCAACCAGCAACTACGCATTGGAGCAAAAAACAAAAACACAAACAACCCCTGATTTTATTTTTAGACTTAGTGATTACTAATAGGAAGGATATCCTTTAATATCAGTAGCTAATTAAATTAAAATTTTTGACATAGAATATAACAACTGTTAAAAGGGGGAGGAAGGAATTCCACCCAATAAAAATTTAAAATAGAGTTTAGAAGTACCAGTATTGAAATGGATAAGGATCCAAGTGCAACCAAATATGGAACACTATTCAACATTTTTAGACACCACATCTCAAAGAATATTATGGAGCTGGAAAAAGTGGACAAAAGGTTTAATAAAAATGGTAAGTGGGGTAAACTCTTATCATTAGAAGCAAGGATATGATTTCTGGTGATTTTTAGTTTAGGGAGAGAATAGGTGAATAGGGTGGAATGCTAAAAATGTATAAAGCTCAACTGATGGCAGGGAAATCTTTTCTTATAATTGAAGAACTCATGGACATTTAGTGAAACTGTTGGCAGGAAAATCAGGAAAGACAAATTGAAATACTTCTTCAACACAGTGCATTACTAATTTCATGGAATTTACTTCCACAAGATGTGCTGATGGACTTTAGATTACACTTTCACTTACTTTCTATGGGGAAGCTCTTTAAATTTCTGATCAAATGCTAGTCAAGTACAAAAACAGGACAGTCCCTTTAAAACTTATAATCTGATTAATCATTAGTCCATTGCCTGCATCATTCTAGCTGCCACACAAGCATGATCATTATACTAAAAATTATCATGTCAGTTTCTTTTATTTTTTTAGTGATCTTCTTATTGTTCATGTGTTCTTTTTGATGCCTATAGTATTAACTTTCATTTCAAAATAAAATAAACTTCCATGGGGAGTATGTGACAAATCCACAGAAAGAAGTCTAATCTGTAGCTATTAGTCATAATATGAAGCAGAGTCAGAGTGCCAACTGTTAAATAATAACAATGGGAGGAAACTATTGCTTTATGTCCCACTTGCTGGGATGCTGGCTAGCCACTCAGGGTGACACTAGATGGATATTTAGTCTGATCCAGAAGACTTCTCTCATATTCTGTCTGGAGACTAATATTGCAATTCTCACTCAAAAGATGTGCGGGCTGTAGGGAGTTCAGAATAGGCAGGAGCTTCTTCCATCTACTAACTGCCCTTACACAATTTCCTTCTGTCAGATTATCTCATGGATCAGCCAGAAGAGAGACCTGCTGGCACAGTTGTTCTGACAGCTTAGACGAGCTGCCTGAGAAAATGAAAAAGGGGCAGATCCAGCTCTCCTGTCCAGCCCAGGGACACAGCCTTTATGTCAGCGCAAAGTTAGACCATGGCCAGGATAGTTCTAAATAACTCCCAGCATCCTTAGGTTGATAGAGGCTTGGATTCAGCTGGCCTACTGTTGGCTTAGCTGGCCCTTCATTTTGATGAGTTAGGACTGCAATCTAACAGTGTGCTGAATGCAGGGACATTCCATTGGTATAGATAAGAAATAAACTCTGAGCATGACTGAGCATTGAATGCAAAGTGCAGTTATTAGTATCATGTTTCCCAACCTGAATACCCCAAGGCATATTTACTAGCCACTTGCACTGTGTGAACACTTTGTTTTGTTTTCCTTGTTTTAGGGATATCAAACTACAGTTTTTAAAACTCACTAGAGTTTTTATCACAGAGGACCAGGCTTGGTGTCAAATATTGTCCACATGGGACACTTGTTGATAACCTGTGCCCTCCAGAGGGTCATGGCCTTCTCTCACTATCTTGAAGAAAGTGAATACTAGCCCAGGAGCAGGAAAAGATGGTTTCATCAATAAAGCAAATCAAGAAAAAAATTGTTCCCTCTAGTGGAGGCGTCTTCTTGGAGATTCAAATCGGCAGTCTTGCCACCATCTATTCAGCCACCTGCTTAGTTCCTGACCATCATTACTGTCTCCTTCACAGTTTGGTGGCCACCAAACCTGACACCAGCCCTGAGAGACGACTTCTAATGTAGGAGAGGGCATTGATTTAGTTTAATGTTTTGGCACCAAAAGACTGCATAGTTATGACATATCAGAACAAGTAACAGTTTGTATTATCAAACAGAGCACACTATGCAGTGCGGCTTCAAATGCTTCAAGATTCTTTTCCACTGTGTCAAGCATTGCAAAGTTTATAATTCTTACTTGACCAAGCTTTGTGCTCTACTGTTGTGCAATGTTGTATTGTGTAGCTCAAGAAAATGGGTCTTCTGAGGTGTGCAAATAAATGCCCATCTTTGAAGGGAGTAGACTGGACTGCCCTTGATCTACATGTTGCAATATTAATTTAAATCAGACAGCTGTCTCTTTACTGTAAAGATAAGTGCATTCCCACATGGCTTATTCTGCCATAACATATTAGCAACACAAATATTACAAGTGAACAGTCATTTTGTACGAGCAAAAGTAAAGCTATATTTTCTGCCTGTTCTAAGTAGATTCCACGCTAATGTAAATGTTGATGAACCTTCCCCTTTATTATATATTTAACTTTTGCACTGCTATTTTAAATGTGGGTACTGGTCTACAATTTTCTATTAACTTTCTATATTAGGCAAGTTCTGTCCATATTAAGCAAAATAGCTATGGACAATTTGTGAAAGCAGATGTATGTACTGAAACATGATTTCAATATATCCTCCTTTCAGTTTCAAAAATTCTGCATTTGAAGAAAGAAGAAGGCTTTTGAGGACAGAAAATGTTGCCATACAAACATGCCTTAACAACCAACTAACCAACCAAAAGAAGTCAGGTTGAGTTGTTGGGAAACAATACAAAATGATGTTGTTTTATATAAGCTGTGCATGATTTGAAAATTAGAATAAAAGGCTACAATAAGCATTCATTATTAGTGACCTATTTTGCATTTTTATATTTTATATTAAAATAACTTAAAATTGGGTCACTAGAAAACATGATTATGCTATGGTTACTCTACAGACCCTTTCATGTCCTTTTAATATGATAGGTTGCCTATAAATCTGCCAGAATAAAAATTGGCAGTGTAGTACCCCTAGCAGTAAGATCTATTCTGTATTGTATTAAATATGTCAACTTATTTTTTCCTAGCCAATTTTTGACATTAAATTCATATCATTCAGCTTTAAAAAAAATGAAATAAACAAACCTCCATTTTCCTGATATTGTGAATTGTAAAATATATTAATGTATATGAGATTTATAAAGATATATTTTTACAAAATTTCCAGGTCTAAACATTTCTACTATCCCACCACCACCACCACCTAAGTATGCATAAATTTGTACATCATGATTATATGAAATGGATTAGGTTTTTCATCATATGTATCATTTTCTTGGGAGTCCTAGAATCAGCCTGATTCTTCCTGATCCTGAGGGGATTATGAAATACCTGGAGCACAAGCCATCTTGAATGTCTTCATATGATAAAGGCTAAAAGATGCCTTGGAACATCTGTTCCTGGAGCTCCTCCAGCGGAGATTTCTTTCTATAATAGAAAAGCTTTGTGAAACAGTCTTTGGGAACCGTCTATCTGATGTGCTCTCCTCTCTGAAGAAGGAGAAATAGTTAGTTTGGCCTTGCAATTCAAATGGGACATGAAAGCTTATAACCACCATGGAGAAAGGCAATCCCTGAACAGGCCTTTTCCCGCAATGACTCTTTTTGCCATGTTGTATAGGATTATTGGTTTGAGTCACTTCAAGAGTTTGGGGGTTACTCATCTTTGGTGGGTGGAGGGGTTTAGGAAATGTGAGAGAAACTGGAAAATCAATCATTTTTTGTTGATTGGGATGGATAACAAGGGGATAACAGATATATAGATATATATATATATATTCTTTCAGAAAAGCAATATACTTAATGTTGTACTAAAGAGGGCTTCTTTAACTGTTAAAAACAATTTTAGAGATCTTTCTTCCATATGATTATTTACCGCTATGTGATTCTAAGGTCTTTCTCGAAAAGTCTTTGGTTCTCTTTAATTGGTATTTTGAGATTTGTAAGAGTGTTGCTTTAGTATGCTTTGTATATTTAATCAAAGACTAGGAGTGAAATTTTTGTAAGTGCCTTACTGCCTTTGAAATATATGTCCTATTTAATTTTCTCTGGATCTATGCTAAAAAACAAAACAAAAAAACACAACCCTATACAACCATACAAAAATTCCATCTACATTTAAATTTCTATCTACTTAGAAATTAAAGTCCCCTTTAGGAAATAGCCATCCAATAGGATCCCAAAGGAATATGCCCAGACCTTCCAACCATCCGCTGGAATTTCTCAGCCCTTTTTCAATAATACAGCTCTCTCTGATCCCTGAAAGCTTCTTCTCAAAAATCTGGGGGAAGGGTCTGCTTAGAGTGCCCTTAGACAGAGGATGAAAAACTGCAGTAAGACCAGAAATAAGCCCGACTTCAATAAACAGACAAATCGGTGTGGCTGCACTTTTCTACAAGCCGTATATTTTTTCAGTATTTTGCTTATGTGTCTGAGCAACCCCATTTTATGGAAATTTCTAAGCAAAACAGGTCCATGTCTATAATATTGTCCTATATGTATCATTGCTGACTGTTTGGGGTTTAGAAAAAAATGGCAATCTATTTTCTCAAAACATCATCTAAAGCATTCAGCTTAATTGGGCTCAAGTTACTTATATGCCTGCATTATCAACAGGAAGAAAAAAAATTCTTAGTATTGGTTCAGAGTATAAACCATGGTTTACATGTAGCCTTTCCAAATTTTGTATCTTCCAAATGTGTTGCGTCTACAATTCCCCCTAGGAGTCAATAGAATTGTAACCCAATATCTGTGGAAGGCACCAGGCTGGGGAAGGCTGCTTTAGAGCAATGGTTCCCAAATATACATCCTGACATGTTGCTGGATTTCAACTTCCAGAAGCCCTGACCAACATGACCAGTTGTCAAGGACCCTCCAAACTGTAATCCAGCAACACCTGGGAACCTATATACAAGAATTGTTGGTTTAGAAACTGGGAATGGCTAATACTAAGGAAAATGCACTGATTAATTTTGGACACAGATTTCAAATCCTGGGTAAGAGGAAAGCATGCCTAAAGGTAATCATATTACAGTCAATGACACCCAACACCTTAGGCACAATTAACACCAATTAATGTTGTGGGAGTATCCTTATGCAATCCCAAAGCTTGCTTTCAGTCTCTTAGTCATGGTTAGAGATCTGGAGTATTATACTTGTACTGGCACTTAAGACTTGAATTTAGCAGACAATTTAAAAAGAAAATTTCAGATACCTAATTGCATTTCTCTCTCTTTCTTTAAAATCCTGCCTGATATAAAACTAATAAAACCTTCACATTCCTTGAGTTAAAGAAAAGGAATTCAATTCCTGTTAGCACCGCACTCAACAGCTATGTTGTCCAGCTATATTTCTAAGGGCTTACAAACTCACAGGGATTAAAATATTTTTCTATAATATTAAATATACTTCTGTTGTTAATACCTTTCTCCTATCTTATAAAGCATTATTTTTGCCTAAAGCCAGGAACCTAAATGTTATTGCTTATAATTAGCTAATGCAGGCACTACTCTATCATTATATACCCTACTACCTGTTTCTAATAGAAACCAGCTGTGCACAAAAGAAGTACCCATAAAGCAGTAACAGTTCCTGGTCATTGATTCAGGTCACTTCATTATGTAGCAGTGAATTAGTAAAGGTAGCATGTTTTATATCAGAAGTAAATATACTATACAGGCTTGTATAAACTCTAGATTAGTTTATTCTTATTTCATTCTTGATATCATTGCTACATTTCTTGCATTCTAGCATTCCAATTTTTGGCATGTTTATTCAGAAGTAAATTTCACTTTAATGGGCATTATTCACTGCTAAATAAATGTGTAGAGTCTAAAGTTATAAAATGTACTACATTCAATAAATTTCTGATTTGTACAGTTTGTTTTTGTTACTGTTGTAATTAATGATTATATATCTCCCTGCTGTTCACAGAATCCAAATTAAGAAAATTTAAAATGTCACTGTCCTGATACCATTCCCTTGCAAAGATTTGACATGTCAGTGTTCACCTTTCCTGAGAATTTGAGAAGGAAAATTTGTAAAGTAACTTTTACTGTCTGTTTTCATAGAGTATACTAAAACCTTCTTCTAGGTTTTACCTAAGACAATTCTGAAATGAAAATAGATAACTTCCATTCCTAGCTCCTAAGAGGAAATCAACTGAGTTTACTGGTTAGAAATATACTGTGAATATACTGAGCCAAAATGTGTCCCTGGGAATGGGAACAAAATTAATTTTTGCATATATTCTTATTGTCATAATGTTACATCATAATTTGATTGCTGTAGGGGCACTTAAAGTCAATAATTTGAAACCAGTGTTTATACAGTTTGAAAAAACACCAGTTATTTATAAGTCCACAATACTTGAAATAAATAAAATGTCACTGCCTTAATTGCTGTCCACAGAATGGCTAACAGATGTTTCTTAATTTCTTGTGCTGTGTATACATATAAAAATTTCAAATGAAATATCTATGTTAATCCATCAGTCTCAATAGTTTTATAACATCAGCTAAAGTACACAACATCCAAGTCTCAAAGAACCAAGATATATATATATCATTCATTCATTCATTCTTCTAAACTAACATGTACGGTCAAAATTTTCAAAAAGGAAGATGTTCATATTGCATTGCCAAGAGCACCTGCAAACATGTGGCCATATTCATATGAAAAGCAAGCGACTACTATGAAGCAGATGAGTACAGAAAACACATACGTTAATTGTTAATACAGATGTGTGCACACATAACCATTTGCTTCTACAAATAACTGGTTGAGCATGTGGCACTGAAACTGCAAGCAGCAATACAGCCATACATTTCTGCAGGATTTTTTGGCATGCAAGTTTCTAAGCTACACATTTCAAACACTGGTCTTTTACTCTTTCAAGAGCTATGTCTAAGATGAGTGTCTGAAAAATAATTGTTAAGAGAGCACAGTGAGAGTGGTTGTCAGCAGAGAGAAAGATTTAGCACAATGAATTCTGTTAGCCTTAATGAAAGCCGTTCTGCTAAATCCCATCATACCACACTGGAATATTAACCCAAAATGCACATGATGTTTACTTTTTACTAATACTCTGTTCATTACCACTTTCTTCTTCCTCCTCTTCTTCCTCTTCTTCCTCCTCCTCTTCTTCCTCCTCTACTTCATCTGCCTCCTCTTCCTCCTCCTCCTCCTCTTCCTCCTCTTCTTCAATCTCCTCTTCCTCTTCCCGATCTTCTACTTCATCCTCCTCCTCCTCATCCCCTTGTTCCTCATTATCATCAGAGTACTCTTCTTCCTCCTCTTCTTCCTCCTCCTCTTCTTCTTTGTCATCCATTTCTTCAGTTCCATCTGTTTCATAACACTCATCTACTGAAGAATTGTCTGTTTTAATTACAAAGGGTTTTCTTTTAGGAGCAGGTTCTTGGGGTTGTTTCTCTTGTGTCTTTCTTTTTTTTGCCAAAGGACAGCCGTAAACACTGTTCAGAAAAAAAAAATACACATGTTATTATACCATCTGTCTGTCAGATCACCGGAGCACAGATGGCCAAGGGGGAAAAAGTGTTTTGGTGTAATTGGTTGGTTCCCTTAAAATAAATATTCTCCCAACAAAATCATTTGACTACAAGAGAAGAAGAAAAATATTGAGAATTAAAAAAAAAAACATTCAGAAATGACTACTGACATTTTTAACCTAATTGTCTTTTGGTCTATTGGCTTTTTTTACTGAAACCAATTGCAAAATTTTCACAGAAACCATATGTCAAGCCATTGTCCATTTCTGTTATTCCAAATAATTATTTAACATTATAATAGCCAACAGATATGCCCTCAAGTGATTGTAGTCTTAGTTTGTGACAAGGAGCGCAGAGCTAAAAATACTGGTACCATACTTTTTGCTAACAATGGTGCAACTCTTGTGTGCCTCAGATCATGTAAGGCAATTTTTGCTTTCGCTTCCATCATTTAAGGTGGGAAGATGGGAATAGGCATTAACAGCTACAGAGCAGCAACCTTGTAGTATCATATTCAGCAAATCTTGAGACAGCTAATCCTGGAACAGTTCATTATTTTCTTCCACTGGCTACTCCCTCCCACTGAGCTCTATTACTGGCTGTAGTTTGAAAAATATTGAGATGGGGAAGACAGAGAAGAGAAGGGGGGGCTTAGATGGATCCCCTGCAGAGTCTACAGAGGTCTCTCTAAAGCAGTCTGCTGTAAATGTGTATACACACAGTGAGACTCTTTTCAAGACACTGCTCTCACTCTGAGAGTCTTCCCATTGCCCTGAATACTGGAAAAGAGAGATCACTGAGACCTAGGAAGCCAATCAGCATTCATAATTGTAGTTTGTTGTGGCATCAAAGCCCTATGACAGAGAAGGTTAAATGTCTCACAAAACTACACCTCCCAGAATTCCGTATTGTATTGAGCCATAGCAGTGAAAGTGGTGTCAAACTGGATTATTTTTGTAGTGTGGATGCAGCCTCAGATAAAAAGAATGCAAACATTACAATCCATTTTTTTCTTATCCAGCTGAGATGAAAATCCCAACAATTGTTACTGATGTTTAAACTCCCTTGTTCAATCTAATACAGCCACTTTGCTCCACTTGACTGAATAGTTGTTTCTAAGTTTTTCTAAAATAAGATTACACTTTTTTTAGTCACAGGAATCACAGGAATGCATCCATGAAAATGGTGGGTGACAAAAATTCACTCCTAGCACTCCCGTAGAAATCTCTATAGACAAAGAACAGGTATGAAGACTGTGTTAAAACTCTTTTCTAGATGGTATCTTTTTGTTTTTATTATAGTGCATCTGTGTTTATTTTTTTGTAAAAACATATAGTCTGTGGCAGCTGGTGTTTTCCATGGCATACTTCTCCAGACTCCTTTCAGGAGTCCCCTGCCTCAACAGTTCTTAGGAATGCCACAACTTCCATTTAAACCTAATGGAGAAATGTTAATTCATTAGATTAAGCTGTATGATAAAGAGACCTTGCACCCATAAAAGCAGCAGCACCAGTTGCTGATAGTTATTGGAACTCACCTATCAGAGAAGTATCTCTCTGTCACACTCTCTTATCCTGAAAATATTTGGTCCTCCAGATGTTTTGGACTAGAACTCCTATAACCTTTTATCATTGCCATGATGGCTGGGGCCAACTGGAGATAAAGTCCGACAAGATGTGGAGGGCCAAAAAACCCTTGCCCACAGGGGTTCCCTACACAAAGATGGGATTCTGCCCCCTCCGACTAGTGATTATTAGCACTTATTGTGCTTATTGTTCAGCCTGTTTATCTCAGGTACTTCATGCAGATAAGAATGGTAAGACAAAACAACCTTTTGATAGCTAGAAATCTGGAAGGATGGATGGATGGATGGATGGATAGTGGTCTCAGATCATTGAATTGTGAAGGGTGAAGCATGCCTATCCCCAGAGGCAGATGAAAGGTCATCCTTCCATTCCAGCTGCCTTCATGCTGACATCAGAGGAAGGGAAGAACCGGCAGTATCTGCTGGACTTTATCACCTTCCCACTGCCAATCCCTTCTCCTTTTGTGTCATGTCTTTTTAGATTGTGAGCCTGAAAGCAGGGAACTGTCAAATTAACAATCTGTAAGCCACTCCAAGAGTCTCTGTGGCTTAAGATTGCGATATAAATACTCTAAATAAAATAATAATAAAATAAGGGTGTGGAGGTAAATTTGAAAGATTCAGAAACGAGTCTAGCCATTTCTCTGTATTTCTAAATGGGTATGATGAAAACCATTGGTGCTTTGTCTAGCTCAAGATATTAGCATGAGCTAATATTGAGAAGACAGCCAGAGTGGTATAGTAATTTGGGCACTGGATTATGACTGGAGACCAAGATTCGATTCCCTGCTTGGCCACGGAAACCTTGGGCAAGTCACTCTTTCTAAGCCTCAGAGGAAGGCAAAGGCAAACCTCTTCTGAACAAATCTTGCCAAGAGAACCCTGTGATAGATTTGCCTTAGTGTCACTATAAGTCGGAAACTAACTTGAAATCTGAAGGCAGTATTGCTTTCCACAGCTGAAGCTATCGCTCCAAGAGTCATACAATATTCCCGTAACCATCAGTTGTCCATGGTCTGAGCAGGGCTTTCACTTCATCTTGTACTGGCAGGATAAGCTATCTTCCCCACATTCCCTTGGACTATGGGTCATTTGTGCCTCTAGGTTTTAAAGATCTATCATCATGATTACAGTTGCTAACAATGGGATTGCCCTTGAGAGGCACTCTGCACTGTGCAAACACTGTATGGCATTTAATTGATATTCACAATAAGTGCTAAGTAACTGGCTTGCAGAATTAGCCTTTGAAATAAAAGGCTTCCATGTTACAGAAATGGGTGTGATTAGCAAGAGTGCACTTGAATACTTAAACTGAGAAGAGACCTTGAATATTTCACTGTCTGTAGACATGCTAGCTTCCTGACCCATGTATTTATACCAAAATGTTTATTTTGCCACATGACATTTTTCCTCTATTGTCTCAGTGTGGGAAATTATCACAATTAAAGTTGTTCTATATATTTTTTATTTTTTAAAAAAAATAGGCTTCTGAAGAGAAGCACTCAGAATAATAGTGAGGGTCTACTAACATACTGACAGCTTGAAAACTAAAGGTCTCAATCTTAAAAAACAAAAACACTTTGCTCTTCACTGGACAAAAATGACACATACTGTACTACTAATGAACTTAAACAGGATCAGGCAGACAGGTGAAGCAGAAAAATAAACTAATTTTGGCAGCAGTTAAAAGACTAAATGGGATGCACAGTACAAGAAAGGAGGAACAAGTTCTTGCAGAAGGAATATGGGACATGTATACATGGAGCTCTATCTATGCAGTAAAAAGGAGAGGCTTTCCTCAGGAATGAATATGTTTAAGAAAATGTGGTTTCAGGTTTTATATAGGAGTGAGTGAGAGCTATTCAAGTGCAACAAAATTGTTAATGATGTGAAAGAAACTAAAAATAAATAGTTCTCCTCCGGGAATTCAAAATGCATGAAACGAGAAAGTGAGGTTTCCCCACCCACATTAGCCTTCCAACCCATCTCCAGCCCACAGATTTAAGGCCCCCAGCATTCAACTCAAAGCCTCAAAGGCAATGTCTACATCTTCTGCATTTTCATTGGAACGTGCTTAGAAGCCCTCTTCAGCTTTCCATGCTGAATGCACAGAGGTCTAACGCTGCTTCTCTAGGGAAAGGGATGAAGAAAAGGCTGATATGTGCATGACCCAACAGCTCTCTTTACAACTCCTTTCTGAGCACAAATGCCTTCATCTTAAATATATATACCACATAACAATATCAAGATCAAATTCTCTGCATCACTTATGTCTACCTCTTGCACATGTCTAGGAGAAGCTATGCACCAATCCAAAGAACACCTCTTCCTTTTCTAGATTAAGCTTCTATTTATCAGCCATCTGTTTCTTTCCAGCTCATTCTGATTCCTCAGAATAACTTCTATGCCCACATTACCTAAGACCACAGTGATTTATAGAAAAAAAATATATATAATATGTATTTTCTTCATGGAATAATACGTAATTCCTGTTATATTTTAATTATTTTGCCACATGACTTTTAAAATAATGCTTTAAGTACCTCATTGAGCACTAAATTAAAAGACTACAGACAGTATCATTTCTTTTAATAGTTGAAAGCCACTTTGTCAGGAAATGTGCATTTAAGTTCTACAAGCCACTTTCCAAACAGGTAGGTCTTTGTAACTAATTTTTGACTAATTTGCCACATCATTAACTTCTGATTGTTTCTAAGTTGTCAACCACAGTTTCCTCACAATTTTATTTCTGAGCCATTTTTCTGTTTTATTCAAGATACGGTTAATAAATGTTACATTTCGTAATGCAGCACACTGCCTCTTGATTTCTACTTGAACCCTTCTGAAAGCAGAGTTTCAGGTCACATTTTCAAAAGAAGTGGACTGGGTGATAAGGAGCACACAATGATTAAAACATAAAATGGACTTCAGGAAGGTATACAATATAGTTCTGTGTGACATTTAGACTAGTACATTACAGATTAGTATAATAAAAAGCACTATCATCACATAGGTGTGAAATTAATTGCGAAGTTGCATTCAAAGAGAAGTCATTGATGCTTCAATACATCAAAATCTTGAAAGAGGCAATGCACGGTATTTCACAGAATTTATTTCTGGGAAGTAGAGTTCAATGTCTTACTTTAAAGACTTGTAGCTCTTGGTATGCTTACTCAGCAGTAAATCCAACTGTAATCTAGGGATAGTAAATCTTGATTTCTCCAAGTCCCAACAGAGGGCAAGAACAAAGAAAGAGTTTTTCATCCAGTAGCTTCAGGACACTTGGGATTCTGTCTACCACCATCACCACATAATGGGAAGCTGCACAGCTTAAATCACAATTTTCCAGATGTACAGCAATTCTTCCTTAGAATGGTGGGATTGTCTGCACTGGTCAAAGAGGCTTCAAACCACTTTGAAGCCACACAGTTTAGACAAGTTATGAGGCAAAAACAGGTGGGCATCTACATGAAGCTGCACTTCAGGGCTAAAAACTAGAGCAAAAGGAAGCTCAGATCTTCTGACTTAACAAATAAAATGTGCAGCATCACACCGGCATAGCATGAATGTGGGAATCCAGGAAAGCGAAAACACGAATGTAGAACAAACACAGCAGGTTATCAATAATCAATGGATGTAAATACAACATACAAAAACCAGATAGTCCAACAGGGTGGCATGGGGAGAAGGAAGAAAAGGGGACATATATGGCGGTGTGTGTCCATGATTGTGCTTTGCAATTGCGCCACTGAGCACACCAATATATTGTACTGGTGGTTCATCACACATGCGACTGTGTGGTTGAGCACACAACCTGGTCATACAGGGCATCCAATGGGATAGTAGCTGGGCAGGTCAAGGGAGGTAACTGGTGGTGTTCATGCAATGGTGCACATGCATTGTGGGGGAGGTGGAAAAAAATAATCATGACCCACAACTTGATTTAGCGCTGTGTGAGCTGCCTGTAGGTATTTGGGCCACCTTGGAAATGGACCATGCAGACAACAGGGTTTCAAACTGGTGTGGGGAAAAACGCTAATGAGCTGCTTTTTTCCTGACTCTTTGCTCCAGCCCTCTGCAACCTTCCCTGAAAGTCTTCTTTTAGGAAGCCACATATGTGTTTTCCATTTTTATTTAATGAACAAAAATGTTGTACAGAAAACATCAATGCTGTGCAACAAAACTATGAGCCTATTTTTTGTGTAACATGGCTAAATTTTGCACTATATTTGTGTAACATTACTGTTTTCGACATCAAAATCAGCAATATTGCACAACAAAAATTCTGCACAATAAAATATGCAAAATCAGCAATGGTGCACAACAAAAATTCTGCACAATAAAATGTTGTGCAAAATCAGCACAACACGACCATGTGGCTATTTTTTAATGCAACATGGCTGGATTTTGCACATTTTTGTTGTCCAACATTGCTATTTTCAATATCAAAACCAGGAATGCTGCAGAACAAAAATGTTGCACACCAAAACCACATGGATATTTTTAATGTAACATTGCATACTTTGCACAACAATATGGCATGTTTATTAAATTTGCAGATGATACTACATTAGGAGGGGTAAACAATATGGCATGTTTATTAAATTTGCAGATGACACTAAATTAGGATCCAGAAGATAAGATCACAATTGAAAATAACCTAACAGATTAGAGAGTTGAGACAAAACTTTAAAAATGAATTTTAGGAGGGAGAAATGTAGGGTACTACACTTGGGCGGGGGGGGAGGAAATGCACAGATATAAGATGGGTGGAACTTGGCTTGAGAACAGTACATGCAAAAGGGATCTAGGAGTCTTAGTATACATAGGAGTATAATGTCTAGTTTGAGGGAACTCTAGTCAGCTTTGGTCAGATCTCACCTGGAATACTGTGTCCAGTTGTGGCCACCACAATCTAAGGTTATTGACCAGCTAGAGTGTCTAGATGAGGGCAACCAAAATGGTGAAAGGTCTGGAAAACATGCCCTTTGAGGAAGGGATTTAGGGAGCTGAGTATGTTTTGCCTGGAGAGGAGAAGGTAAAGTGGTGTTTAAATATTTGAAGGGGTCTCATATTGAGGATGGAGCAAGCTTGTTTTCTGCTGCTCCAGAGACAAGGACATGGAGCAATCGATTGAAATTACAGGAAAAGAGATTCCAGCAAAACATTAGGAAGAACTTCCTGATGGTAAGAGCTGTCTGATAGTGGAACACACTCTCTTGGAGAGTGGTGGAGTTTCCTTCTGAGGTTTTTAAACAGAGGCTGGATAGCCACCTATTGGGAGTGCTTTGATTGTGTCTTCCTGAATGGCAGAATGGGGTTGGACTGGATGGCCCTTGTAGTCTCTGTGATTCTATGAAAAGTGTTGTGCAATATTGCTGTACAGAAAAAACAGTGATGTTGCCCAACAAAAGTGGTGACAATCTTGGACAACAAAACCACATAGCTATTTTTTGTTCAACATTTCTGATTTTGTTTTCTACATTATAGAAGCAATGTTGCATAACAAAACAACACGTGGCTGTAGCTTCAGTTGGCCTGATTTTCTGACCAACTTTCAAACCAGCAAATGTTGCAACCATAGTGCTGAACACTTCACTGCATTATTTGCATAGAGTGTATAATGTGTGATTTAATTTTGCATTTTCTGAACTTTCCCCAAGTACACAGCGAAAAACAACATAAGAGAGTGAGGTGTTTTTTCATCCATTGTGAACCTGTGCAGTTTCTATGCATAGCAAATAAGTCTGTGAATGTAGGCATTAACTGCAAAGTTGCATAGATTCTCAGAATCTAGCACAGTTCTCAAAAACTGCTCATTTTACATTGTGTTGAGAACAAAAACAATTTATTTTAATTTGCAGGAACATTTACAAATATATATAAATATCCATGCTACCTTTATCTTTCCATTGCCTAATTTCTCTTACCTCCCCTATTTACTATTTTGCATTCTATTCCCCCATGGGGGCTGATGACTGTTTATGTGACTCACTATGTGTGATTTATGCCATATATATATACAGAAACAAGAAATAACAAATAATACATAAACTCTGGATACTCTATGGCAGTCTTGGGTCTAATCTGCATTACAGAAATAATGCAGGTTGTCTCTGTCTTAATTGTCATGGCTCAATACTCTGGAATTCTGGGATTTGTAGCTTGTTGTGACACCAGAGCTCTGTTTTCTCTACCAGAGAAAACTAAATATTTCACAAAGCTACAAATCCCATTGAGCCATGGCAGTTAAACTGGTGTCAAACTGAATTATTTCTGCAGGGCAGATGAGGCCTTGGTCTGTTTCCTTGCAATTCATTAAAAAAATTTGGCCCATTTTAATTCCACCTTAGCTATCTGTTCTATTATTTCTCTTCTCAGATATTCAGAATTCTGTCATGTCAAGTTTAGTCCAAAAAGTGTATTACAAAGAGAAAAGAACAGCTGTTGAGCAGAGCCATTCATGAAAAGGCCACCAGCTCTTCCAGAGAGCCCACCTCTTCAATAAAATGTCCATATTTAATCTGTTGACTTCATTCTCATAGCTAGTATAATAGGTAGATTTGTTTAAAAGTATTAAACAAAAAACATAAATGAAAGCACGTGAAGCATTCTAACGAAGAATGTTTATATTTCCCCCCCAAGACAGCAGTATTAAAATGGGAGAGAAAGAGATTGTCATCAAACAAAACTGGCTTAATCTGGGGGGAAATTGTAGCACTGAAACATTGTTACAGTCTGCTGTTGAATAAGGATAGGCTATTCTTAAAGGATTATGAAAATTTCCCCAAAGAATCTGCAACAGAACTAAGGGTCTTACGCTACAGGTGACAAGCTATATATTGAATGCACTGGTTATGTAAAGGAAGAGCAAGTTACAAGGATAACAAGCAACTTCAAGTGCTGAAAGGAGTGTCACATAAAATTGTACATGGCTATTCAGTGAACAGTGATACATTCCATGAACAAAGAAAGCCAACAGTTATTTTCTTGGAACAAGAGAAAAAGATGTTCAGGTGGTATTAAATAAAGAGCCTAGCTTAAACTCAAGTGCTTCTCTATCCACTCAAAGTATTTTTGCAAACAACTCTTATATTGTTGTTGCTGTTTTTAAAAAATCTGTGGCATTTCCGCAGAGATATAAACTATGATTAAGGGTGCTTCCAAACATAAAAAACCTGGAGCCATCAGCCAAAGGGCACTGTGCAGCTGCTCCATCCTTTTGTCCTTAACAGATTTTTATGTGGTGAGAAAAAAACACACAAGAAGCTGTGGAGAGGCACAGGTTGGTTACAAATGGAAGGCAACACATTCTTCCAGCTTTGGTTTCCACTGTACAGTCTTCCTCCCTGAATCTCAAAATATTATTAAGATGTCCAGATGATGTTTCTTCCCATTGGTAATTCTTCTATATTTCTGCACCCCTTCTTCATTTCTAATTCCCATAGAAAATCTATTAATGAGAAAAAGGTGGAACAACTGCTCAAAAAATTGCCTTGTCACCTGCCAGCCATAAAACCCATCTATCTGGAAACACTGTCTACACTGTCTTCAATGATACAGGTATAATAAAATACTAATCTGGAAGTATCCCAGGCTGTAAGGAACATATCAAATGCTCTTGAATTTTCTCCTTCCTTCTTTACCTTTTTTTTTTTTAGATACTGCCAATCATGGCTAATGCTGATCTATCTTCATCTCATGATCTGAGTCCCTCAAATTTCCTGCTGTGGTTTATAGAAATATGTCTTGTGTACTTGTAGTATTTTAATACTGAATTTAATTAAGTATTGGATGATAGGATGTGCTTTCACAAGGTTTTGATGATAAGCAAATGTGTGGCAAGTAGATATTTTGCTGGGAACTTCAAGGCCAGTCTCATGAAAATAGATGGTACAGGGTTGGAAGAAAGGGCCACCCTGGGAAATTTGTTTTGTGGACAAATGGGGTTCAAACCCATTCAGAACATGAATTGCTATGCACTTTCATTATGCTGTGTAACCACCACTGCTTCAGTCCTGACAACATGAAGTCTGATGTAATGTGAACATCTTTGGTTTCTGAATAACATTTACTTGTTTTTGCAACTGAAGTTGGATTTCTGAACTGAAGAGATTCTGCACATGAACGGGTGCTTAAAACCAAAGTTTGGCTTACAAAAACTAGTTACAAGGAACTGATTGTCATTAATCATACTTAGCACTGGCACAGATATACCATTATATGTTATTTTAAAAATATGGTGAACAGGAAAAGGGAATGCCCTCTATATACTATTTATTGGCATACTATTTATTTATTTATTTATTTATTTATTATTTATTTGCTTTCAAAAAATACAGAGGGTTATCATATTAAACAATTAAAATACAATTAAATAGACTATCCTATTAAGACAGTATTAAACTTAAAAGCAATTTGGACCTTTTTTTAAAAAACAAACAAACCCATGGCATCAGTCCATTGCAACCCTTATCTTCAACAGTTCATCAGTTGCCAAAATCAGCGAGTTGCAAAATGATCTCCAAATCATGAAAAGATTACCAGGAACATCATGCCTAATGTCTCTAATAAGAATATTATAAGACATCTGTATTCAGTGTTGATATAGTCTGTAGGTTTTTGTGGGATTTTCGGGCTGTGAGGTTGCATTCTAGAAGAATGTATTCTAAAACATGGCCTCACAACCCAAAAAAACCACAAAAACCTATGGATGCCGGCTTTAAAAGCCTTCAACTTCACGTTGTTGATATAGTCTGTTCAACAGGAACATAATCAAAGCATATTGTATTCTCTGTTTTATTTACAAAAATTGAACTATAAAATTTACTAGCATTTAATAGCACTGGCAGTCCAGGTCTAGACTTATTCACCATTGATCCCAAATCAGCAATAATCACTTAAGTGTACACTACTGTCCTCAAAATTAATTTTATTCAAGGCTTAGCACTGTATCTAATCAAGATACACAATTTCCACATGACCACTACACTACAGTTATTGCTTTGCTCAAATGAGGAAAAAAAAATAGAAAAATAATATAATCAACCTTCTCTATAATGTATGGGTGTTAATACTGTGAGAAACAACTCAATTTATTAGTAAAAAAGTAACAAAGAGAAAGTATAAAAACTGGAGTTAAATCAGGGGTACAAGATTATCACATTCAGCTGAAACTGTAAGACATTGTTCTGTCTCTTACACGGTTGGTTAGGAATCATTCAAGTGTGTAATATTCTGAATTCCAGAAGTCAGACGATTGAGATGTTAGACATTCCTGATTTCAAGGAAAAAACTAGCAGCTTTTATCGGCATGGGAGGGAGCTATTTTCAAACAGTACAGAAGAAACAGTACCATAGCACTGTACTGTAAAATCTGGTCCTTTAAAATGCTATCCTTTATTAATGTGCACTTAGCAAACATTACTGAAAAATGGTAGGTTAGCAAACTTGAAAACTTGCATTTTCTTTTTTCTATTTTCTTAGTAGTTTTATAATAGAATTGCTCACATAAAACTGTAAAAACCAAACAGTTAAAAGAACCAGAATTATTTCTGCTCCTTTAGATGTCTTGATATGAGAAACATCAGCTATAAACTGTTGACTTCTGAAACCTATTTGTCAGAGTCACCAGAACTTTGGATATAAGGATCTGCCTTCTGCTGATACCCTAAATATGTAATGGCCTTTATAGCCTAGTACTGCCAAACCAGCTAGTGGCATCTCTTCCAAAGTTTTAGCTCAGTCGAAGGACACAATATTGTTTCTTAATTGCAGATGATTTAAAATCACTTTTCAAATATGCTTTACCACCATAGGCCTTTGAGATCGACACGTAACAAATCTGGCAATGTTTCAATCACTGAAGATATTCTATTCTATTATTATAAATCCTGGCTGGCCAAAATTTATTTAGTGTCCACACAGAGATTTCTCTTGGGTCTGCAGATAATTTAATGAGAGACTGAAAAGGTAACAGCATCTGAGCCTTCATATGTTTCCTGGTTAAAGGCTCTGCTAACAATAATGGGGACAAGAAGGGGCAAATTAAGTTTGGGCACAAGGCATGTCTTTACCCCTCCAAGGCAAAGGCTGAAACTCTTCATGAACAGTAAAAAGCCAATGGAAGAGATGAGGATGCACCATCTTTACAAGAGGCAGATTAGCTGCACTATGTGGTTTTGCTGTGTTATGTTTATATACATGTGTGGACATGTGGGCAGAAGTAAAGGTATGCCTCTTTTGAATGGTAACATACGTATTATGAGGGTTTTTAAGGCCATTATTCTAGCATTATTTTATTCTTCTCTTGACATCATGAGCCTCTAAGAGTCTTAAGCATGTTTATCAACTTAGAATGTAAAGATTATTCTCAAATTTGCTTGTCTTCAACAAGAAAAGGTATTTCAACATAGTCGATACTCTGTCAAAGAAAACTGTCAGTCACTATGAGATGGCGTGGGGGCTTCTTTTGTTTGTTTGTGGGGTTTTTCGATCCTTCAGCAAGGGGGGAATCAGTGCTTTCCCCTCCATTTTTTGTCTTTTTTGTTTGTTTGTTTTGAGGGGTTTACAGAAATGACATTTTTGCAAAAAAAAAAAAAAAAAAGGTCTTGAAATATGAACTATTATTGAAATGGGGGGGGGGAACCTCACAATGCAGAAAAACTTCTGAAATTATATTTTTATTCCATGTAAGAACAAAATCAATTATAGTTTACATCCCTATTGCCCACACATAGAGGCTCATCCAAACATGTTAAAAACATATGTAGGCATCAAGACTTTTTGTAGCAATCCTCCCCTCCCCCATTTTTATTGGAACTCCCCCCCCACCTGATTTCATTTATATATTAGGCCCTTGGTATCCGCTGGGGTCTGGGTCCAGGGCCCACGCCCTGTTGATACCCAAATCCGTGGATGCTCAAGTCCCATTCAATACAATGGTGTGATAAAATGTAAAATGGTAAAATCAAAGGTTTGATATATATATATATATATATATATATATATATATATATATATGAATATTTTCAAGCCATGGATGGTTGAATTCATGGATATGGAGGGCTGACTTTAATTTTCTGTTTCCTCCAGTGCAGCTATGGGACATAGAAAAATACTCTCCCAGTGGCAGGTATTGTTTTATTAAGCCACACAGTCATGGCATTGCAGGGTCTACACAGAAGCCAGGCTGCTAAGGAAAGTATAATGCAGGGGTCGGCAACTTTTGTTGCTGGGGGGCCGGGGGGGAATGGTGCTGGGGCCAGCTGGGCGCACGTGCGCTTGTGCGTATGCGTGCTTGCCCCCACCAAGTGCTTGCGCACTACGGCCACCATCGTGCGTATGCGTGCATACATGGGGGTGCCATTTTGGAAGGTCTAATAGCACCTGCGGCGTGCGAATTTGCATGGCACAGGCTCCGTTGGGCCTTCCCAAATGGCGTTCCGTGTTGGGTGCACATGCACAATGCTGAGCACCATTTGGGAAGGCCCAACGACAACTGCGCCGTGCGAATTTGCAATGGTGCAGGTGCCATTGGGCCTTCCAAAATGCCGCCCGTCACCGTGCGCATGAGCACAAGCGCCATTTTGGCAACCCAAATGGCACCCATGCTTGCGCACGCATGCTCGTGGTGGCGGGCACCCAACGGTGCCGGCATCGTGCCCATGCGCACAACGCCATCGCCGTTGGGCATTCCAAAATGACGCCCACCACCATGTGCATGCGTGTGCAATCACAGGTGCTATTTTGGACACCAAAATGGTGCATGCGCTTGTGGGCGTCAGCGGTGGCAGGACCAGCCACAGGCCAGTCCCAAGGCCTTTGCGGGCCGCATCCAGGCCGCGGACCAGGGGTTGCCAACCCCTGGTATAATGCCTCCTCTCCCGGCCTGAGGGAGTTCCAATATTTTTTCTCTCTCATTTTTTTTTAAAATTATAAAAGTGGAAAAATGAAGCTGCTGTGTCTTTAACACTACACCCTAAGTCACAAAACTTGCTATTAAAAACCAGATAGAAGAGTTTCCATGAAAAGAAATGTAATCATTCCAATAAATAAGGAATCTTGCTTAAATTTCCACTATTTCCCAGATTTTGCACTTCTGAATTATCAGGACTTATATTCAAATTGGAAGTGATGCATTAGAAGTCTCCACTGTTCTATTTTCATCCCTTTCCATTTGGAACTTTGTACAGAACTCGGTCTGTGTGAAGTTAGCCACAGTTTCCTCCATTCTTTGTTAAAAAGCGGTCAATCAATAAGTAAATGTGTGAAGCTTATTTCACTTGATGAAATACTAGTCACAGTAACTTTGATCTGTAGGTAGAGACTTTGGATTGAGTAGAGTTGTATTTTGAGTTTATATTAGCCATACACTATAAGCATCAGTGTGTGTGTGCGTAAGAGAGAGAAAATGTAAAACATGAACATAATTTTTTAAATCAACATTTGCCCACATTACCCAGATTTTTATCTCACAAACTCAGAATACCAAAGCTCCAATGTCAAGTCAGGATGTAAAAAAAAATACTGAACAGTGCTGTTTATTCTGCTTGACAGTATGATCCATTAGTCTGTAGAGGAATCTCCCTTGGGAAACTGAAGCAGGCTCCCAAGGGAGTGGAAGCCTCAAATGGCATAATGATTGCAGGAGGGAAATCACACTTTCCAGAAATGCCAGCAAGCCTTCTGTGGCCAGAACCTCTGAGAAAAGGCTGCATCTTTCTAACGGTCCTGTTTTTTTGAAGCGGCAAGGGGGAATAAGGCTGAAGCAAAGCAGGCAAGAAACTGGAAAGGCTGGGGAGAATGCCAAACCAGAAGCAAACCTGGATAAAGAAAGCAGTGTGAAAGGACCAAGACAACACAGAAAGGGAAATTATTTATATTCTATCTACAATCATTACTCGGCCATTAACTTTTGAGTAGCCAATTAAATGTTACGCAATGAAATCAAAAGTAGTTCTGTCTAGGCAACAGAAATTGCCTCTGAATTAATTGGAAGTGGACTTTCTGAAGGGAGAGTGATCTCAGTCATATTCTCCTGAGCTCAGCTGCAATTTTTCTCATATCTAAAAATCAAGTCTGAACAGTTGCATATTGGGCTTTTTGCTGTGCACAGAGTTGTCTGTGTACACCTGGCCACTTCTCTGTATAGCACTGGTAACTGGGTATCAGCATGAGCAATGGCTGCTCTTGCCAATTGGCAAATGCACAGATGTAACTCTGTGCACACCCAAGCGCAACATACTCCTCTTCAGACCCATTTGATGGCCAAACTACATACAGTGTTAATTGCACCAATGTAATCAACACATACTTTTTTAGAAATGGAAATAACAGCTAGAGGGGAAGCCTGAGTAATACTGGTAATATTCAAGCCAGGGAGTTGACTTCTTCCTCCACTTGTCATGGTCTTGAAGGTGCTATTAGCATGGAGCTTCTATTGGTGTAGATCAGTGTAAATCAGGGGTAGGCAACCTAAGGCCCGGGTGCTCTTATTTCTACTCTCCCGAAACAAACAGCAGAATCGAGCCCTTTCAATTCTATTTCCATTGTGGTGCTGTCAAAAGGCAGCCACTTTCAATCCATCTCTCTCTCTACTAAAGGTTGCACCTCCCTTACCTGGAATTCCAAAATCCAAAATACTCCACAATCCAAAATTGCCCAAAATTTGACTGAGATAATGACACTTTGCTCTCTAGTGGTTCAATGAACACAAGCTTTTTTTGAGGCACGAACCTATTTTTAAAATATCAAGTATGAAAGTACTTCCAAGCTATGTGTATAAGGTGCATTTAAAAAGGAAATGAATTTCATGTATCGATTTCTGTCCCAGGTCCACATGTATGTGCAAATATTCCAAAATCCAAAACAAAAACAAAATCCAAAACACTTCTTGTTCCAAGTATCTCAGATAAAGGAGATGCAACCTGTATTGTAATTAAATTTGCTGGTACAAAAAGTAGGCCAGCCCTTTATAAAGGGATATAACTTGGACTGGGGCAACCAGAGCAGCAGAACAGAGAATGTCTTCCATTTCCAGCCATCCAGCCCTGTTCATATTTTAGAGAGCTGCCCTCCACATTATACAGTCAGCCCTCCATATCCATGGATTCAAGCATCCACGGTTTGTAAATATTTTAAATATATATAAACTCCAAGCAAACCTTGATTTTGCCATTTTATATAAGGGATGCCATTTTACTATGTCATTGTATTTAATAGGACTTGAATGTCCACAGATTTTGGTATCCTGGAACTAAGCCTCAGTGGATACCAAGGGACCACTGTAGCTGGCACTGAAATTGCTACTACATGAGCTAAGCCTATAGTCCTGTTTATTTGCGGTCTGTCCAAACTTTCATACAAAGGCCCTTGATTCTTGGACATGAGAATTTTTGCACACTTGCCATTCATCAGTCTTGATCGGTTGCAGGCAGACCAAAAGCAACTGGGAATTGCGCTTTACTGACGGGACAAACGTACAGGGATGGCTCCATTATGCTTTAAACACAGGAGAAGGATGGGAGAAGCATGCAGAGGTGTGAACCCTGATCACACAATTAGGATGATTTAAAGCCAATTTAATGACAGGAGGAGGACACAAGCCTCCTGTGTGATATTTTCCAGAGTCTCACAGCCTTGTCTCCCTTTACTAAAATAAAAATGTTCTCACAAGGACTATTTCAATGTATATTTTACAACTGCCACCGATTAGTAGAAATAATAATATGTCCTGGCAGCTTGGATTGCTTCCTGCAGGCAAACAGTAAAAAGCCAACAATCGGCACTGTTTCCAAAATTAGGAAATATAGAATTTAGGTCAAACAGAGATGTCCCAACAAGTGCCAATTATTCCCAAAATAGTATCAGCTTTACTGAAATACTGCTAGAAAGGTTCATCCTTGAAGTTTGAACATGTTCTTTTTATGATTTTGCTATTCTCAATCTGTTATCACATGGCATATTCTTTAAAATCTTATTTTAACCAAAGTACAAAGTTGTAACCAATGCAGTGCTCCTGCTTCTGGAATTCTTGGTGCTCCTTTCCCCACCTCAGCTTTATGCCCAGCTGAAAACCCTTCCCAGAGGGTCAGAGGTCTCTCAGGAAAGGCCTAGGGTGTTTAGCAATGTGCTTCAGTGAGATGGAGAGTTGGGAAGAAAACAGGCAAGAACAATCTTTGTGAATAGGATGCCAAGAGAGGATGTACAGGTTGAAATGAAATGGATAGTGAAGTCCACAAAATCAGGGGGCATTCTAGAGATAACAAAATTATTTCAAGATCCTGGGCAGGGGACTCCTATGGAAATTAAATGGCCACCCCAATGGCATTGTTGTTTTGTTTTCCTATGCATATACACACATACACATGGCTTTGTACTGTTCTGTTGTGAAGATAGTTGTGACAGCAATGTCTGATGAAGTAGCTTGCTCTCCCTAGTTTGCACTTTCCAACATACTAGCATTGGATGCTGAGGTTCTGCGCAGCAACTTTTCAGACCATCTTGGTCTCCCCTGAGGTGACAGGCTTCCATGTTCGGCACATGGAATTGGTGGAGACAGCAACTGAGGGAGTGCTTTGTTCTTTCCACTTTCTCCATCCCCTCCTCATAAAAATACTGTTTTATGTTCACCCCTTCATTCTGACAGCCTTTGCTTCTGGTCCACCATTTTAAAAATCCAGAATGCCTTGGATATACGATTCCAGGGCATTCCAAGCAGAGAATGATGTCTGCCACTAGGTATTAAATAAAGTTTTACAAGATTGTTTGCAAGTTCAAAGTAATATCATTTGGTTTTTTTATCATTTCCTCTTCCTTCTTTCTTCCTCTAGTTGCTTCTAGTATCACACCTACTCTCTCCCTGCAAGATTTCCCATTCTTTATGCCCTCTGGAACTGCTGCAATGCCCTCTCCAATCACCTGTCTTCAAACAGGTAGTAAACTGAGGGAGCATATTTCTCTCTGTCTTTAAGAAGCTGAGATCAGTTTGCTGCCAAATTTCTCTCCAGCAAATTCTCAAGATGGTTTTGGCAGTTTTAAGGTAGAAGGGATAGCTGTTGGTTTCTAGAGAAGCAAATTGTTTTGATAATAACTACCAAAGATTAGCAGGGGTACTATATACCAGTACATACTGTCATTAATTATGCGTTTGCATGCAACATATTTCTTGAGGCTCTTAAAATGTGTCTTGAAAAGATTTCTATGTGCGTTCCATATAAAGAAACAGGAACCAATTGTTTGGTGGTTCAAAACTAACCTTGTTAATATCACTAGAGTAATATAGTTCATAGAATCACTAGATCAGTGCTTCTCAAACTATATAGTGTGGAAGGCCACAAATTTCTTTGTCCAGGGACTGTTATCATTTTGTGCATTTTATATCACATTCACAGTAATATTAATGTATACCAGAATCATCAAATAATAAAATGTTTATTTTATGTTTAGTATAAGACAAAGAATACCATATTGGGTTCCAGGGAAAATGTGCCCCCTAAATATATAAAATAATAATAATAACTACTACTACTACTACTACTACTACTATCAATTATAAATTAATATTACTAGTAATATTAAAATCAGCAAAGTCTCATGACACACATAAAAGATTTCCTACCACTCCAATAAGCAGAGGCTACAATCTTCCATCACAGAACAATAGTTCTCAAGCCTTCACAGACAGAAATGGTTTGGGGGCTGGCAGCAGAGTATACATATCACCAACCATGTACTTGCTGAGTGTGTGTGCAGGACTGACTTGGTGTGCTTGCTGCATTATGACTGACAAGTACTTACAAACATATGGTTTAATCTCAATCGATTGCTTTTTGACAATGGAGGCAAAGTTGCTATTCCTGGATCTGTTTATTTATTTATTAGATTTATATCCCACTTTTATCCCAAAATGGGATTCAATAAAAGCTTTAGAAAAGTAGTGGGGTGGAAACCTATTCTGTGAGTCAGTGCAAAGGTGAACACAACAGGGTTAACTATGCCTTACTGAGGTAGGGGTTTACCAAAAACTCCTTTCCACCTTACTGAAAGCCTAAGCAGACTGCCAGAAATAGTGCACATTAAATTGAGGCACTACCCTGGCTCAGTGCTAGGGAGTCATGGGAATTGCATTTTTTTTCTGAGGCATTGAGCCTTCTCTGTCAGAGAGCTCTGGTGCCACAATAAATTACAGTTCCCATGATTCCCTAGCACTGAGCCAGGGCAGTGCCTCAATTTAATGTGCACTATTTCTGGCAGTCTGCAAAGGCCCTAAGTTTAACATTGTGTTAATCACAGTGAGAAATCCACCTTTATAGTCTAGACCACACATCATTTCTTGCCCTATCAAACTCCCATCCTCCATCCAAAGGAAATCCTTCATTTCGCCTGCAGTTTATTTTGACAAACCCTTGTGTTAACAGTGAGTCGGGGGCTTCAGGGAAAAACCTGAACTCTGACAGGCATGGAAATTTGGACTTCCTATGAAAATGCCTTCTTATTTGTTTCTGTGCCTTCCCCACTCCATCCTCCACTTAAAAACAAACAAAATGAGGGTCAAAAGAGTATTGATACCTCTACGCTAGAGTACAATAAAGCTACCATAAATTATTTTTTGAAAATAAATAAATAAATAAATAAGGTGCAGGGATTTCAGGTCTGCCTTACCAAAGTAAGCTTGCAGTGTTCACATCTAGGTGGGACAACAGATGGAGTTTTCAGATCCAGCAGGTGCAATAGGAAAGACACACACACTTCTGCCAGGCTTGTTAATTGGAAGCTTGTTGAAGAGGGGAAACCAAATAAGCTGGTTAGTGGGAGCGAGGGGGAGAAGGCTCTCATTTTCTCTCACACAGTGGAGCCTTGACTGAAAGGTGGTGACACGAGCAGATATTTTTTGAGCTCTGGGGACTGGCAGCTGATGGCTCTACAAACTGCAACTTTGAGAAGCATTGTACTAGAGTATCTTCCTGGCCACTTGACAACAGTTCTTAATTTTATTTCATTTTATTGTAAATTGTTCTAGTATAGACAAAAGGCATCTACTTTCATCTACTTGAGCTGATATAATGAAGAAAGCATCTGGCATCAGTCATGGATGAAACATGGCTTAAGGTCCTTCCAGATAAGACTTTTACTATTCAGTAATCCAGTCTCATACATGGAATTTTAGGGAGTGGGACCATCTTTCCATCACCATCCTCACCATCCAATGGGGAGGAAAATACTGAATAGTTGAACAACGCCTTCTGACTTGCAGTGCCAATGTTTACCAACTGCTACTGTGTAGATATCCCTGCCACAACCACTTTCTTTCTGTATCACTCTATTCATATCCCGCTCTCCTCTATTAGACTATGTATTTGTTCAAGCAAAAGTAATCTATAAGAAATGCTAATTTTAATTGTTTTACAAAGCTTGATTCTTTCTCTGCTAGATCATTTGTGTGGTACAGGCTTAGGATTTGTTCAGCTTCTGCCTTGCCAAATTGCTTACTCTTCTAGAGAGATTCACTATCTTTAATCACAACTTCTCCAATATTTACTGCTTTTCCTGTATGTGAACATTAGTGTATTTTATAGATTCATGTAATAAACTGGTAATAAAGTCATGTAATAAACTGATTCATCCCAGGAAGTCAGATTTAGCATGATTCCAATAGCTATTATAATTACACTAAAAACAACTGAGAAGCAATTCAAAATAGGCATTAAACCAAAAGCTGTAGTTTCCCCACCTTGGTGATTTTTTCATTTGATTTTTGTTTGTTTGTTTGTTTTTATCCACCAGTTCTCCTTTATTCATTCCTTAGGAGCCTAAGTAATGACCATGATAGATTAACAGTCAAGGCAAGATGCATACATATGTTCCAGTCATGCTACATATGGTATAACTTCACAAGGAATGTTAAGGTTCAAGTGAACATTCTGCTGCTGTATAACCTTGAAGAATTCCATTTGTACCTGGCCATAAAGGTCTTGTGCTTTTCCTGGGATTCTGGGCCTTTTCTGTAATTTTCTGTAATAAATGTTTTTTATACATCCTGATGTTGCTCTATTTCAGTTTGTTGTGAGAAAAGATGCTACTGTGGAATCTGAAGAAGTGGATATATGAATCAAGTTACCAGTCTTGTTATTCCTGATAACGCTATTTTTTAAAATTAAAATTATATAGTCCCTTTATACATTATATTATATAAAGTACTTTATACAACACATATAAGAGTTGGTGTGTGTTGTCTTGTCACAAGGTTGCGGTGAAACTAAAATTGGAAATCCCTGCAGGTATTCCTCCGACTCACACACTAAAGAGCATGAAGAATACAAATGTGAAAATTCCAGGTGCACAAGTACTATAAATGTAATAATACAATAATAAAACAGAGTTATTGTATCCCTTAAATCAAATGAATGCAAATATCCAGACCGTCTTGTTCAACCTGCAGAGATCAACCATGTAAAAATATGTGTGTGTGTTGCATGATTCTCATGTAAGGCAAGAGAATTATGCAACACACACACACATTTTTACATGGTGAAACTCTGCAGGTTGAACAAGACCATGGTCTGGATATTTGCATTCATCCATGTAAGGCAAGGTATTTTACCGAAAATGTAGATTTGATTTTTGTTTAAAGGAAGTGGGTTTTTGGTCTTCAAATTGCACTGAGAAAAAACACTACTTAGCAGTGGTATGTTGCCCATACCAAATCCAAGGGATGAAATTTGATCTCTTACTCATGGATGTTTGTTACTTCTGACCCAGATAATGAACCTATTTTTACAAAACAAAAATTCATATTATAGTCTACAGATAAGAGTATGCTGAATAACTTCATTAGAAAAAAATAATCAGTTCCAAATAAAAAAAAATCTCCTCACTAAAATGTCAAAACTGTTATGTGCAAAAGTTGGCCCAATCTTTATCAACAGCTTGGCCAACAGAAAGTCTTCAGTTGACTGCACAGGATGTTGGATAAAGACCTTATGGGCAGAAGTAAATAGCCAAGCTGAATTGACTGGGATGATGACAAGCTCTTCACCATGCTGCTCATCTATACATCTCAAAATGTTCTACAGATGAGAGTGAGTGTTTAGTATCTCTGTTTTTTCAGATGTGGAAAATGAAAGGCAGAGAGAGAGAGAGAGAGGCTTACTTAGCCTGTAAAGATTGCTTCAGTATATCTCTCAGAGCCACTTTAAGAAGTAAAATTTATAATGTTGCTCTCAAACTATCTGTTTCTACTAGTGAAGTGAGCACATTATCCTTTCAGCCAGGTCAGACATTCTTTTTTGTGGAAAAAAAATATGTTGTAGGTAAGAGGACAAATCTATATGGATACTTGCAGGGGCTTCTTGAGAAAATTATGTGTGATCTTATCGGATACTGTTGCTTTTTTCTTCTCTTTCTTGCAATATGTAAGAAAGTGTTATTTATTTTGTGGGTGACACAGGAACATGTCTACAATTGCCTCCACCATCCCTTACAAACCAATCTACAACAGACATTGCAGCAGCAAGCAGAGCACTGATGGTGTGCCCAGCACCTGCCATTTGAAAGAAAATGAGCTATTATCATGGAAACACCCAGTCTGTGCCAAGGCCAGGGACTTCAGTGCAGATCCTACATCCCAAATCAGTTGTCAATGTCATCACACAGATGGGCCACTCAGCACCTTCTGATACCATGTTCTCATACAAGTTTCTTTTTTTAACCTACTCAGCATAGCATGAAAATTTATCAGAGCTCTTTGCTAAGCCTATCCTTTAGTTCCTCTTGGTAAGAATATCATTCTAAATAGTGAAAATATTTCTTAAATAGTGTGAGCTCTCAAGCCATCTACAGTTTTGCCATTGTATACAGGAGTATGAGAACTGGCTGTAGTTACTCACTAATGAGGGAAGAACACACTAAACCCTCTTAAAGGCATTTTCTCCATACTTCACAAAGCCAAGATTATAGATTCCTCCTGTTAAAATAATTTTGTGTACCAATTATCTGACTCTATAAGCATAAACACTTATGTTCTTTGTTTTCCATATAATCTTAAATT
The DNA here is from genome assembly GCA_020142125.1 of Phrynosoma platyrhinos. Taxonomy (NCBI): domain Eukaryota; kingdom Metazoa; phylum Chordata; class Lepidosauria; order Squamata; family Phrynosomatidae; genus Phrynosoma; species Phrynosoma platyrhinos. Next base: position 257,440,772 of record CM034701.1, read on the forward strand.
CACTTCTGAAACTGTAAACCAGGGGTCAGCAACCTATGGCCCCCGGGCCGATTCCGGCCCAGGTCGCCAGACTTACCAGCCCAGCCAGACCCCTGCCGCTGCCGCGGCATGTTTTCGCCTCAGTCCGGCTGCGCATGCCACGGCCGTCATTTTGATTTTCAAAATGGCGGCCGCGACATGTGCAGTGGTGGCGGTGGCAGCGGCAGCGCGTGCAGGGGGGTCGCGCACAGCGACAGGGGGTGCGCACGCGCACCGCCATTTCCCCCCCCCCCCAGCCCAGTGGAAAGGAGGACTTCAGGGGATCAGCCCAGAGGGTAAAAAGGTTGTCTACCCCTGCTGTAAACATTATTTAAAGACTTTGAAAATATGGTTTTCGTATAAGGAGCCACCCTCAGAAATACTTCTGTTCTACTTTTGTTGCACAATACCCCCAACTCCATTAACTCTATTGACATGCAAGCCTGCCAATGTAACCTTGTTTTGCAAGCCCACTTGAAAGCATGATTTCAAACTCTGAAAATGTGGTCAACATTAAGTAATTAGGGTTTCGATCGATGCACATACAACTATAAACTGTGATGACCAGTGACAACTTTAATGAAAGGCCTTCTGTTTATATAGGGGAATGAGAGATGAAAGGAAAAGAAGTGCGGCATGCTCCTGAGGATTGCATTCAATTTGTAAAGTATTTGCGGGGAGTCAGTGACAGATCTGTACCATACCTGGATCCTAGTTCAAATTAAGTCCTGACTTGATGCTGATCAATTCACCAAGCAGGCAAAGATCCCACCTAATTCTTTACATGCAGAATGTGATGCAGTGCAGTAGTGATGGTCAACAAGTAGGGTGTTTTGCAAACCCACTTCAAAGCACATACAGTTAGTTAACTCTGAATCAGCATTAGGTATGATGGACCTATAAGTACAAACTGTGATGAACTCTGACAACCTTAATGAAAGGCCTTCTGTTTATATAGAGCAGGGGTCGGCAACCTATGGCCCGGAGGCCCAGGCCAGTCCTGCCGCTGCCACCACTGCCGCCGTTTGCTCATGCGCAGTACTTGGCACATGCGCAAATGAGTCGTGGCCGCCATTTTTGAAAACAAAATGGCGGCTGCAACTTGCTCGCACATGCACAGTACACTGGAAGTACGGTGCATGCGCACGCATGCTCAGTACTTCCGGCATACTGCGTATGTGCACACACACGAGTGTGAATGGCACCATTTCCCCCCACCCACCCTCGGCCTGCAGAAGCCCTGGGGACCAGCGGACTGGCCCTAGGTAAGAAGAAGTTGCTGACCCAATATAGAGGAAGAGGATTTCTGATTCCATTTAAAAAAAAACACTGCTAGCAACAGAAAGTAATTCTCCACTTCTCCCATTATCCTAAATTATCATACTGAAATGAAGAGAATTTGAGATGACTAGGGTCCAAAACACACTGCAGAGATAATCCAGTTTGAGACTGCTTTAACTGCCCTGGCTCAATGCTAGGGGATTCTGGGAACTGTAGTTTTGTGAAAAATTTGCCTTTCCCTGTCAGAGTACTCTGGTACCACAATAAACTACAATTCCCAGGATTCTTTCACACTGTGCCAGAGCAATTAAAGCGGTCTCAAACTAGGTTATTTCTGCATTGTGTTTTTGTATGCAAGGATTCTGAGGTCCATTTATTTCTGCTACTTGAATTCCTCAAACCACAATTTTTCATTTTTAAATCTATGTCTTTTGTACCAGACAAAAATAAAGTGGATCATGCAAATCTGAAGTCTGCCCATCTCTGCAAGATAACAAGTGCAGGTGTACCATTGGTCATACTGAGACTACCAGCTTTTCTTTGAAATATGTTCCACTGGAATATGGCCACTGCTGCCTGTGGTGACTGAATTCTAAGTGATATTAAAGCAGAGGAAGCAGGGTATGCATATTCTCCGCAAAAACTATTATCTTGCTGCCACCCCACAGCAGGTGAACCCAACTCGCCTGGGCCATTATTACCTCTTTAGCATAGATAGCATGATAGTTAATCTGGTGCTAATTGGGTTACTATTCATGACAAACCAAGGTCATATAATCTTGTAGTGACCGAAATAGTTGTTTGCCATTCCAAATGACAGAAATAACCATGCAGAAAAAGAAATATGAAATGAATTCATTGTAAAACAAAAACATGGGCCTGTTGTTTTGGTGTGTCTGTGTGTGTGTGTGAGCACTTTACCCACTGGTTGATACTTTGTCAGCCCATTCATCAATAATTCTTATAATGGGTATATATTTATATTTAGAGAGCAGCCATTTGAAACCTTGGATATATTATGGATTCACTGTCGGCATGTTTGTTTATTGTTTGCTAGATTCCACTTGAAAATCCTTTTGTTTAGGATTGAAAATCAAAATATGTACTCAAAATATTTTTAAAACCTTAGTACCAAATTTAATACTTTCACACAATAGCCTTTTCTTAAAATTGTATTATTATTGTTTGTTAATGTTTCTGGTTTTGAGAAAATATATTGTAAATTCCACCAGAAATTTGAAATTCAGCCCAATGTACAGATCTCACTTTAATTCCACAAACCAGTATCAGCATACCCTCCTAAAGACTGACTGTCATACATGCTTCATTTCTAGGTTTTCCATTTTTTTCACTGTATTTTAAGAAGGGGGGAAGGAAGGAAGAAGAGACACAGATGGCACAAATGAGGGTTCTCACCTCCCCCCTTCCCACCATGGATCCTGATCTTTGAAGAGTGCCCAACCGAATCTTTCTTTAAAACTAATGTTAAAATATGTATGCTCTGGCTTCTGATTTATAGTATCACTGACAAATAGTAAAAAGGACAGGAACGCTGTAAAGTTTATGGATGGAGTGATGGCATTCACAATGATGTCTCATAAAGAATAAAGGGAGGGGGAGATATTTATTCTTGTGGATTCAAGAACATACAGATAGACTGTCTGCGTGCACAGAATTTTTCATAAATATCCCACAGTGCACCCCGTTGTACAGCCGCCATACATTAATTAGAGCATTCAGCAGACACTGCAATGTGTTACACTCACCCAAGTGAATCTTCATTTTTCACATGCAGGGCCTTACTAATTAAAATCAGCTTTGCAATTAAATGTGGAAAATTGTGTTAAACTTTCAAGCATGCTTTTAAGAATGGTGGTGCTGTGGAGGAGAGAGCTTGGTGATGGAAGCAATGTATTTATTTTTAGGGTATTTTTTAATTTTGATGCAAATGACTCCCCCTTGCCTAAAAATAAGAACCAGAGAAAGGGAAGGTATGAGGATTTCTTCTCCCCACCGACCCACCCACCAATTGCTTGCTTCCCCACCCCCACCTCTGTATTACAGATGCTCCTCTCTCTGTTGCAAGTTGCAATGCTCCACTATCTATCTGCCAGTACCTGGCCCGGTTCCAATGCTTTTAGTGAGTGCTATCTGTCAAGGCATGAATAATACAGCCCCTAGGCTGTCGGCAGAATCCAAATGAGGCATACATCAGGAAGCAAGCACTCGACTTTAGCTCCAGAACATGCTCCTGTGAAGACAGGCAATTATTCACCCACGGCTGCAGCCATGGCAATCAAACTGGTGGGTGAAAAGGTATAAGAAACATGGGCTTGGTGAAGGGGGGAGAGAAGGCAAAGAAGAATAAGAAATATGGCACAACAAGCTGACGGAAATTTAATTTTTTTTTTAATAAGTAAGGATTTTCTAATAGATAATTTTTCCTTTTTTTCTTTTTTTTTAAAAAATCTGGAGCTAAACTGTTTAACTAAGACTTAAGAGGATACTAAAGCAAAGCAAGCACCGTTTTCTTTTTTGGGAAAAAAAATCAGAGAGGTAAAAACTAAATTGATAAGTATTTACTTTTTCAAATCAAATTTTCAGGCTTCTATTATAAAGGACGGTAATAAATGGGAAGAAAAAGATAAGCAATTAAGTAAATATGACATTCAATATCAAATTGGCTAATAAGAAAAGCATATTGATTAAGGGGCTGAAAGCAGAAGCTCCTGCATACAATCCTAGAGATGAGAAGTCCATCCATGGGTTCCCCCTTAAGATCATCCAAGCTCATCAGGGAAGGGAGGGGAAAGGAAGACACTTTCAGTGCTGGGCATGGAATCAGAGCTGCCTGGGAACACATCATCTTGTCCTTTGGTAACTATGGAGCACATGGCTTACTGTACCGGGAATAGCTATGCTATGCACAGATGACCATTTTGCAACGTTGTATTTTCTGATTAAAAAGATATGAGAGAGTAGGTATGTACTTTTGTACAACCTGATTGTGGCAAGATGAAGACGACAAAGGAAAGAAAATAAGAAACATTGTTTCTGAAACAGCAGGAGAAATAGTAGCCTTATTGGGTTTTTTTCTCAAATTCCCCTTCCATATTATTATTTTTTTTTTTAAAAAAAAAACTACATGCTTCTGTCATTGATAAAATAAGGGCTTCTATGTGTAAGATAATTTTCTGTAAATGCAATTAATGTGCACGCTCTTATTATGCAAATGCTAGCCACAGGGTGGACAACACATTCCCCCTTCTGCTTCTATGACTCAAGCCTTCCCAAATCCCATCTGCTGATTTTTTAATTTTTTTTTTTTTTTTTTTTTTTTTTTTTTTTTTGGAGGGGGGGATCAAGAGAAAGAAGATTGCTGCTCCTGGAAGCCTTTGCAAATGGCGATTCTCCTATAAGGCAAAGGCCCCAGACTTGCAGGCACAAAGAATTACGGGTTTCTAATCTAGTAAAGGTTTTTTAAAAGCATAAAAATAATCAGAGATTGTGCGGACGATCATGAGGCGGGAGCAGGAGAATGATTGTTTCCTAGACTCACTGAGGTTGACCGACCTTTGAGTTACCAGGATCCCAATTCACCTCAGAAGGAGAGGGAGAAGTGAAATGCAATTGGGGTTTGGATGTGAGGAGACACATTTCCCTATTTTATACAATTTTAAACTAGCCGTTTTCCAAAAGAAAATATGACAAACAATTATGAAGAAAGTGAATGGGATCCCTCATAACAGCTTCTCATACTTTATGCAGGTTCTGTTTAAGGCATTGCTTAGAATGCTAAAGGATTTTGTTCTGGGATAGCTTAAGAACTGCCTCTTCCAGTATGATTTTGATTATTTCTGAAGTTAAGAAGGTCCTGTTATGTTCCCTCAACTGTGCTGTGGCTGGTGGCAAGAAAAGACAGAGTGGCAGCATGGTGTAGTGGCTTATTCATTGGACTACAACTTTTGAGATCATGGTTTAATCCCCTGCTCGATCATGGAGACCCACTGAATGACCATAGGTGAGTCACACATTCTCAACCCCAGAAAATCCCATGATAGTTTTGCTTTAGGGTCACTATAAATCAGGAACAACTTGAAGGCGCACGACAACAACAAAGTCATGTTTCCTCACCATAAGCTGTGGTGTGGCTGATGGCAACAAAAAAATGAGGCCATCATGATAGTAACAGCAATAGTAAATCCTGAATAATTCAGGCAATTAGCCTTGGCTCATGTTCAACTTGAAACTCATTCTTAGAAAATGTTATGCTCATATTCAGACATCACACATGTAGCATAATGAAAACAAGCTACCAGAAGCCTTAGGATCTCACACCTGCCTTTCACAACTGAACTGTGAACAGTATGGGATCTTTCATTTCTAATTTAGATTAACCACAAATGTATTATGCTTGTCTGTATCCAGTCAAATGGTGGTTAATCTTAATTATGGCTTGTTGAAACTAGCTAGATTCAAACCATGGCTTAACAACCTGGTTTGTCTAAGCAAACCCCAGATTTTAATGACATTTTAGAGTTTGGAAGATGATCAAAACTGGTTAATTGCAGCTGACATCTTCTGAATTCCTTCTCATAGCTGCACTGGAAAATGGGCAGATAATGTATATCCAAGGTTTGTTTATTCTCATCTTGCTAAAATAAACTATGCCTTTTGATATTCAAATACAGTCTCTCAGTCCTTGCTTCCACCTTGAAATAATGCATTGTTTCACAGTATGGGCAAAAATGAAATAAGGACAGATAGTATGTTTGCAATGTAAAAGCCTAAGGGCCACACTACATGTCCAATGAGTGTATTGAATACACCTCTTTAAAAATAGCAGGATGGGAAAGGGCTAACTTTCACTTTGGGCTATGATCCTGATTAAAAAAAAAACTCTCCCTGCTATCTGCTGGTTATTTTAACTACTTGTGATTAGAACAAACCACAGTTAGCCTAAACATCTGAAAGTATTCCTAACCGATCAGACCAAAGGTCTATCTTGTCCAGCTAACCAGATACAGAGCATTATGAGATAACAACCTCCCAAGCTCCCCAGTTTTTCTGGAGTGAAAGCAAATGGTCTCTGTTTTATCACAAAAGCCAAGGGTGAGGAAGGAAGGCTCATCTGTGATCATCTAACATTTACCTTCCTTTCTGCTCTTTCTTTTTTTATGCCTGAGGGAGAAAGAGAGGGAGAGACAGTTTCTGGTTTCAATAACCATTTGAACAGGTTGATTTCCTGTTCCCAATTCCTTCTTTTAGACATACAGCAAGCTCAAGGGAGGATGGCATAGGAGATGATGCAGCAATAGAATCTGTAAAGCATTCTTTAAAGGCACACTGGAATATGGGAAGAGGCATGAAGAGATTTAGGATGAGGAATAAGATCATCGATCATCAGTATAAGGTGCAAGGGAAGGAGATCTACTGGAGGCAAAAGGAGCAATAATGTGTCCTATGTATTTGTCTGTTTTAAACTGCTGTAAGGCTGAAATAATTTTATTTCTGCTCAATGTATTAACACAGAGAGAGACTGAACAAGGAACATCCTGGAATCCACCTCTCCATTCAAACAACACCCATTTGGAAATCCTAAGCACAGTTTTAAGAAAAGTCTGGCTTTAGCAGACCAAAGCACACATTTTATGCAGGATTTGGAATGGGGGGGGGGGGAGATTGTCTTTTGCAGAAAAGGTAGGTATTATAATCTCATTGTCCCCATATTAACAGATGAGGAATATGCTGAAGATGTTGAATTTTGTAAATGCAAAATGTCAATATTGATTCAATTCAGTTGAAGTTACACTGTTTCCAGCTCCCACAAACGTATAACAATATTCAGAAGATAGACTATTTGTAATAAACTGATCAAGGGGAACAATCTCTGTTTTAAAAATCAAATTATATTGTGCACATGAACTGTGTGCTTCCTTTTCACTGATATTAATAAGAGGTATGTTCATGTACCTAACTGATAATTAGAGTGTTAAGAATTAGTTAACAGTCAGAAAAAATAATTTTGATACTTTTCCAAATTGTCTGCTGAAATGTCCTCAGAATTTCATTTAATTAACTCAAGACTCAGTCTGTTCATGTACAGACATACCAGGATCATATCAAGGAAGTAACCTCCCCCCCCCCCCACACACATACACACATTTGAAAGGGAATTTAATTTCAACCCAAAACCTCTAAATGCATAAACATTTTTATTCTCCAATTCCTTCTCCTCTATATCAAACATATATTGTTTCATTGATTAATTTTTTTGAAACAATATCTAAATTGCACTTGACTGTGGAACTTTATTTATTTGAAAATAACAAACACTGAAATTAAAATACGAAACATTTTACTGTTGATTTGATTACAGCATTTGGAGAGGAAAGATTTGAAGCTACACATTAATCACTGATGAGGAATGGGTTTTGCAATACACAAAATATATAAAAATCCAGGTAAGTGAGGCAAAATTATATCTTGTCTGCTAAGGTAATGCTCTAAATGATTCAAATCTTTGGAAGAGAACAACAGAATTAGACTAATCCTTTCTATCTCTGACTAGATTCAAAATAACATTTGTCACATTTTTGCTGACTGACACAGGGTCTTTGCAGACTGCCAGAAATAGTGCAAATTGAGTCCACTTTTAGGGTTAGGGTTAGTGCTAGGGAATCACGGGAATTTTTTTTTTTCTGAGACATTGAGCCTTCTCTGTCAAAGAGCTCTGGTGCCACAATAAAATACAGTTCCCATGATTCCCTTAACCTAACCCTAACCCTAACCCTAAAAGTGGACTCAATCTGCACTATTTCTGGCAGTCTGCAACCCCCACAAATGCTACAATATACTCTAAAAATATTATTGGTTATGGGGATGTATTTGGCTTACAAAGAGTCTGAAAGCATCCATTTGCTTGAGACGTGCAAGCTTGAATCCTATACTGTTCTTCCATTCATGCAATGGGGAGGAAATTTAATTCTCCCATCTTTCTCCTTCCTTAACCATATATGAACAACTTTCCAAAATTTGGAAGTAGACAGGAAAACTGCATTCTGGGAATGTGAAAAACTGGGTTAGTCTACATCAGCCAAAATATTCCAGCTGCTCCCAGAGTATTCTGTCCCCAGATTCTCCCCATTATCTTCATACTCCATAGTGATGTTGGGCAGCTGTCAAACAGGAGCCCTGCTGTAGCCTGGAACTGCTGGCATAAATCTCTCCCTCTGAGGTCAGAAACAAGGTGCCCAGCATCAATTGCATGGCCGGACCCATTGTGATCTCAGAGGGAGTGACTCGCACTTATGGTACTCGGCAACAGCAGGAACATGCGTAGACAGCTGCCCCACATCACTACAGATTACTCTGGGTTTTTCTACAAAATCTGGAGCAAAACATGAATTGTTTTAAACCAATTTAAGAATGGTATAACAGATTGTTTATTTGTTCCATGTCGATGAGACTCTAGTTCCATACACAAAGAAACTATCAAAGCTATACTAACAACTCACCAAAAGTACTCACACTTTTTAATGACAGATTCTAAAAATGCCTCCTTTCCTATGGTTTTTGAGAAAATGTTTGCATATTCATTTGCATTGCTTTACTCTCTTGCCCTTGCTGCTATCATCAAATCGCGAATCTGATTAGCAAAATAACATTGTGATGTCATTCCATTTACTCTATGATCCCAACTGGATAAAATCACCTAAAGGATCTCCATCATTTGCTGAGTGTACCACCTCCATCAGTAGTGAATGTCATAATGTTTGTATGTTCAAATGTGATTGGGTAGGTATAACTACAGCGCCATTATGTGGTCTCAGATTGCCTTTGATTATCCATTCAGTCAGGAAGAAAAAAAAAGCTACACTAAGCAAGGGGAAATAGGACCAAAATGGAAAAGATTAATTTAAAATAAATTAGAGAGAGGATCTCAAACTACAAGCCAGTATGGTGTAGTCATTTGGGTGCTGAACTAGGATACTGGGAGATTAAGGTTTGAATCCCTACTCAGATATGAACATCTACTGTGTGACCTTGGGCAGATCACACAGTCTCAGCCTCAGAGGATAGCAAGGGCAAACCCCTTCTGAACAAATTCTGCCAAGAAAACATGCTAGGCTTGCCTTAGAGTGACCAGAAGCTAGAAATGACTTGAAGGCACACCACAAAATCTTAAACTATTGCAAACTAACAATCTTCACCCAATAATTTCAAAGTTGGAGAATATGCAGTGCAATCATCTCCAGGCCTAAATTAAAAGAAAACTTGATTCACCAATAGGTCCACTATTTTCTGTCAATACACTTGAACTCTAAGCATTCTGTCTTTAAAACTCAATTATTATTAGGAATCACAGTACAGAATTCACTCCTACATATAACTACAGGAACAACCTTAAGAGTGTGGCCTTAAGCTAGTGTCAGCTCCTCTCAAAACCTTTTACAAAACCTTTTATAGCATGCCATGAAGCGAATCAGAACAGATTGCTACCTGCATGGTAGCCTCATCTTAGAGATAAATGAATATGGGGTAAGGGGAGGGGATGAAGATGAGTTGCTTTGATCCATTGGAATTAGCAATTGGCAGCATGTCTTCTCAAAGAAGGCAGGACCTTGATGGCTGCCCAAGCTCTTGTGATCAACTCCAATCACCCAAGTGGAATTTTGGGACTTGCAGATGAGAGAAGGCAAGAAAGTCCCATTCTGGGACTGCAAAGTGATCCAGTGTGACGAGTTGATATGGGAAGATGTTTTTACTCCTAAACTAGTGGAGCCCAGGAGTGGATGGCCAAATGACCACCTCTCTTTCAGAACTAATTCTCTCTGCTGGGTAATTGGCAGGCTAATTGCCTATTAAGCTAATTGCCTAAGAGTTTCCTACAGTGAGTTGGGTTTGAGTTTACATTAATAAATGGTCACATTTAATAACGTACAGTCAAACCCAACTCACTGTGAATGCTCCAGCTGTAAACTCCAAAGCCACTAGCAGCTGCTGGAAAAATACTTGGGGCTGGATGAATAAGATTATTGCACCAAGGAAGTGACAAATTAATCCATCAGTTTGGGTAGCATGTAAGTTAGAATCATACTAAAAAAGAGCGTTATCAGCTATCTCAAACCTAAAAGACACAGTTTCCTAATACTAAATGCCAGTTAAAAGAGAATGAAACTGAACAAGAGTTAAAACAAAGAATTAATTGAATAAGATAAAATAATAAATACCAGCCTGCACAAGTTGTTCAAACTTTTGGGTGTGTGTGTGTGGGTGTGTGTGTGCCTTCAAGTTGCCTTTCAACCTATGGCAGCCCCCTGAATTTCATAAAGTTTGGGGCAATATGATTTTGGACATACAGCTAACATTTATTGTATCTAAACATGCCTTGTCCTTTTGAATTTAATGAGATTTAAGTACGCATGCCTATAAACTTGTCATACACTTATCCACCCTAGAGTATATTAAATCTCTTTAAATCCTTGGTACTGTTTCAGAGGGCTCAGGATTCTGGAACACAGTGCTACCTCCTAACCCATTTATACATAAGGATGTGAAGATATCCATTATTCCTTTCTTTTATTATTATTCTCATTCACCCAAATCTGTGACCCAGACCTTTAAATTCCAATTTAAGTAGGAGAATTTAAATTAATTCTACAATTAAAGCTGGAAGATTTTTAAAACAGCTTTCTGCTTCTTCTATACATTTTATCTCCCTATCCAATTGTAGGACAGTCAATAAATACATCTTCACTTACAAAACAGTATCAAAAGGCAGTCTGCATTTAATGGTACATATGATCATACCAAGTTTCTTTTTAAAGAGGTTTTACTGATAGGTACATATAATCCTGTACACTGATAAAGCACATGAAGAATATAGAAGAATATAGATGATGTCAAATTAAGTTTGGGATTGTTTGGTTTTATCTTGTCAACATTTTATCACTGTACACATGCACATTATTAATGTAAAGCCAGGGGAAAAGGTACCAGTGAACTGAAATATGGAGCAAACTATGTATGTACAGTGGTTCTATACAAAATGTGGAAACAGAAACAGAACAATGGAGAATTCGTAATGCAATGTTTCAGAGGCAAAATTTCCCCTTAGCTTTCCTATTTTTGGCATTGTATCTGTCTACATCAACAACATGACAGCCTAGCATGCAACATACAAAGTGTAAATCCTCAAATCTAAGATTTAATTGCTCCTGCAGCAAGTCTTGAGACTAGAACACTGGTGTGTAGCACATGTTTCAAGAATAAATACTATGTGCAGCAAACAATCCCCTCGTATCCAAAGAAGAGTAGTAGAAAAAACTATTGAAACAAAGCATTTTCTGCACAATCCAACACAATATTCAAAATCCATTGAAATCAATAACTTAATGAAGAGTGAACTTCATATTAGATGGTGTCTAACTGTTCTCCATACAATTTGGTATTTGGGGAACATTTGACAACAGCTTCCCATCACCTCACTTTTTTTGTACTTTACAGGAAACACAAACAGTACAGTGAACACCTTGGATGTATAATACTTTTTAAAGCATATCAACACACCACCTCCTCAATTATAGAAATCTGTAAATGACTTCACTGAAGTAGGTCGAAGCAATCCAATGTTTTTTGTGGAATGAACAACTACTGGATATTTCATCAGTTATGATACTTGGCAAGATAAAGGTACCATCTTTTTATAGCAATAATGCAATCACCTAGATCTCAAAGCTACCACTGATCTGTCCCATGGGATCTAACCTCACCATTGCCCTGGACTTAAAAGCCTGTTTATATTTCATTTCTGAACTTTACCAAATTACTTAAGTGATACTGGCATACGATGCAAGTAAGATAACATTTTAGTTTGCCACAAACAATCCAGGAAATTGCATATCTTGCCTGACGAAGGAGAGTAGAAAGATGTGTGTTCCATAAAACTGGTTGTTGTTGTTTACAATTTTTAAACATATTTTGGTATTATTCCTCTAATCCTAATACCTAATCAATAGTTAGTGTGATCAGAATTAGGAAGGGACATACCTACATCACTCTGTCTGTTCCTTTTGATAGATTTCAATTAATGCTGCAGTTTTGTTAGATAGAAAAGTTGATTGGGATTGTTATAACAAAGCAAGAATGCAATCAGGTGCAAAGACTATATACAAGTACAAAAGAAATTCTTGCATACACTATCGATTCCCCAACAATTATGTTTAGGTCATAGACAGAGTCATGTTAGGTAAATTGCTCACTAGATATGCCCACTCCATTCTTAGCATGCGCGCACACACGTATACACACATATTACCTTCTGTGTCTTGCATATTTGCCACTAACATGACCACTGCCATCACAGCCAGGGGTAGGACAGCTGTAAAAAAGAAGGAATTAATTATATAGGTGTCAGTGTGCTGCTCAGAGATTATATTAAAAGCAGGCAGTAGGCATTACAGAGATGGAGGGCAACAAAGACAGAAAAAGAGAAATCAAATAACTGAAGGGAAAGTGGGGGGAGGGGATGCTTTTTATTAGCAAATCCCAGGGGAATTAATTTCATCAGTGCAGCAGGGCATGAGCAAGCCACCAATGAACTTGAAAGTGCATTATACCCATTAAAAGGCATGAATTTTCTAAATTGCTAATGGGGATACATTTTATACTCAGAGCACTAACCTGAACAGCTCTTGTATGGCTGGTTCCACGGGAACTGCAGAGAGATGGAAAATATATAAAAATTTATCATCTATTACAAATACCCCCCTTCTGCTGAAAATTGCCAAAAAAAGGCTGTGTAAAAAAGCAAGGGTCAGAATGAATCATGCAAAGAGATTCCAGAGGATGAAGGTCACCCTGAGCAGGGGCCTTGAGTGATTTACTGAAGCAAGAGACATACCTCGAACACCTTTGGACCGTGTGCGATGGCGCTTCTCGTCTGCATCCACCTCCATCTGGGAATAGATTAGCAGGCAGTCAATGCTCTTATCCTGCATACACAGACTATCAATGCACAGACTGATACAGTCTCCCTCACACAATTTATTGACAATATTTTAATTCTATTTTATCCTGAGAAGGGAAAGTCTGCATTAAGAGAGATTTTTCTTTTCTCTCCCCTCCACCTTTTAAAGGCTCCCTACATTTGTTTAGAAACAAAAAACCACATGGCAAATTTTATTCTAATCACCTGGTTTATGTAGTCTCTTTCTCTCGCTCTCTCCCCCCATCTCTTTCACTCACAACCAATTTTATGTTTAAAAAAATGCATTAGATTTCCTTCCCTACCTCCCCCCCCCCTCCACTTTCTTTATGAGCAGTTTTCTTTAAAGGAAAGCCAACAGAGGCAGAATATAACAGATTTCTATGCAATCTGAAACAGAGGTCAGGTACTCTAGCATATTGGGAAGCTTTCATGCAAGATTTTTTTTTAGTAAAAAGAAGAAAAGAAAAAAAGAGTGGAAGCACAAAGAGATATTAAGATTTGATATGTCTGCCTGGTCTTCCTTTAATGAGGAATAGCTCCTCATCACCACCCTATCTGTCCCATCATATTATTTTGAAGATCTCTAATTCATGTAAACTAAGGGCCTTTGCAGACTGCCAGAAATAGTGCAAATTGAGTCCACTTTAACTGCTCTGATTCAGTGCTAGGGATCACAGGAACTGTAGTTTATTGTGGCACCAGAGCTCTCTGACAGAGAAGGCTCAATGTCTCAGAAAAAACTAGAATTCCCATGATTCCCTAGCATTGAGCCAAGACAGTTAAAGTGGACTCAATTTGCACTATTTCTAGCAGTCTGAAAAGGCCCTAAGTCAATCTATTTTTCCAGGTTAATATTTGCAATAGTGTCTTCAGGTTTACACACTTCAGGCCTGGCTAACTAAGGGCCTTTGCAGACTGCCAGAAATAGTGAACATTAAATTGAGGCACTGCCCTGGCTCAGTGCTAGGGAATCATGGGAACTGTAATTTATTGTGGCACCAGAGCTCTCTGACAGAGAAGACTCAATGTCTCAGAAAAAAATACAATTCTCATGATTCCCTAGCACTGAACCAGGGCAGTGCCTCAATTTAATGTGCACTATTTCTGGCAGTCTGCAAAGGCCTTAACTGTATGTGCACCATTATATGTTGACAGGTAACCTGTGAGTGGAAGCCCCTTTAAATTTAATAGATGGAACAGATCCACCAGATCAATAGAGAGAGGAGATGGATGTATACTCAGATTTAGAATTCCTAAATGAAATGAATATGTAAACCATTATAGGTGGATGGCAGCTCTGTGCATGCATTGCACTACTCATACTGAGAACAAATCTCTGCACTGGAGTGACTGAAGGCCTTTACATCATGGGCACTGTAGTTTATTGTGGCACCAGAGCTCTCTGACAGAGAAGGCTCAATGTCTCAGAAAAAACTACAATTCCCATGGTTCCCTAGCATTGAGCCAGGACTGTTAAAGTGGTCTCAAGCTGCATTATTTCTGGCCATCTGTAAATGCCCTGAGATAGAGAGACTCCAAGTCACAAGGACTACTATGGACAACTCTTGGATGCTCCAGACCCAAATAATCTCCAAACAGATTGTCATATGGAGTCTGCTGGAGGTCTCATCACACTGTTCATATGAGGCTTCCAGTCACAGAATCCATCACGAGTAATAGAAATATTGGTGTCCTCTGAATCTCAGTATTTTGTGAAGTAACTATTAAATGGCCAGAGTTCTCTCAGTGAAAAATTATTCAAATACAATCCCTCTGGATTTGCTGATTTCCCATTCACAGTTTTGAATTTCCAAGGACAGGAAGCCAGGAGTCACAAACCGGTGCATGTGCCCATAGCAAAAACAATGGGGCTCCAATATTTGCGTTTTTTCCGATTCACGGGCTGTGTGTCTGGAATGGATCCCTTGCAAATCAGAAAGGACAACTACACTTTAATAATAAAATATTTTTCAGTTTAGTAATGACTGTAGATAGTTTTAATAATAATA
>CM034701.1:257470781-257483479 GCA_020142125.1 Phrynosoma platyrhinos
GTATTGTCTAGCCCACATTTTACTATCTTGTTTGAAAGAATATCGTGGAGGACCTTGTCAAAAGCCTTACTAAAATCAAGATAGGCTATGCTGTAATTGTATCAAAAAAAAAAAAAAAAAAGAGAGAGAGAGAGAGAGAGAGAGAGAGAGAGAGAGAGATCAGATTAGTCTGGCATGACTTGTTTTTGAGAAACCCATGTTGACTTTTAGTGATTATAGCATTCCCTTCTAAATGTTTACAGACTCACTGTTTAATGAACTTTTCTAGAATCTTTCCTGGTATTGATGTCAGACTAACTGGGCGATAGTTGTTAGGATCCTCTTTTTCCCCCTTTTTGAAGATGGGGGACAATATTTGCCCTCCTCCAGTCTGCTGGGACTTCTCCTGTTCTCCAGCAGTTCTCAAAGATTATTGCCAGTGGCTCTGAGATTACATTTGCCAGTTCTTTTAGTATCTTTGGATGTAGTTCATTTGGTCCTAGAGACTTAAATTCATTTATGTTAACCAGGTATTCCTGCACTACCTCTTTACTTATTCTGTGCTGCATTTCCCCCATTGTGTTCTCTGCTCCATTTTCCTCAAGTTGAGCACCCTTTTCCTTTTATGAGAAGACTAGAGGCAAAGAAGGTGAGTAGCTCTGAACCCCTCTAGCAAGCCTGAGTTCATTCTGTAGTTTGGCTTTCCTGACTTTACCCCTACATGTGCTAACTATTTGTCTGAATTCCTTTTTAGTGATTTTACCCCTTTTCTATTTCTTATACATCTCCCGTTTAAAGCTTAGTTCAGTTGAAAGTCCTTTTGTCATCCAACCCAGTTTTTTGAGACACCTCCCATTTTCCTTTCGCACTGGAACTGTTTGAGATTGTGTCATCTCCCTTTTGAGAAACTCCCATCCATCTTGAACTCCCTTCTCCTTTAGTATTCCTGACCAAGGGATCATTCCCAATGTTTCCCTAAGTTTGTTGAAATCAGCTCTCCTGAAGTCTAGAATGAGTGTTTGACTATGCCTAGCTTCTCCTTTCCACTGTATAAGAAACTCCAGGAGAACATGATCACTCTCACCTAAGAATCCCACCACTTGCACCCCATTTTACCAAGTCATCCCTGTTGGTTAGGATCAGATCTAAAATAGCTAATCCCCTTGTTGCCTCTTCCATCTTCTGGACAAAAAAAATTGTATTTGATGCAAGTGAGGAATTTGCTAGACCTTGAAGTAGATGGTAAGAGTCTTCACATATTATAAAGACAGTAAACTAGCTACCACTCCTAATGCCATATTGTCTAATGTTTATTGAATTTATATATCCTGTACCCATCTCTCAAAAAGCTGTTTGGGGTCAGGCTGTAGTTCAGTTTCATGACTCAGATGCTGTAATCCTAAAAATGCATATTTCACATATTTGTAATCCAACTTTGCAAGAAAACTAATGTGAAACCAACAGAATTTACAAAGCTGGAAAAAAGAAACCTAAACAATATTAATTTGTTTGTCACATAGGTGCAGCTACATATGAGCTAACAGGCCACAATGTCTGCTCTCTATGGCAGCTGCTTGTACGTAAGTTCTTCCTTTGCAGTGACTTGCAATTTCCCAGCCTGGAAGTCTTTGGACACATACACACGCAGAAACACAATACTAACTTGTGATTTGGGGTGGTGTGCTGAACATTATGGTTGGTTCCTTCTGAAGAATGGATCTCCACACAGATCCAACCTTCATGTGGTCTACTTTAAAACACCAATCCCTGAGAAGGCTGCCTTCCATATCTGAACAGTATATGGAACAGCTATAATCTCTGAGATGTTATGCAAGTTTATGCATCTTTATTATTCTTTCCTATACCCCTTCCAAAACAATACTGTAAATTTAGGGGTATGGAAAAGAAAGAGTTATGAAGCAGAAGGACTGCTTTAAGTTCTGTGAATAAACATCAAGTTACCAGGTTCATCTTTTGTTAGAGAAATTGCAGGTAAATGACCCACAATAACTACAAAATAGCTTGGGACACCAGTGGAAGGTGAATGACACTCCAAACCTCCCCCACTCTCCCTCTTCATATGAGCAAGAGAACAAACAACCAAAGCCACACTCCTGAGACCAAGAAGGAGAAGAGGAAGAAAGAACTCAGATGAGTTTTGAAGTCCCTAAGCAAACAGAATCTGGGGCTACAAGGGAAACTCTCTCTTGGAGAAGTGAAATGGTAGCACTTAGCATGTTAATATTGAGCTTGAATACAATAATTTTAAAGAAACATCTGTTCAATTTGTAGGCAGAACATATTATAAGAAAAGGAGGCTTGGACACAGAAGAAGGAGGAATGAAAATAGGAGGAAGGAATATCAACAATTTAAGATATGCAGATGACACCATAATACTAGCAGAAAACCTCACAGACCTGGAACACCTACTAAGGAAGACCAAAGAAGAAAGTGCAAAGGCAGGCTTAATGCTGAACATAAAGAAAACAAAAATAATGACCACCGAGAACCTTCGCAAGTTCAACCTAGACAATGAAGAAATAGAAATATAGTTGGCCCTCCATTTTCGTGAGGGATCCGTTCCGGATACCACCACCCCCACAAAAACAGAGATTCAGGAAAATACAACCCCCATAGGCTTGAATGGGGCACGCCCTCCCAGGCATGTGTAGGGGTGAACCCACAGGGATGCATCCCATTGATTTTCATGGAGGTCGCCCCTCTGTGAATATGCAAATCTGTGGACTTTAAGTCCATGAGAAAGGAGGGACGACTGTAGTAAAAGAATTCCCATACCTGGGATCAAACATTGATAGAAATGGGGACTGCAGTCAGGAAATCAGAAGAAGACTAAGAATGGGGAGGGTGGCTATGAAAGAACTAGAAAAGATTCTAAAATGCAAAGACATACAATTTAGCACAAAAGTTAGAATCATACAAGCCATTGTATTCCCTATTACCATGTATGGATATGAGAGCTGGACAGTTAAGAAAAATTATAGGAAGAAAATCAACTCATTTGAGATGTGGTACTAGAGAAGAGTGCTGAGGATCCCATGGACAGCCAAAAAGGCAAACAAATGGGTCCTAGAGCAGATTAAGCCAGAAACCTCCCTGGAAGCTAAGATGACCAAACTGAGGCTTCATACTTCAGACACCATCACGAGAAGAGAGGACTCTTTGGAAAAAACAATCATGTTGGGAAAGTATGAAGAGAAGGCCACATGCCATATGGATGGACTCTATTAAGGAGGTCACGGGTATTAAGGCGTTGTAGGAATTAAGCAGAACAGTGACGGACAGAGGGTCTTGGAGATGTCTCATCCATAGAGTTGCCATGAGTCGAAATCGACTCAAGGGCAGTTAACAAAACAAACACAAAGAAACATCAATGTTTAATCAATGTCCAATCACATTTTTTCAAATAAAAACAAGGGTAAACACTGCCTCCCCTGAAGTTCCTTCCAGTCAAGTAAGTGGAAAGTCCATAACTTCAGCATTTACGAAGTTGCAGCAAGATTGCTAGAGCTACTCCAGAACAAGGAATTATTGAGGATGACCACTGAATTTCTAGGAAAGTGTGTAAATTTGAATCAGAGCACAAATCGGAACATTACAGCTAGCCCTCCGTAACCACAGATTCTTTATCCACCGATTCAACTATCCACAGCTTGAATATATATACACATACACACACAGTCGCCCTCTGTTTTCCTGGACTTCAAGTCTGCATCCCTTGATCATCTGTGGGTGGCGAACGGAGGGGGACAAAATGGGGCATGCACCCCCATGGGAGCACACATCTCCATTCAAGCCAATGGGGCTTGAATATCCACGATTTTCCCTTTTTGCGGGGGGAGGGGGCGGCGGAATGGATCCCCCTTGAAAACAGAGGGGCAAGTGTGTGTGAGTGTGTGTGTGTGTTCCAAAAAGCAAACCTTGATTTTGCCATTTTACTAATGGGATTTGAGCATCCATGGATTTTGATATTGACAGGGGGTCCTGGAACCAAACCCTTTCGATGCCGAGGGCCCACTGTATTTCCTTCAGAATTCCTGTGCAGAATACAAGATTTTGTGCATATGTAGAGTGCACATTACAAGTGCACTTAGATATTTCAGGGTAAAGGACTGATCTTTTCTCAAGTGGCCACAAATGGCAGTTCTAACTGCCACTTTACATCTAGATTAAATAGTGAGGGTTTGTCCATCACCAGGAGTGAGCAAATCTGTCACTTTCACTTTCTGTCATATACAGTTTTGCAAATTTTGGTACATTTTGACCAAACTCAAGACATAATTATCATCCATGCCTAATAATTATGAATACCATTCTCAAATTCCTGTTGCACAGGTGCAACAAAACAATAATATAGAACACCTGAAATATAATAAGGGAAAAAGAGAAGAAATAAAGTCAGAAAATGGGGTAGGGTTAGTGAAGAGATGACAGGAAATGAAACTATTACTTGGAATTTATTCTTAAATGCAAGCAAGAATTCATTGCTTAGAAAAGCTGATTAACACACATGACACAACTTGCTGTTGCTGTTTTCTCCAGAAGGTACCAAATATGTATGCATTCATAATTCACAAGTAATATTTTAGAAAATAGTGGCCCAAATTTTGTTCAAGTAAGCAGAAACTCAGCCGGGGGAAATGTTCCGAGACTAAACACAAAAATGCAATTGTAGTAACTAGAACATAAGACAAATGTAAAAGTAAATGTCATAATTCCCATAGTCTGTTTTTAATACATCTTTTGTGACCTAGTTTCCAAGTTAAGTTTGGATATGAAGAAGGTGTTTAACATAAATAGCATATTAGTAGCAATTGTTTAATTCTAAGGGTGTTTATAAGTAGTTACTGTTCAGTGTTTAAGAAGAGCAGAGACATCCTGATTTAAGTTAAGTGAGGAACAGACCATTTAGAAATAATAAACAATTGAAATCTGGTGTATATTTGAGTATGATTTGTCTGTGCTACTTTTTTCATTAGTACCAAAGGTATGGCTGATTCATACCTGACCTGTTAAATGGTCTTTATTTGTCTACCGCAAAATATATATATATATATATATAACTGTAGTTATAAATACTAGTTTGAAATACTTATTATAGCATTACATATTCACTTTTGAAAAATACAATTAATAAGTATGGAAATATTAAATTGGCTGTTCAAATGTTCATGTGCTCTTTCTCAAAGGCTTTGAAATGCACTGGTCACTGTTTTGCTAATGACACACATGGTTTATATTTACATCATTTAAATCTGGAGGCCTTATAGAAATTCTACTTATGCTTCAATAACTCTTACAGTCAGGCCTCCATAGCCACAGATTCAGCATCCATGGAATCGACTATCCACAACTTTAAAATATTCAAAAAAGTAAAATAAAATAAATTCAAAAATTCAAAAAAGCAAACCTTGATTTTGCCATTTTATATAAGGGACACAATTTTACTAGGCCATAGTATATGATGGGATCCGCAAATGTTGATATCTATGGTCCTAGCGCAAACCAAGGACCTACTGAATCAAGCTTGATCCACACATTAAATTCAATTTCAAGAGTGAAAATATATCAGCAGCAGTAAAATCTCCTGCCTGGCAAGAAGAGGCACACAAGCACATGGTATCACTTAGTTTCATCCAAGAGAAGTGATCCAGAAGTATACAAGGGTCAATGGTAATTAACACTATTGAGACATTTGGGTGCTAACAAAGGCCTTGTCTACACAGGCCAAAAGGCACATTTTTGCCCCATTCTTGTGGTGTCCTATTCAGACAACACATGGTGCAAACCCTCGTTCTGGTGTGAACAGTCCAGACAACATCTAATATGTTCAGCACCACAACTGGGGATTAAAACCCTTAATAGAAATTAAAATAGCCTACCTCTTACTGTGGATCTTCCAGAAACATCTGGACCCCTCCATTCCCAGGCCTGCCAGCTGTTTGCACAGGCATCTTGCTGAGCCACACGGAGCATCCGATGCTGTTACCAGTCATTTGCTCTGAGGTCAGAACAAGGTGCTTTGTTGCTGGTCATCTTGTTCTGATCTCAGAAGCAAGCAACCCACAGTGGAAGTGAACATGCCAGGTAGCCCAACCAGACTTCTGTACAGACAGCTGCCCTGGTACAGAAATGGAGGGCCAGTTAATAAGGGGAGGTTGATGTAACTCCAAGGCCAAGATACTCTGAGTTGCCCCTAGAGCATGCTGGCCAGTACAGACAAGGCCAAAGTCCTTGACACTATCCCCCACTTTCTCGTTTCTTTTAGTAAAGTTCTTCACAGGAGCAGGCAAACATGTTAAATAACACAAACAAGACTGGAGCCAGACTAAGGTGAATCTAGACAATCCATGTTATCCAAAAACATCTTGAATTAGATCTCCACCAACCAGAAATGCACCTTCTCCTAAAATGGGAGATCTGAGACCAGCTGAAAATGGGAACATTTATTGGGGTCCAGGAAGCATTTCTCATGAGCTATGTCACAATTCATTTCTGTTCCTCAGGGCAATTGAGACCACCTTTCCTTTTAATTTCAATTTTAACCAACCCCCACTACTCATCTAGACATTATTTACCAAGATGGAAAGGGTCAACCCTGAGAATGCTATGCTTCCTTTCTCAAAATGCCCTATTAACATCTTCAAGCTACAATAACTAAATTGCATTGTTCTGAAAAGCCTAAGGTATCATCCTGTAATTGTCTCAACCTTTAATCAAAGTACTCAAAGCATACAAACATGAAACTATGAAATTACCCACCCCCATACACACACACACACACACACACACACACACACACACACATAGGGAGTAAGTCTGCCTTTAATGAGAACTGAGCTTTTAACATAAGGCTTACTTGGCTTGCACCAGAATCTGAACCAGTTAGCTATCCCAGCCTTCTTTCCACTTCTCCATCCCTGTTAGTCCCTATTCACAAACTAACATTTGTCTTTCCTGTCTACCAGCACTAGGTAGAGAAGGTGGTTTTTCCATTCTTCTGTCACCTCCCACATCTCTAAGATACACTGGGTAGCAACAGTTCATGCAAGGCGCTGTTCCCCTAGGCCAGGGGTAGGCAACCTTTCCCCTTTAAGGGCCGAGGAACTTCAGCTCCCAGAATCCCAGGAGCTACTGACCAACATGGGACTATTGGCCAACATGGCTGAGGCTTCTGGGAGCTGAAGTCCCTCGGCCCTTAAAGGGGAAAGGTTGCCTACCCCTGCCCTAGGCACTACTGAAAATGGGCCCCTGAGGCTTTGACCTAAAGCATGTTGTTAGTCCAGAGTAGTCAATGGGATTTATGCATTTGTTGATTCACAATTCCACAATTGATTGAATAGGTCCACTATAGTTGGGACTAATTTACAAGATGCCAGCCTTAGCTTGACTCAACAGCTGACAGGGATATGTGGAGATGTGGTGTTATAAAAATAGAGTCCCCACCATCACCTAAAAGAAAAAAGGGGGGTGCATAAAAATAGAGTCCCCACCACAACCTAAAAGAAAAAAAGGGGGTGCATAAAAATAGAGTCCCCACCACCACCTAAAAGAAAAAAGGGGGGTGCATAAAAATAGAGTCCCCACCATCACCTAAAAGAAAAAAAGGGGGTGCTCATCTCTACAACTCAAAGATAGTGCATTAGAGATAAAAGAGGTTCCAAGGAGAAATTTGACAACTTTTTTGCTTAGTTGCCAATGGTACAACTACAGCTGACCCTTCACATTCACAGGTGTTAGAGATGCAGGACTCCTGTGAAACTGGAAAAAAAACATGAATATATCTCCACCTCCCAAACTCAGTGTATATTCCTATCTCTGTGAGTTAAGGAACCTGAGTAAAGTGCCACTTCTGCCTTGCCATTGCAGGGAATGCTGGGCCTTGTAGCCCCAGCTGTGACTGCAGAGGAGGAAAGCAGCTGTGGCAGTGCCAGGTGAGGCTCAATAGGTGGAAAAGGAAGCTGGGTCATTCTTTGTTATTTTATGCATTTATGACTCATTAAACTTTTCTTTCTTGGTTTTCTTTAGATCCATTTCAATCTGTTTTCAGACCTGGTTATGGGACAGAGACAGTTTGGGTTGCTGCTTAGATAGACTTTTTGTCTCTGAGAATTAGCTGCTAAGGCTCTACCAAGTCTCTACTGGAAAAAGAGTTCAGAACGCAAAATATTGTTGCTGTACAATCCACCATCTTCTGCTGTGAATGCCTAGAAACTGAAGGATGTATGCCAGTGGCTAGGATCCAATTGGGTATTTATGGTAATAGAATAAGGAGCCTAGAAAAGGTGACCCTCCCCCCATGTGGAGCCTCCACATGTTTTCAGTCATTCTCCAGATGCTGTTTTGTGGGTTTTTGGTTTTTTGCAAAACTCCTCTGACTGCTATTTCCATTTTCAAAACATGCATATTTAATATAATGACATATTTAAATGATATAAGTATGTATACAGAAAAAATCATTTCTATGGGACACAGCAAAATCCCTGATTTAAAAAATAAATAAAATAAAACTGATTTAAGAAATATAGCTTTAAAATGTTACATACATCACTCCCAAACAGAAATAAGGTAATCAGCAGTACAGACATGGCATTTGGCTTAAGAGTACACTATCCAGCTCAAGAGCAGCTTTTGATGATAGCGGCAAAGAGATGGAACAGGTCAAAATATGCACAAGAACTCCAAAAGCATATGGCCTAACATCACCCCTAGCTAAATATATGAAATAAGAGAAAAGATATATTTGGAATTTTCATGTTTAATCTAAGACTGCAAAAATACAACATACTTTCAGGAAATAAACCAGTATCACAAATGCATAGGAATATTTTATTACCAGCCTCCTGCATTTTGAAAGCATGCTCATGCCTCAAATTCTAACAATCTAACAACGTCCTTCAGGGAAAAAAAGCATACTGAAAAGAAAATAAAGTGCAAATAATATCCTATGAACATGTCTGCATAAACAGGCTGATTATTGTAGTCTTTCATGTACCATCAGAACACTATCAGTTGTGTATGTATAAAAAACTAAGGGCCTTTGCAGACTGCCAGAAATAGTGTAAATTGAGTCCACTTTAAGGGTTAGGGTTAGGGAATCATGGTAACTGTATTTTATTGTGGCACCAGAGCTCTCTGACAGAGAAGGCTCAATGTCTCAGAAAAAAAACAATTCCCATGATTCCCTAGCACTAACCCTAACCCTTAAAGTGGACTCAATTTGCACTATTTCTGGCAGTCTGCAAAGGCCCTATGTAATCTGGAACTTGATTCAGCTTCTAAGTCTTACCTAAGGTACATATGACAGTGATTGTTCTGTTTTGGAATAGGTAAATTCTCTACTATAAGAACTATCTGAATTTTTACTTAGGCTACATGTGACATAAATTGCTTAGGCTGTTTGAAATGCAACAAATGATAACAGGACACAAGCAAAATAGGAAATACATACCATCCATGCAATTAGCATAAATTAAATGGGAAATACCATTGATTCACCCTCAGTGTAACTGCTATAGAAAATAAGAACACCTTTTACATTCAGTCTTTGGCTGCTATATTTGCTACTTATACTAAAACAAAATAAATCAAAGAGCAGAGAAGTAATAAGAAAATGTTAATTTAAAGTCTCTATGAAAGACCTGCACATAAACATCTTTACTAAGAACATGGAGGGGGAAAAACCTGCATATGAATTTCTTACTTGTTAGATATACAAAGCATAAGAAGTGCCAGGAGCACACATGAAAGCAAGTTTTGCACAATGGCTATTGTTTCATCAGGGACCTACTGACCTATTCAAGGCATTTACAAATGTGTTTTATTAAGGCTGCAGGAATAATCTACCAAAAAATACATTGTTTTCAGGGCTGTCATTACACCCTTGGTCTCAGAGAACATCTAAAATGCATTTTTTCCACAATAAAAGGCTAACCATTGGGTTTTAAAGGAATTCCTACTAAATGCTATGCTCAAAAGCAGAGGATGCTAGTGGCTTCAATGACAGTGGGGCTATGAATTTGGCTGGGTTTTAGTGCAGCTTCAAAAGAGTTATCCAACATACAAAAACTTTGATAGAGTTCAGTATTTTAGATAATTTCTTTTAAATTAGATTAAATTCTGGAGTAGATTCCTCACACCACTAATCTATAGTGGCTTATTAATACTTCTGTTTTCCCCACCCTCTCATGCACATTTTTAACTGAACTGGCCAGTTGGGTGGCACACTTTGTAAATGCTTCTTTGAGGGCTATGTTCCAACTTCTCTAAAAGAAGCAATTGTAAGACCTTTGTTGGAGAAACTTTCATTGGACCCCACCTCCGAAGGTAATTATCAGGCCAGATTCTAGTCTCCCCTTTCTAAGTAAGGTCCTAGAATGAGTAGTGGCAACAGAACTCCAGGCTTTCTTGGGCCCTGAGCAGATGGGCAGTTAAAGCACAGATTTGGCCCATGCTTTTCCTGGTCAGTTCCTGTGTTGGCATGGGGACAAGTAAGTGTTTACACACTCAGCCCCACTCTGGCCCAGGAACCTGCTACCGATGCATGCTCCTTACTTTCCCCCTATGTCTCTGTTAATGAGCAGACACCTGTTGCAAAAACGGGGTGGTCACATGGGTGCAGCCAGGCACCCTGTTTCCATGTCATGCATGGTGGCTGGGGTCTGCTCACTAGCAGAGACGTGAGGGAAGGGAAGGAGTGTCTAAACAGCTGGGGTTTGTCACTGAGTTTCCAAGAAAATCTGCAGCAAACAGGGGGTCAATCTGACCCATGTTAAGGGCTGTTTATCTGAGGATTGGACTGGATCCACTGGATTTGTGTCTGGTCTGCCAGAATCCAGCCCAATCCTGGGCCCAGGATTTTGGCCTTTGTCATCCAAACAAGATGACACAAGGCCAGGGAAAACACGGACCTTTTGGCCCATGCTGACAGCCCCTCACATAAAACAGATTACCTGGATCAATCCCAATCTGGATTCAGGCCTAGTAACAGGACACCTTTGGTCACCTTAGTGGATGACCTAACCAGGGAGTTGGAGAGGGGGAATGCATTCCTGTTTGTCCTCATGGATCTTTCAGCGGCATTTCATACCATTTGACCATGGTATCCTTCTGGGTCATTTGGTTGGTATGGGACTTGAGGGCATTGCCTTTGTAATGGCTGTAGTCTTTCTTGGTGGAACATTTCCAGTGGACTGTTATTCAGACTTTTGGCCATTAGCCTGTGAGGTTCCACACAGGACACTACTGTTCCCTAAGCTTTTCAACACCCACATGAAGCTGCTGGGAGAGGTCATCTGTAGCTTTACAATTAGGTGTTATCCATATGCTAACATTATCCAGCTCTATCTCTCCTTTACAACCGATATTAAGAAAGCTGTGATAGTATTAATTGGTATTTGGATGCAGTAAAGGACTTGGATGCAGATGAATAGACTGAGGACCTTATCACTCCACTCAAATAATGTGGGTTACCTTTTCTGAATTGAAGTCTAATTTGGGAAGCAGCTGGGTCCTATTGTAAGGATTTTGCCGCCAAAGCCACCAGGCGAGTCCAGCCCAGCTACAGCCTGGGTCCCAGGCATGCTTCACCAGCCTTATTTCAAAACCAGGAGCTTTCCGGCTTCAAAAAATGGCCACCGAAGTGCACCGGGGACCCGGGCTGCAGCTGGGCTGGACTCACCCAGCGGCTCCGGCAGCAAAATCCTTGTGATAGGACCCAGTTGCCTCCCAAATTAGACAAGCCGGGTTGAGTGGAGCAATATGGTCCTATAACTAAATCCAGAAAAGACAGAAGTGCTTCTGGCCAGTAGGAAAATGAACCTGGGATTGAGATCACAGGGTGGATGGGATTACACTCCCTCTGACAGATCTGGTTTGTACCTTGGATATGCTCTTAGTGCTACTCCTAAAAAGCCAGGTTCCTGAGATGGCCAGGACCACCTTTGCCCAGCTTTGGCTAAACTTCCAGCTGAAACCTTCCTTGACGAAGGCAGATCTGGCCACAGTAGTTCATGCCTCTCAATTAGATGAATGCAATGTGTTCTATATGGGGGTGCCCTTGGAAAGTTGTTGGAAGCTGCAGCTAGTGCAACATGCAACAACCAGACTGATGTCAGGTGTGAATTTTAGAGACCATATAACACCAGTATTGCAAGAACTACACTGTCTTCGGATTTGTTTCCAAGGTCAATTCAAGGTGCTGCTGTAGACCTGCAAAGCCCTAAACAACTTGGGACAAGGTATCTTACCACCTCCTCCCATATGAGCCTCCCAGAATTTTGAGATCTTCAGAGGCAGCACTGTTGTGTGACTCAACACTTCATGAAATTGGGTTGGCTGGTACACATAACAGAGTTTCTTAGTAGCATCACCTCAACTGTGGAAGTCCTTACGCAAGGAAGTTAGGCTGGCCCCATCTCTTTTAAGCTTCCATCAGGGCAGCCAAAACAGTGTTGTTCTGCATAACATCCAGTGTTTGAAACTTCTGTTTTAATTATTTCAGTACCAGATTCTAGCACTGTTGGGTTTTTTTACTGCTTTTAGGAGTTTTAAAGAGTATTTTAATTTATTTTAATAATGCTTTATCTTTGTTTTAATTGGTTGTTGTCTCTTCATCACCTCAGGACCCCTCCTCATGAGTTGGAGATGATACAGAAATATTTCAAATAAATAAATAAATGCACTACTGACTACAACTGCC
>CM034701.1:257483579-257493890 GCA_020142125.1 Phrynosoma platyrhinos
AGACTTTGATGGGTCACGCCTCTTTATTGCACTTGCTCCTACAAAAAAACCCTGCCCTCTAGGAGTTATGGGGGTATTTTCACTCTAGGGGGCCATGGGGGTATCGGGCATTTTCCCTATGGTGGCACCTGCACTGCAGAAATAGTGCAGTTTGACCACACTGTAATTGTCATGGCTCAATGCTATAGAATCCTGGGATTCGTCATTTGCTATGGTACCAGAGCTCTCTGGCAGAAAAGACTCAACATTTCACACAAACTATAAACCCCAGAGTTCCATAGCACTGAGTCATGGCATTTAAAGTGGTGTCAAACTGCATTATTTCTGCAGTATAGGTGAAGTTTATGTATTGGAGCCCTCTTGGGCCATTTTAAAGGCATTTTGTAACAACAGTAAGTGAGCAAAAGTCATTTCCTTTTCACCTCCTACTTTTTTAAAATGTCTCCTTTAAAAGGTGCAAATGTGCCTTTCACAATTTGGTGCATTTCAGAACAAACTTTTTTTTTGTCCTGCAATTTTTTTAGTCTCCCAATGGGGGCCTGGGTTGCACAAAAATAGGTGGAAGCCCACATGCAGCTGTACTTTCCCCACCCCTGCTTTACTTACTGGGACTTCCACATTCGACAGGAGTTGCTTCTCTCTAGTTTATGCTCTCTAAGGAGCCCACCTATGCATGCAATATATTTCAAAGGTTAATTGCCCTCACTCTTTCTCTTTTTAAAATTTATTTTTAAATAATTTTTAACACAATCTAATTTACGACAAAAGTAGGATTTTGTTGTTGCAGCTGCTGTTGCGGTTGTAGTATGCCCTCTAATCACTTCCAACTTATGGCGACCCTAAGGCAAACCTATCACATTTTCTCAGCAAATTTCTTCAGAGGAGGTTTGTCATTGCTAGCCTCTGTGGCTGAGAGAGTGTGACCTGCCCAGGGTCACCCAATATGTTTCCATAGCTGAGATGGGATTTGAACCCTGGTCTCCAGAGTCATAGTCCAATGCTTAAACCACTACACCACATTGGTTTTTCAAAGTAATATACATTCAGGAAAGAAAAAGACAGAGAGGAGAAAAAGAGAGAAATGCAGGAAGGAAGAGAAAATAGACATATAATTAATATGCAGTAAGACTCTGATCCTCCCCCCCCCCCCATACTGACTGTAAGGAAAAGAAAACTAAACAAGAAAAAATTGCACCATTACAGAACCAGCTGAATAATCTTACTAAAATATACTATTTCCAGTCTTCCAGAAAATCCTCAACTGGCTTATCCTTCAGAATCCTCATTATATTGGCCATTTGGGCTAATTCTGCAACTTTAACAACCTCTATCCATTCATCAGTGCTTCAATTCATTTTCAAGTTTGAACAACATTCTTACTGCTGTCATCATATATCAAAGGAATCCATATATTCTATCCAGTTCTATATCCAGAATGCCCAACAGAAAAAACTATGCCAACATTACAATTCTATCTTTTATTCTCCCCCCCCCATTAACATAAATCTTAGACCAATAACTTTTTGCTTTCTTACAATGAAAAAAAGAGCCAACCTTAAAGGTTAATTGCTCTCTTGATGATGAATTTATTCAATGTTCAAAACTACTTTCCAGAGATTTGATTTTTTTTAAACTATATAAATTCACAGGAATGGATGATTTCATAACATTAACAAAATGCTGTGGCCAAAGAGAAGAGAAATGAAGTTGCAGTTGTCATATTTAATGCCCCATAGTGGTCTCATGGATTCTAAGCAAGAGAGAAGGAAGAGAGGATGTTCTTACTGAAGATATTTCAAGGATTCTCTGTGGTGCTCTAGAAATAAATGTGGTAACAAAGGCATTGCTCCAAATGATACTTCATTATCAGGCTATATCTATAACCAGGTAAAGAACAATTTTCTGCACGTGAACCATTCATCCAAAAAAATTTTATGCACATAGTAAGTAAACCCCATGACAGATTTGCCTTAGCCTTACCATAAGTCAGAAATTACTTCAAGGTACACAGTACACACACACACACCAGGTCATGTGCTCCTGTGATGTATTTGAACTTAGACAGCAGACTGATACAGGAATGTCAATCTTAAAATTGGAGCATCACAGAAAAGCTCTTTATATAGTTACAGCTGCAAATATCTGCCTTTCCTTCTCCTTCGTCTGTGTGGCTTTTATTTTTTAAAAAACAAAAAACCATATTAAAAGAGAGACACAGCTTTGGAGGTTTAGTCCTTTGCGGTTACAGGTTTTCTTGGAAATAAGTGGGAATCCTAGGGCAACAGCTGACAGGTGGAAACCATCTCTCACTCTCTCCCTACATTATGTAGTTTGTGGATAACTGATATATTAAAAAGTTGTCAGAAGTTTATAAAGGGAAGCAAATACATGGAGTATAGTATAGTACTCCATGTACTCCAGGAGCATTTCTGTTCTGCAGACAGCAGCAATGCACCAAAGTAGTTGTCCTTAATAGAGTCCCAAGTAATAGTATGAAACATCATCTTTAACATATTGAAGAGCCAAAATTGAAATCCCCAGTAGGGTTCCATGCCCAAAAGGGGGTTTGAAACCTATTCTCCCAGTATCCTAGTCCAACACTAAAACCACTACAGCACACTGGTGCAAATGCTGAAACAAAATATGTATGAAAACTGTGCAAAATCAAGCAATTTACAGTTCAGAAGCCATCAGATTTATGAGGTTTTTTTCCTTCAGAGAAACATTCTGGCTTCAAAACTAATTAGATTAGAAACTAATTTCCCTAGGATTGATTTCTTGCCACAGATGGTGAATTGAAATGAGTCTACTTGATTGAATTGCCACACAAACCATGTGAATATTGAAAATTACACATGTAATATATCACAAAACTTCAGCCAAATATCTTCTGTCCCCTTAATAAGCACCATGTCAACACATCCAATCTCATCTAATTTTGAAGCTAAGCAGGATCAGGCCTAGTTAACACTTGGATGGAAAACCACCCAGAAGTTATGATGTTATATTGATGAAATTATTGCCATCATCATCACCAAGTGACTTTTTCTTTTCCCAAAAATGAAAAATCTGTTGTGAGGTCACCAATTTAATAACACAGATGATGTCATTCATGAAGTGGAAGAGTGGTTTAAGGTGCAATCTGTAGACTTCTACAATAACGGTATTTGGAGGGTCAAGAAATGCGGGGGAAATGTGTAAATCTGGATGGTGACTACATAGAGATAAGTTAACAACTACAAATCAAAACAAACTTTCTGTCAAATTTTTTAAAGGCAATAATTAGAACTTTATAATACCCCCTCATACACAGATAGGGGGAATGGACAATTTACCACTCAATGGCAATTTTCAAGTGGTATGACCCTCTCTTCTTCATTATCTGTCCTCCAAATATTAAGATAAAACCTGTCACAAAGCATTGCTTATCAATGCTGCTTTTTGAAATATGAATCAAATCTAACCTCTGCCTGAACACCATTGGATCAATTCTGCACCATTAGCAAGTGTTTTATTCTATAGTTTTGTTTCAGTAGCTCCAGGCAGTGAGCTGTATGATCTAGCATGTTCTCCTATTCAACTCTCATGTGCATGGCATTTTGAGGTGCCCTCAATATATACAGAGTGCATCATAGTAGGGTGTCAGAGCAAGGCACTGAACAATAAACTGGGGACATTAGAGAGACAGTCAAATGGTGCCATGATATCTACTACTTTTTATTAGCCTTGTTAACAATGAGGTAAATAACAGGAATCAGCTTTGGAGAATTCTGAGAACAAAAAAAAAAAAAAAAAAAAAAAGGAAAGATACAAATAGTTAAAGGTTGTTGTTGTTGTTGTTTTTGGAATATGGTAAACATGGCCATGTTGGGTTTAATTTGTTGAAACTAAGGATGGAAAGAATATTGGGGAGTTTAAAATGGTTTTTAAAAACCACCCTTATTTCTCAAGTGTTGGGAAACCCTGATGAGAAAAATCCTGAATCTTCACAGTTCAGGACTTATTTTGTGCAAAATTCCCATGCGGGGCCCTTTTTTTTTTTTTTTTTGCACAGAAAATAGCATTTTCAATGTATAAATTAATATTAACAAGATTATTAGTATATAATAAAAAATATTATTTCCTGTGCAGAAAATGCTGTCATGTGTTAAAAATACCAATTTTGAGCAGAATAAGTACCAAACTGTGAGTAGTTTTTGAAAACTGCACAATTTTCAAAGACTTTATGTCAGCTGGTAGAAAATTGTTTAAATTACTTGTTGCTTCCTTCAACATTTCATTTAGCAAAGAATTACATCCCTACATGGAATATGAACAAAATATTATCTTACCATCATCTGACACCTTTGAAATAAAGTTAGAATATAAGTAAGGAGCCCTCTAAGCCCTACAGGATTTTAATACAAGAGCCTCTAAGCATATTTCTTGGGGGGGGGCACTGCAAGCAGTAAGTGACAAGTGCATCAAGAGAAGTTTTAAAAAAGCACATTATTACTGTGTTACTCTTTCTCTGGTAAAGATAGCAACCAGTCTGATCCACTTGTTCAAGTCTACTGAATCACACACTTAGGAGAACTCAGTGCCAGTGTTTTTAATTGAGGAAATAGCACAGTATTAAACTACAAGGACACACATACATATTCACACATATGTTGCATGCATATATGTTCTCTCTCTCTCTTTCTCTCTGTCTCTGTCTGTCTCTCTCTCTCTCTCACACACACACACAATATGTACTTATAATATAGGGGGAATACATACTGGTCAATAGGGCCATCCTGGGGGTGGAATCGGGGCATGGTGATCGCACACCAGCTGCCCCAACTCCGCCCTGATGCCACCGTCATGCCGCAAGGCAGGTGGTGTCAGGGTGCTCCCTTGGAACAGCATTCAGACACGTTGTGCCAAAGGAGCATGAAAAAGCCACTGCAGCGGTCGTAAGGGTGGTTTTTTTGCCACTCCAAAAAGGAGTGACATTTGCCAGCTCTTTTTAGAGCAGCAAAGTGCCAGATCAAGGGCTGTGGTGTGCAGTTGCTGCGGCCCCGATCCGGCAAGGAAAGGGGACAGTGGGATGCTGCCCTTAGGGGCTGTCTATACAGTCCCATAATCTCCTTTCTTCCCTCAAATCCACTTACAACTAGTCTCTGTATCTGTGATACATATATAAGTAGCAAGAACATGCAAAGATTCCTTCTTACTCAATATCCAGCCAACAACATCCAGCCCTTGTGATCTCTTCCAACTCTATGATTCTATGAACACTCAACCTCTGGACAGATGCCACAATGCACACTGATAGTTGTATTGAAATTGCCATTATACAGCCAGCTTGAATCTGTTAGAGCAGAGGTGGGTAACCTGGGTCCCTGCCTTCTACCAATGCTATTCCTGATGTCCTTTGTGGCATTTTCTGATTAGAAAGAAAGAAAGAATTTTAGAGTGTCCAGAAAGTTAACACAGCTAATTGAGAGGATGTTGATCTGATGTACTGAAGCATTTGCAGACAATAGGTGTTTTATGACTGTATTTGTATTTACAATACTTTAAAACAAAGATTGTTCTTTAATGAAACATGAAAAAGGAGCAAAATAAATTCTGCAAGAAACAGATAATACATTAAGGCTTCTCATGAAATGGAAGTATCTGATTTTTCTAGGAAGAAAGATTCCAGCTGCCTGAAATCAGTCTACCGGAGAATAAAGATGGGCAAAACTGGAGAGGGAGAGGTGATGCCCCTTTCCTTCTCCTCTCCTGACAGCAAGAGACATGACTGCTGTCACTGCTCTAGTCCTGCGTGCCTCTTGCCATTTGTTCTTAGTTCACTGGCACACATAATTTATTCATTGCAAGATGCACCTGTGCAGTTTGCTGGCCAAGGGTGAGGCAGAATATCCCTCTGAGCAAAACCAGTGAACTGCACAGAAGGCACAGAATCTGTTGTGACATCCTAAGTGCTCTCTATTAACATAATTTTGGAAAATTCAAGCACACACAGATTTGACCACTGCTGTTGTCACTGCTACTACAGTGCATTCTGTTCTTTTTTGCCTTGCTTTTTCATGCAACTTATTTGCATGTGTGTGATTTTCAGAAATCCCAATTGTGAAAGAGGAGCTTCTTAGCCTATGTAGGTTTTTCTAACACTTGATTCAAAATACCTCTATGAGTGAAGGACCTTGAATAGTACCTAAAAAATAATTCACCAGTCTGAATAAAATAAGCAAACCATGCCCAATAATGTGCAGTTATAGATAAAAGTAAAAGAGTGCAACTAGTACAACTAGTCAAGCTTGCAAACTTCCCTTTCATCTCATTGATCAACTGAAAATAATAATCCTGACAAAACTATCATCAATGCATCCTTTGAAAACACTTAAATGTCTCCCATTATTAATTGTTCAATTAAAACTAAGACAGAGCTGAAATCCCCTCCCCGAATCAAAATTTTCAACATTGAGAGTAGCATTCTTTTTTTAAATCCCTCATACTAATATATCAACTGAATCAACTGACTCTGAGGACTGCCAACTAGTGGATAGCAGGGAAAAAGTGCTTCTAAAAATTGAATGCCTGTGAATTTAGCCCTACCCCAAATCTGTCATGAGATTTCACCCCACCGCTAAATTTACTGGAGAATGAACTAAAACAGATCAAGATAAGTTCCTGAAGTAATGTATATGTTAGCAAGGCCATTCATAAGAGATTCATAAGATATGGAGCTAAAGAAGATATAATCTAGATCTAGAAAGCTAAAATTTTAATGTGGCTTTATATGGGAGGCTGTGATCAACTCATCAAACAGAGAAATTCTGACTACAAGGTGATGTTCTGGACATTTAAACATTTTAGTTATGCTGACCAGAATCTTGTTGCAGTTACAAATGCATAAGCTAGACTTACAAACTCATGACTGTTTCGTATTCACAAACTCTACATGTCTCCAGAACTGGGGGCTATGTAGAGATTGTGACAATACCCCAATCCCCACTTACCAGGAAGCAGCTGTTGTGACTGATGGTGGTCTATTTGCCTGTTGATCAGGAAATGGTTGGCTGATGGTCTCAAACTGCCCCCCCCCCACAGATATACTAGAGGTAATTGTGACAGGGCCCCCACTTCTGCCTTTGCCATGGAGATCACTCATAAGAGCATGTGGAACCATCCCTCAGCTGCTTCCCAATCAACAAAATACAGACCCCTGTCGACTGCAGCTGCTGCTTCCCTGTAAGTAGGGTTTGGGGGGAATCAAGATTTACTACATTGCATTGTAACTACAATGCACACTGTGTGCTACAATGCAGAACAGAAGCAATTCTGCAGAAAAAAAGCCACTCTTTTTGCTTCCCCCCTCCAGAATAGCTATAAATAGGTTTGAAATTTGTGCCGTTTTCAATTTCTTTTTTGCAACAAAGTGGTAAAATTTTTCATCTTTGCCTGGAAGAACATTTATGAAAATTTACATCCCTCCATGGACTGAGTTTTATTCTAGCCTTGAAATAAACCAAGAGATGAAGATGACACCATTCTACTAGTGGAAAACATCACAGACTTGGAACAATTACTAAGGAAGGTCAAAATAGAAAGTGCAAAGACAGGCTTATTGCTGAACATAGAGAAAACAAAAATAATGACCACAGAGGATTTACATAAATGCAACCTATACAATGAGGAAATCAGAATAGTTAAAGATTTCCCATATCTTGGATAAAATACTGATAAATACAGAGACCTCAGTCAAGAAATCAGAAGAAGAATAGGAATGGGAAGGGCCGCTATGAAAGAACTGGATAAGATCCTAAAGTGCAAAGATATACAACTGAGCACAAAAGTTACAATTGTCCAGTCCACTGTATTCCCCCCATCACCATGTACAGATGTGAGAGCTGGGCAATGGAGAAAGTGGATAAGAAGAAAATTAATTAATTTAAGGTGTGG
This sequence comes from Phrynosoma platyrhinos, assembly GCA_020142125.1. Classification (NCBI taxonomy): domain Eukaryota; kingdom Metazoa; phylum Chordata; class Lepidosauria; order Squamata; family Phrynosomatidae; genus Phrynosoma; species Phrynosoma platyrhinos. The sequence continues at coordinate 257,491,515 of CM034701.1, forward strand.
TGCTGAAGAGTGCTAAAGATACCGTGGACAGCTAAAAAGACAAACATATGGGTCCTTGAACAGATCAAACTTGATCTCTCTCTGGAAACTAAGGCAGCATCCACACTGCAGAAATAATCTGGTTATTTGAACTCTGGGGCCACAACAAACTCCAATTCCCAAAGTTCCCTAGCATTGAGCCAGAGCAGTTAAAGGGGTGTCAAACCAGATTATTTCTGCAGTGTGGAAGAAGCCTAAAATGATCAAATTGAGTCTGTTATTTGGCCACATCATGAGAAGGCATGACTGTAATGCTAGGAAAGGTAGAAGGTAGTAGAAAGAGAGGAGGACCACACGCCAGATAGCTAGACTCAACTAGGGAGGTCACGGGTCTTAATCTACAAGAGTTAAGCAGAACAGTGGAGGACAGTGGGTCTTGGAGGTATATCATCCATCAGGGTCACCTCTAGAACAGTTAACAACAACAAAGGAGCTATCCCAAAGGGAATATTTGTTCTATTTTAAAAACTGGAATTAAAACCAGAGTGGATTCACCACACTGTCTGCTTCCACATGAGGCATGTTAATGTGAGAGCAGAAACCACATCAGCCACATACTAGAATAGCTCCCACATAAATCCAGTTGTTTTTGTTGTTGTTAACTGCCGTCCCATCAATCTCAACCCATGGCTACCCTATGGATGAGACATCGCCAGGCCCTCCTGTCCTCTACTGCTCTGTCCAGCTCCTGCAAACTCATGTTTGTGGTTGTAACAAATAGTTTATTAACATGAGTGCTGTTGGGAACAAACCCAGTGGCAACCTTGCATGCTTCAAAGGAACTCAGATGGGAATACTGTTGTTGTTTGTTAAGTGGGTCTACAATTCTAGCCTCAATGCTTTCTTCCAATTTACGTGGAACAGTTAGGCTGATGGGTCTGTGATATGGATCAATGATTTTCATTAAGCAATTTAAGCTGATCCATAGCCTGTGATGGTTCTATTGGGAAATACATTCAGGGACTTCTGGCTCAGGTATTTGGGTCATGGAAGATATTAACCACATGCAGTCACGGAATACATTTTGTGCTACAACTGCATGGTGCCTAGATATACAGAGGAGTTTTCACATTTACACTTTAGTGAAATGAGAGATGTCTATCAGAAGAGAGAGGGGAAAATACTATTGAGCTATAAAATACCCAATCATGTATAACCAAGGTAGTCAACAAAGCACATTTTCCTGCCTTTCTTTCCAAAGAGAGATGCAGAAAATATTTTAATTCCCAGCCAGGCTATGCAGCAGGGAGCCTGTCTGTGGAACCATCAGGCAAGCACGGCAGGAAGTTATTTTAGAAGACATCAAAGAACAGGAAGCTGAGAATTCATATTCATAAAGTGCCGTAGCTCTTCACCCTGCTGTATTCCTTCTGAATTTGAGTCAGGAAAACCACAAACAAGCCAACACCCAATCACAACTGCATTTTTTTTTTTTTTATGGAGAAGTAATCCCATTGAAAACTTATTGAAACACAGTAGCTTCAATTGTGCTGGTATTCATATGGACATTATAAAATCCTCAGAATCATTAGCTGGAACCAGATGGAAAACAGCTGTATAGGAAAAGAGATGCAGAATAATGTCCTTCTGAGGATACTGCATGTATTTGTTTTCTGCAAATCAGCCACTGATCTATCACTAGAACCTGGTCTACTTTTTGTATGCCCCTGCTTAATAGTTATGATATGTTGTTGTTGTTGTTGTTGTTGTTGTTGTGTGCCTTCAAGTCATTTCTGACTTATGGTGACCCAAAGATGAACATTTCACAGGGTTTTCTTGACAGGATTTGTTCAGAGGGGGTACGCCATTATCATGCTCTGCTGAGAGAGTGTAACTTGCTCAATGTCATCCGGTGAGTTTACATGGCCGAGTTGAAGGGTGACCAGATGTCCTAACCATGAAAGGGGACAAGGCACTACAAAATGCAGGACATTCCAGAAAAATGTAGGACATGACCAAATACGAGTGAAAAACACTCATATAGATGTAGATTCTTGCTTCGTAGTCATGCTCAAAATGGAGGCATTTTGAAATTCCTCCTGGACAGAAGATTGAAATGTAGGCCATGCCAGGGAAAGGAGGACATTTGTTCACACTGCTGAACCAGGAATAGCTAAGGTCTAATCTGCACAATAGAAAAATGCAGTTTGACACTGTTTAACAGCTATGGCTCAATGCTACAGAATCCTGGGATTTGTAGTTTGTTGTGGTATCAGAGCTCTCTGACAGAGAAGGCTCAATATCTCACAAAACAACACATTTAGAATTGTATAGCATAGTGCCCTGGCAGTTGTCAAATTATATTAATTCTGCAATGCAGATCAGACCCAGATACAA
>CM034701.1:257505836-257522252 GCA_020142125.1 Phrynosoma platyrhinos
CTTATATGCCGGAGCGTCTTATATGCCGAAAAATACGGGGTACTTTACTAGTGTAACAACTAATGCTTCCCACTTTTTCATTAACATTGCTTTCAAAGCTTATGTTGACTGAAAGTTTTCATGTTTTTCTCCATTCTGTTATCCATCCCAAGTGTCCCCTTCAAAGGCAACCAAAGCATGAGGAATGCAACAAGCTACCAATTTTTACATAGAGCAACAGCAGTGAATTACTTTCAAAAGAACTATACAGTCTAGAGGGAACAAATTACTCTAAAAGCTTTGACTTCATACTCCTGTCCTTCATTTATTCTGTTCAGAGAATTATCTGAAGGCACCTATGTACAATAACCCAATGTTAGAAAGGACACAGGCGTTCTTAAAGGGGGCCACGGGTGTGCAATGGAGCACATGCATTAGTTCTGAAGTCCCAAGGTTACTCCCTGGAATGTCCAGTGAATTATTGGTGGTGGAAAAGTTCCTTAGAGCTGCTGGCTGTCAGTCAGAATGGGCAGTTCTTACCTACATGAAACATACTCAGTACAAAGCAGAGGTGTGTGTGTGTGTGCTTGCTCATCCCATATCATGAGATTATTGCAGAAGTGGCTAAGTTTGTATCCTGAGCTGGAGGTCTTTACCTCTGTCATGAAAATAAGAACTGAATTGTTATTGTTGCCTCTGTTGAAAGCTTGCAAAACTTTCCCACTCACCATAATCACAAGATTTGCTATTGACAATATCTGCGATGGCCTAGTTCATATATTACATTCACTCTATGACTGGGTATACAGAAAGAGTGAGAAGTGCTTGCCTGGCCTAAACATACATTTGAGTTCTGTAAACTGGCTATAAAGGTATTGTTACACTTAAATAAAGCAGTTGCAATTTACACCTGAATTGTTTTACGTAGTCCAATTTTATTTACATGTATAACATTTTTAGTGCATTTTATTGGACTTGTCATTGTGCTGATTTGAATTAATCCACAAACAACTCTAGCAAATGTAATGCAATAATAGCTGACCTGGAAGCTTACAATTAGCTATTATGCCAGAAATGTGGAAGCAGAGCACATCACCTATGTGATGGTAACAGTTTCCTTGGAGATAAGTAGCTTGATCCACTTTGGAACAATTGCACCCACAGTGTGGTGGTAAGAAACAAGAGGTGAAGCACTAACATGGATTGCGTACAAGCAAGTAAGTTCATGGAACAGAGAATTTCATCCTGTTTCTTTATGAAACAAGGGAATATCTATCAAATAGCTGTCATTTTCTTTCATTTTCTAAGGCCAAAGCATTGATAATATGAAGGGCCAAAAATGCATCCACACAAAAGACAGAAGGTTATTTTGTCTACTGAGTTAGCACAATTAGTTGGTTCTATTCCTTTCCTAGTAAGATGCTTCTCTTTTGGTTGTTAGTGTTGTTCAACTCATCACACTGAAATTTCATCTTAGCAGTGCTGTATCAAGAGACGATATGGTGTTGTGGTTTTAGCACTGGACTATTACCCTGGTCACCCATGGAAACTCATTTGGTGACCTTGAGCAAGTCATACTCTCTAAGCCTCAGAGGAAAGCAAAGGCAAACCCCTTTTGAAAAAATCTCATTAAAAACCCATGATATGTTTACCAGAGGATGGCCATAAGTCTGAAACAACTTGAAGGCACACAACAGCAGTGCTGTATTGCTTTCCAAAGCTATGTATTCACTGTTTTATGCTCAGTATTACTGCTAAGAAGGTTTAGAAAAGGTGATGGTGCAGAGTTAAACTAGACATTACCTTCTGGAATGGGTAACTATTTTTATTCTTTCACTTTCTGGCCCTCACTTTCTTTGCTGAAATTTAGTCAGTCATCTCATTCTAACATTGCTTGAATTTATCATTTGGTGTCCTGCATTATATTAGTTAAATAAACTGGGATCAATTCAAGTTGGGAACTCAAAATGATTAGTTCATTACTAAGAATTCAATCAAGAACTAATTTTAATTTTGTAACATTCAACTAATAAATTGTTCCGCATTCACAATTCATGCTAATATTAGATATTCAACCAAGTGAGATTCTTTGATGGATAAACTCAGTCTTTTGGATTAAAATGGTACTGCTTTTTGAAGTATCACACATTATTATCTTATCTATACCAATAAAAGGGAATGTCTGTTTCTATCATAGTACTAAGACCATGATGCTTCAACTTCTGAAGCTTGGTATGGATCAAAACAGACCTAATATTATGCATCTTGTGAGTATTTTGCTTTTCATTGATTTGTTAATTTTAATTAATTAAAATAGGTTTGCAGTAATTAATTATTTTAATTAATTAAAATAGGCCTACAGTATCATCTTTACTCACTAGGTGGTAGCTGTCCTTAACTAAAATCTGAAGACTTTACTAGCTACTGTAATTTATGCAGTTTGTGAGGCCCAAATCTGCAAGTCACATGCTCTCAGCCTCAGGGGAAGGCAATGACAAACCTCCTCTGAACAAATCTTGCCAAGAAAACCCCATGATGGATCTGCCTTTGGTTCATCAGACATCAGAAATGACTTGAAGGCACACAACAACAACAACAACAACAACAACAACAGAGGCCCAAATCTATCCAACTTCTTACTGACCTTTCATACTTTATACTGAGTGCTTTTCAGTATTGTAACTTTCCTCATTCTCTTAGAGATATTTATCAGGATTTCAGAAACAACTATTATAGTTATGCTCTATAAAATTTCTAACTTGATATAGTCCTGTCTGTATAAGCTACATGAATGGTAATACCATAGTGAGTCCAAAACATTTGGTATTATTTATCCAATAATTACATTGGCCTCCCTTGGCTTCCTTTTCAGTAGAAGATTGTGTATCCAATATTACTCACTACTTTGGATTGGAGCTCTGGCAGAACTCCCTGGTGTCTGACAGATTTACTTTCAAAGCTTCATATATAAATGTATTGCCATCTCCTTCTCTGTTTTGTCCTTCTTGGAAAGGACAATCAAGAAAAATAGGTTGTATTTGCTTAGGAGAAGAATGCTCAAATTCAGTTCTGTAGCTCAGGTATGACTTCAAGCGCAAAAATGGCATTGTATCTGTATTGAGTGCAACAGAAAATATCTTCTCTGTAATTATTTTTTTGTCATCCAGGCAACTCGGTATCACTTCGCTGGTTATTGTTCTAATATCAGTGGTTGTGTATGTACTGTAGGTCTGCTGAAAGTTTAAAGAAAGGATTTAGATCCATTAAACTTGTAGCAGATAATAAAAAATAACCCTGTTTGTCTGGCATGCAAGCTCATCTTCAGTTCTAGCATACTATTCACTAAATTCAGTGGGAGTTCCTCAGAATGTGGAATTGAGAAATGTCATTTCAAAAACAACAACAACAACAAACAACCCAACTTACATGGGGACTTAGGATTCTAGGAGCTGTGGCCTCCAAAAGTAACTTTTCCAAAGTTTGAATTTCTTCCATTATATATGGTTTAGAAGGACTATAATCCTAGTCTTCTAAATGTTTACACATACCGGTATATAAAACTTTTGTAAAGTGTGAACCAACAGAAAAAGACTGCATTCAGGCTCTGGAAACAAATGGTGTAACACCACCATTGCAGATATCCTCCGACAAAGCTAAGCACTGGTTTTGTCAAAGGAAAGTGTCTGTTCACCAACAAGCCAGATTTTAGAAGCAGAATCACTATAGTTAAAGATGACTTTAACCACAATTCAATTTAAACACAGCAGAAACCATGTAAATTGGATTATTACGCTCTCCAAATATTTTCCACAAAAGTGTTATTGGCATAAATCACATCTATACCAGTTAAGTCAATGAAAATAATAAAAAGCAGACCTCCTCCTCCTCTTCTTCATTCTGATTGTTATCTTAATACCATGCCTTTCCACCAAGTGTGATAAATCTTGGTAAATATAGTTAGAAACATACAAAAAGTCAACATTAGGGTAGTCCGCACTGGCTAAAGAAAGAGGCTTCTAACTGCTTGGAGGTGGGGTGTTGCACGAGACAAAACTGGGTGGAAAGCAAAATGAAGTCACACTCCAGAGCTAAAAACTGGACCAAACAGAAGCTGGGATACTCCGACTCAAAGCAGAAAATGTGCTTCATTGCATTGGACAGCTGAATAACAAAAATGCGTGGTGGCTATAGAAAAGGTAAAATCTGTGTTGAAGATTTTTATGAGAGAATTCAAAAATAAAACTGACAGTTTTAAAACATGTTTCTGCAAATCTAAGGTATACTTGCACTTGAAATATTATACAAAGTTCTAGTCATCACACTTTAAAAATGGTATGGTTGAGTGGAGAAAATGCAGGAAAGGACAATACAAATGATCAACTCCCCTGTGAGAAATAGTTTGTAGCTCGTTGGGTTGGGGGGGGCAAGTGGAGAACATAATAGAAGTATGAACAACTTTGCATTGCATGGCAAAAGAAGGCAAGGAGTTTTTCTCCCTGCTTCACAATACCAGATGCCTAGATACGTGATGGCTATATAGTACTTGCAGTAACAGAAGCAAGATGCATCTAAATGCTCCTTGCTTGAGAAGCTTATGTCTTTGGTGTAGGCATCTGATTGGCCATTCTAGTAATAAAATGCCTGACTAGATAGGATTTTGATCTCATTCAACATGGCTTATATCTTCTCATATTATCCAAGGCAAGCTTCCTTCTCTTTCAGCAAGAATACTAAGAGAGTTTCACTGGAATCATCCTGGAATCATCACTCAGTGCTTTTGTAATGAGTCCACCAGCAGTCTAAGGAGATTATCACACAGAGACGGGATAGGGATGGGATAGCTCCCCCATCCTTATCCCATTCATGACTGCAATTGTGTGAAAGAAATTCAGACATGTCATGCTAATCCGGTCATGTCCTGGCCGTGAAGTGCAACTGTATTAACTGTTAATACAAAATGCCAGAAAATGACAGGACAATTCCACTTCACTCATGGGACACTGACAGGATCAGCATGACATCCTCTGAAACTCTTTCGTGCAATCGTTGTCACTCACGCTTTCTGAATGGGACACTGTCTGGATAAGTGCAGTGTCATTTGAAAGTCCTTCCCGCGATCATGTGGCAAGGATAGGACAGGAATGGGACAATGATCTCCCGTCCCCCGTGTGATAATCTCCTTAGTGAAAGGGGCCAAAGTATGGACAGACTGCAGCAGTTTCTTGGTGACAAAACACAAGGACAACCTATATCGGGGTCTTGGCTGTTAGGTTCTAGGTTACTGTTGCCAGTGGAGTTAGGGATGCATTTCCATAGTGGCTCCCAAGACTTCTGGTAACTTCTTAGAACTGGTGTCCACCTGACTATGAAATTAATATCATATTATATGGCAGTCCCTTGTTATGCTGTTTTTTCCACACAACAATATCTGAAAATATTGTTGGCAGATTGCTTATTTTATTAACTGGTGTAAAAAAATTATTCAGCCAAAATGTCTTGATGTAGCAAGATAAACACAGAAAGACAGGAAAAAACTGTGCTGCTATCTAAGCAATCCATTTGTTCAAATTTCCACATCTCCATTCAGCCTTTATGCAAATGCTATGGTAGACCAGAACTATGATACGAAGTTGAAGTGGGAAAAATAGAAAAGTCTTTTAAAGATAACAGACTGAAGTTGCCCCTAAGTCTGCAGATTTTTGCACAACTTTTTAGGAAGTATCAGAATAGTGCTGATAAAGGAAAAGACAGAAGAAACTGAACTTTTCTAGGAGTAATACGAGGACCATATATGCAAAACACATTGAGTGTAGGCTGACATAGGAGGAAGAAGAACTGGAGCAAAACAGATTGCTCCCATCCCATTTGTGTATTATCACACACAGCACACTTCTCCCATCCTTCTCATGTCAGTGAAGTGTAATGGCCCCATTATTTGGCATTATTGTTGTGGTCCCAATCTGTCTTTTGTGGGGTTGGCTTGAGGTCACCCCTTTGAGACAGTGTTTCGCCCCTTAAGTGGGAAAGAGGAGCATTATTTATTTATTATTCTGACTTTCATCCAACATGGCATCTAAGGTGCCATATAACATTTTAAAAGCACAATACAATTAAAAAAAAAACAGTTAATACAAAAGTTCAGACACAATTAAACAACATTTCTATTTTGCATCCACAAGTTAAAACAGTTAAAAAGAGCATCAAAACATGTTAAAAACAGTATTACAAGATGATTAAAACACAACAAAGTAAAAACACTAAAGCCTTCCCCCAGCTTTATCCTATACCATACACTAAAAGTTTTCTCAAATAAGTAGTTCTTTACCTGCCAGTGGAAAAACAGCAGGGAGTGGGCCAATTGGACCTCCTGGGTAAGGGAGTTCCATAACTTGGGAGAAACCACCAAGAAGAACTTCTCTTGTATCCTTGCCAGTCTTAATACTAGGAATTTCTAACCGCTAGTGTATAATTAGAAATCTGCTCTTACAAAATCAGATATAGATAGAAAGGAAAATAGTTTCCTCACATCTCTTTAAAATGTGCAAGACATACTGTTTGAAAATGAAATAGTTAATTGTCAAATAATAATATTCACTCTTCCCTCCATCCCATGTTCTGGAATCCTAGTGCAAATATAGCTGTTTTAATGGACTGCTCATATGACACTATCTAGCTTTTAAAATTCATGTTCAGTTTTCCAATCAGTTGCAAGAAAATAAGGATCTCCAGTGGCTATTTGACCCTAAATCCCCCACGTTAATTCTCAAAGATCACTACGTCATTTTACGCTACTCTCACTAGAAAGCAGAGGTTTGTAAGCAACAGTTCCAACAAACCAAACAGCAGATGGCATCCAACTATATTGTACTAGCATGAAAGATTAGCAGCCAGAAAGAGTTCATTTATGTTTTTGCTGGAGAAAAGTAATATCCAGCCACCAATGGTGATGGTGAGAGAGAGTCCTCTTCAGGCAACTATTAAGATCTGGGGATGCTGCTGAGAAGGAAACCATATACACACTCATGAATAGGAAGCCTCAGCAATTCTATCTGTAGAAAGGGAAGAGCTCCAGCAGAGGAGACAGAAACTTGTTTACATAATACAGAACTAGCAGGGCACTTTCAATGCTCTTTACTATGATCAATCAACAATCTCCCTTCAGGTTTGTTTATATGTTAGTCCCCCTTGCTTTACTTATGTAGTTAATGACCAATTCCATACCCATTCCCATCATCTATCCTGGTTCTATATATGGCAGGGAAGCTTATCAGAGTCTCAGTCTTCCATATTTATCAGTGAACTAGTCCCTCCATTTTTGTGGACTTTGAGGCCACGTTTTCGGTCCTTTGAGGACTGGCAAGCAGGGAGGGTTAAAATGGTGCACGTGGCCATTCAAACCTATGGGGCTTGAATATTTGCAGATTTCCATTTTCACTGGGAAGGGGGGCTGGAACGGATCCCCTGTGAAAATGGAGGGACGACTGTATAGCTGTAATCTCAGTTCCCTGTCTAATATCCCCAAAGAGGTCTGCTCAGCTTCCTTTCCCTCCTTTCCTCTAGAAATCCTACCAGCAGTACCCCAAAGAGTCCTCTCTCATCTCCCAACCCTTCTTTAATCTTTGCAACAGTGCTCTATTTTCCAATGAACAATGGCAACTCCAGTAAAGTAAAATAAATTGATTGAAATGTTCTTTTTTATTACAAAAAAATGAATTATTTTATATGCTGTTTTTGTCTTATATCAGAAAGAAAACCTATATCTATAAATATTAGTACAACTTTTGATTGCTGTGCTAGGAATTAGATTGTTGCTACTTTGGCAACTTATTCACTGCAACTGAGAAATTTTACCCAACTGTAAGCACAAGAGGTCAATCTCGATCAATATGAAAATGTCTTATATTTGGCATTTTTTTTATTTGGGCCAATGGTGAAACCAGATCCTCTTATAACTATAAATCTGAAAATTAATTTGAATGCTAAAAACTCAAAAATTAATTTATTACTGCTAACCCTGATGATGGAATTAGTTAATATTAGTTAATACATTACTAGACCCTGCAGACCCGATTTACAGAAAATGTTTGAAAGATCCTGCAGCACATTTTATGACTGATAAAATCGAAAGTGTTCTTTATCTTATTGGAAGGTTGTCTTCCTTCAACCCTGAATCCCCCCCCCCCATAAACAACATTCCCCTCCCTCCATTATACAATTCTTTCATAGAGAAGATGGGAATTCCAGAGAACTGAAAATTGTCAGGTTACAAGTTGTATTATGTTACAACTTGTTCAATTTAGTTTTCTCACTATAATGTGTCTCTCCTCTTTCTTTTTTTTTCTGCTCCCCAGTTCCCACCAACACATGCACTTCTTCTTGATGTGTGCTCTTCTTCTTGATGTATGCCCTCAAACTATTTCTGACTTATGGTGGCCCTAAGATGAACCTATCACAGGGTTTTCTTGGCAAGATTTGTTCAGAGTGTGTTTGCCTTTGTCTTGCTTTGCAGCTGAGAGAGTGTGACTTGCCAAGTAGTTTTCATGGTGAAGTGTGGATTTGAACCCTGGTCTCCAGAGTCAGAGTCCAATACTGAAACCTAGAACTTGTTTTTCCAAAAGTGAATAAGCAGTGATGTTCAAAGAATTTCTACAGCTCTCCAGATACCAAACTTCTAGCATTATTTACCAAACTGGGGCTGCTAGCAGTTGTAGACCAGAGATTTCTGGAATGCCAAAAGATTCCCAACCATATGTTAAAAGTAAGTAAAGAATGATATGTTAATTTCAAATACAGGGCCCTGATCCACTGCAAGTACAAAAATAAATGGTTGGATACAAAATCAATGAAGAATAGGGATCTATTAATCTTAATGTAGACGAGAGGGAAAGGAGAAAAGCCAAGAGGTTTTGATGAGGTTGGAGCTATTTGTAAAGAGCCAAAATAATCATTTACTTAAACCCATGGCCTCTCCATGTCTTAGAGGTAGGTGAGGGTATGAGGAAAAACTCTCCACTAAATTATCTAAGTGCTCAGCACTGTGTGAGCCATAATAAAGAGAAAAACTGAAAAGAGAAAGATCACATTACAGAGAGGAGAGACTCATTCAAAGAAGCCATAGCCTTGAGTCTGCAAGATCTGAGCAGGGCTGTTCCTTAGCATGACTTGCAGGTCTCTCATTCATTGGGCCATTATAAGTCAAAGTTGACTTGATTACAGTTAAGAACAACAACTTATATATGGAGCTTGCCCATACAGTATCCTAAAAAGACAATGCTGTTGAACAGTGGATTTCACATGTGAGAGGCAACAAGTAATGTATTCACCACTTTCATAGATTGAATTATGTAATAATCTTACACTGAAAAAACAACATACATTGCTATTACTGTTGTCCAGATATCACCTGAATGTCAATGATATTTATTTATTTCCATAAGAGAAGAAAACTGAGCATAAATTTATACAAGGGGAATGTTGTAGAGAGACACCCAGACACTACTATACATTGCAGAAATTTTCATGCCCCTCTCACTTTTCCACATGTTGTTTTTTAAAACCTGGAACTGAAATATATTTAAATAGTTTTGTTACCACTTGATGTACACAAGAAACTCAGTGCTGTGACAGTGTAGATATTTTTATTATGGTACAAAACCCAAATTAACCAAATTAAGCAGACACTTGTTAATAGCAGAATCATTCATCCCCTTGGCTGTGGCAGGCCTTAAAAAGGTATGGTACATTCCACTACATCTAAAGGTCACAGAAGTAGTAGAATCAAACTTACCTATACGCAATTCCAATGCCACATGATTTCAGATTAAACAGGTTTCTGAGAGGCCACAGAGTCTGTTGGAGAGTACGGTATAGCTAAACAAACAATATCATATAGACCAAGGGGCTATCAAAACATAGCCAGAAGCAAGCACCAATTAGGGTTCTGTGTCTGTTTTCTAGACTATGAACAATTACAGGAGCACCATTACATGTTATAAAATGAAAAGACTATGGTTCGACTGTAGCTCTGGCTACAGAAGCCATCTACTAAAGCTCAGTGAATAGATAAGGAAGACATTAGTTACAGAAACAACCCAACAGACCTATGGTAACACCAAGGGAACTGAAGAGACCCACAGCTGAGATGGGAGAAACATCCATAGAATAATTATCACCCGGACACTCCACAAAGCTATACTTTATGAAAACAGCAGCAAGATGAAAGCCATATGAAATCTGAAAGCCATATGAATCTGAAAGCCATTTGAATCAAAATCCATTTATTTTCTTTCAAAAAAGGAATGCAAAAAATGTGGAAGGTTTTCTGGTTTGATTACACCAAAGTTGAACTTGGAGTGCAGAACCAACAGTGTTCATTGCCTTGAGGACACCATCCCCACAATGAAGCATGATGATGGCAGCAACATGTTGTAGGATTTTTCTTGATAGCCACTGGGAAATCAGTCAAGACTGAGGACAGGATGGATGAGACAACCACAAGGCAATTGTGGACAAAACCTATTTCACTTTGCAAGGAATCTGGGACTGGGATGAAGGTTAACCTTCAGTTAGACAGTAGCCAAAGTAACACCAGACAAGAACCTGAATATCCTAGAATGGCCCAGTCAAAATGCAGATCTCAACCTAGAGGTGTAAATATTTAACTATTTCATGAGAAGAAATAATTTCCATCTTTCTCCATACTACAGGAAGAAATGTATATTACTGAACATTTCTCACTTAGTATTCTCATATCCCCAAGTGTTTCATGAAACTATTCTGCACATAAATACAATTGTGTTTTGTGCCAAAATTGGGGGAGGGTGTGTGAAAAACCACACTGTTGAGCCAACACACACACACATATACACACACTTCCTGATAACCACAAAATTGCTTGAGGAAAAATCATGGTTTTCCCCCAAAAGTGATCCTGTTCACACACACAGAGTCCATGTTGCTTTATGGAAACAATATGTATCTTTGTGTGTAAAAACAGTCTTTCATCCAAAAACACTTACTAGAAACCCAGAAGAGAGGGGGTTTTAAAGCAAAATTACTATTTTTGGTGTTAAAGGAATGATTGTTTTGCATAAAAAAAACAGTGAGGGATTCGGAGAGTTTTGTATTGTCCCAAAAAGGACAATTTTTAAGTAGAATGTACCGTTGTTTCCAAAAATACACATGGGTGCTCTTGTGCAAAAATCATTGTGTGTGTGTGCAAAAACACTAATTTTGTATCTCTCTCACACACACCACACATGCATAAACATGCTGGTGCCTGGAAACAGTGTTCTTTGCACACAGAGAAAACAATTTTGCATTTTAAAAATACCCCCTTGTAGTCTGCACAGAATAATTTCCTGAAACATGTTTTGTTGTTATGAGCCTTCAAATCATTTCTGACTTATGGCAACCCTAAAGCAAACCTATCACAGGGTTTTCATGGCATAATCTTTTCAGAGTGGGTTGCCTTTGGCATCATCTGAAGCTGAGAGAATGTGACTTGCCCAAGGTCACCCTGGTGGTATCCATGGCTGAGCAGGTATTTGAACCCTGGTCTGCCAGTTGCCTAGCCTAACACTCAAGCCACTACACCATGCTGGCTCTCAAAATGTGTGAATATCATAAGTATTTCTAACAAGCATAGATTTAGGGATTGAATATCTAAGTGCATGTTTGTTTTTGTTTATTGAACTTAATAATAAGTTCAGTAAACACAATAAAAATATTTTCCATCTCCACACTGCTGAATATATTTTGTACCCAGCTGTTGGGGGGGGCAATGAGCTTACAGTTGTAAACTCCTTAGCCACTGCATAGCGTGGTATGAAACAGTACATACAGTAAATGAAGCTGCTTTGCTTGCTTGCTTTGTGCATCAAGTGGTAACATTGTCACTTAAATCCATCTGAGTTCAAGATTGTAACACAACAAAAGGGAGTAGTGAAAGTCAGGTGAATGCTTCTGTAAGATTGTATATCTAGAAAACTTAAAATTTCTAGGCTGTTAAAAAAAGAAAGCAGCAAATCTCTGTTTGAGATCTCCCTTGCATTCTCCAACAAGTGTAATATCATGACTTTAATTTGCTAATTTAACAATATGATAACCAAAAATCACATATCTTGATGGCAAATATATATTTCTGTTATACTTTGTCACTTGCTCTAGCATGTTTGTCACAATCAGAGGTTACAGACAAATGTGAAGGATTTTTTCTATACTGTTTTTGAACCTGCCCATTTCCCCCCCTATTGAGTTGTTGATCATTTAATATCACAAATTACAGAGAAATGTGAAGCCCTGACCTTTTGTACTGTTTTGAACCTGCTCATACTTTTTCCTTTTAAGTTGTTGGATGTATAGCATCCCTCTTAATATCTGACAGAGAATCAAGCTGTTGCTGTTTAATCATTAATGCATTAATAAAAATGGAATGTTCTGACACTTTGCTCAGCACCACTGTGAATCACCCAAAATGCAGGGGTGGGTGGGAAGACAGCCTCAAGAAGCAATTTGGAATAGACAGTGGACAAATTTTATAGTATCAGTCCCTATGGGAGATATCTCATCTTTATATATAACATTATCTAGAATTGAACTGTAAAGAAGCTCAACAGTAATGGAGTTCATAATACTGCACTGATTTAGATCTCAGAATAACTAGATCATCCTTTGTGTGCTTGGCTTTATGCTTCCCCCAACCCATTTCTCTTGAAAATCTCCAGGGGAAAAGATTCCACAGTTTCCTTAGATAGTTATTTCCCATAGCTCTTTAATGTAGTTCTCAGAAAGTTGCCAGCAATATTTAACCTAAATCTACTCATTTGAAAACCTTTTCTTGGACTCTATGGAGACTTATGAAGATGATGAATGACCTGTCTCAGAGAAGTCTTCATAAGAACATGGCAATGGTCATGGACAAAGGTCCATGCAGTTTCAATTTACCAGCTGCCAGTGAAATGTCTTCAGATGTTTACAAGCAGGGCTTCACAATTTTGGCTACCTTTGCCATTAAGGAACATTACATTACACATGGCCATCAGTAGTAAAGGAAAGCCAATGCGCATCCTTGGCAAATGAAAAGCACTATCTTTCTTTGGAGGATAAAGAGGATTCAAGAGTTCATTTCAGAATGACCAGTGTTTTCATTTGGTTAACATCTTACTACACATACTTGACTATAAATCAGCTTCATATAAGTCAAGGGCAAGTTTGGGGGCCAAAATTATGGATTTTGATATTGCCTGTGGATATGTCAAGGGTAAAACTTAGAGACATGTACAAAGAACATAAAGGACAAAGCAAAAGAAAATGATGCCAAAGAATTTACAGAATTCTGGCAGGCATGACTGTTCATGCTCACCCTAGAGGCTGGAAAGAAAAGGAGGGAACTATGGTAAATTGTGGCTAAGTGTTGCATGAGGAAGACGACCAGGAACAGGTGGGGAATAAGAAAATGCCCACATGTCAAAAAGGATGAAAAGGCAAAGCAAAGAAAATGGTGACTACATTAGCAGTGATTATAGCTTTTAACTTTAATGTGCTAACTTTGCCTGATTTTAATCCAGAGAACCTGACAAACGTATACACATGTCTTATTCAGATCTTTGAAAGCCTGATTCTTCTTGGTGCTCCAAAGAGCTGCCACTGCCACTATTTTCCTGCCTAACCATTCAAAAAGGTCAGAACTGGCACCATGACATAGAAGATAGCATGGGTCAGTGCTCCTGGGGCACACTAAGTTCTCACCTTTCACCACTCTACCCAGAGAAGGTGATGGTTCCTTTTTTTAATAAGAATTAATGTACAGTACTTATATTGTCCTGTATTTAAAACTGACCCAAAGTTTCTAGACTTATACATGAGTATATACAGTAGTTTTATTCCATGCATTAAAATTCTGGAAGCCACCCTGATTTTACAAAGATATACACCAACACGCTGAATCCAGTTGCTAGCCCCAACTAGTGTAGACCATCTACTCAATGGGATTTATTTTGACTCATTGTTCAACAACTGATTCAATGAGTTCATTCTTGGTGGTAACAGCATTAGTCTTCACTTTATCACTCATCACACCCCCTCCCAAGATGCAGGGGCCATACAGACTCTGTGCTGCCCCTGGGAGTGCCAGATCTGGGCCACACGGCGCAGTCCCAATCTAGCTCTTTGCTTCTCCAAAAATAGCTGGAAAATGCCACTCCGTTTTGGAGTAGCATAAGCCGTCCTTACTGCTGCCACCGCCACTCTTCTGCACCCCTTTGGCACAGTGTGTCTACATGCTGCACCAAGGGAGAGCCCTTACACTGTGCGCCGTGCGGTGGGGTGTGACGGTGGCATTGGGATGGAGTCAGGGCAGCCAGTGTGCAGTCACCCCACCCCAACTCTACCCCAAGCCAGCCTTTGTGGCTGGTCTCTACAGGCCCACAGTTATGATTAGACAATTATTAGGCAAAGTTACTTTTGCCAAGCCTGATTTCCTGTGGAAGATCATCATGTGAAAAGCTATCTGAATTCACCTTGAACATCTCTGTCCGGTGTAGATCTTTTCCATTTTTCATTATAATAAATTATTGACATGAAAAATGTAGAAGATAGAAGCAAAATCTTAGGAAAACTTAGGGGCTCTGCAGACGGCGCAAAGCACCATCTTGAAACCAGGGAAGGGGAGGAGCAGCTGGATGCCAGATGCCCCAACCCCTTCCCGAGGACATCATCAGAGCGTGTGCCGTTGCACATGGCGAGCAATCTGATGACATCCTCCCGGCGCAGCATCTGCACATGCTGCGCTGGAAGAGGTACAAAAGAGCCACATGGCGGCTCTTCAGAAGCCCTTTTCACCGCCTGGGAAAGGAGCGTTATTTTGGCGCTCCTTTCCCAGGTGCCAAAAGGGAGGATTGGGGCCGAGGCATGGGGCAGCCTGGGCCCCAATCCTCCGCTTCCCAGGGCGGCCCATGCGCGCGCAAAATGGTGGCCCGTCAGTATCCCCCCTTAATTGCAAGTTAGCAAAATGAATTTTACATTGCTTCAAATTCTTTGTCTTGAAAATTTTTGGCTGTTTCATCTCCTGAGTGGGATTTTTGTCACACATTTCAAAGGCTGGCATCACATATATTTGTCAGGTTGACAAACCATGGAACCAGGGACATGGTTTAAAAGCACAATTTCAACTTAGGAGGGAAGGATGGATTGTTTGCAAGCTGCATCACTCGACTGACATCCCTACCACACTTAAAAAGAAACAAATTTAAGTCTTGTGGTATATTTGCTCTCCTGGAGAACAAAATTCTTGCAATATTCACTGAAGAGTGTTGTGAAAAGAAGATATTTGTTGAACTTTCTTTCCCACTTTGGTGATTGCTTTTTACAAACATGTTTATAGAGATCTCAAAAATTTGCCCTGTGTTTTTTCAGACCATCTCATTCACATACAAGTGAACACACACAGAGAAAAAACCATCAGGAATTCATTGTTTTCACGTGTATTAATTAAGTGAAAATATAACTGTAGTGAAGAAGCTTGAGGGAAAATAATAATTGGCCCATAAAAGAATCAAGTAATGTGTCATTTTTACACAGTGAAGATCTGCCAGCCTTTGCATTTAGAAAGGTAGTATGGCATCCCACTTTACAGGGTGAGTACATACCAATGATATTGATTTGCACATTGCAGCATAGGATAATGCTTCCTCTGTGCTGCTTATCTGAAACCCCTGCCATGTCCCTGAAAGAAAGATTTAGCTCTAAGAAGTTTTGAGAATACAGAGGGAGAATTTGAAAGCCCCTGCCCACGATGCATTTTTGTGTAAAGTCAAAGTCATTTTCAAATTATCCACAACATATGAAGAACAGAGATTATTTTTTGTAACATGAGTCAATAATTAATAAATCAGCACCTGTGTATATATACTCTGTCAAATTATTTAATAATAATAATAATAATAATAATAATAATAATAATAATAATAATAAATTTTATTTATAGCCCACCCCTCTGCTCGGCAATCGGGGTGGGTTACAGCATTTTAAAACATACAAAGTTAAAAACATTCCCTCATCCTGGAATCCCCCACCCATCCCCTAATCTCAAGGGTCAGCCTGGAAAGCCAACATGGCAAAAGAAAGACCATGTATGTTTACCAAATGATTTTGGATGGAAAAATCTGATCTCCATTAGAGTACCAGCAACAGGATCAAGTATTGGAATCCAAACAGAGAATCAAAGCACATTTACACTATAGAAATAATGGAATTTGACACCACTTTAACTGCCATGGCTCCATCCTACAGACTCCTGGGATTTGTTGCTTTTGTGAGACACCAGCACTCTTTGGCTGAAAAGCCTGAAGATCTGGTAAACTACAGATCTCAGGATTCAACAGGATGGAACTTCGGCACTTAAAGCAGTCTCAAACTGCATTATTTCTACAGTGGAGA
>CM034701.1:257529376-257580959 GCA_020142125.1 Phrynosoma platyrhinos
TGGTTTTAAGGACTATTAACAACATATTCATCAACATCAATTTCAACATGTTTAGGCCCTTCCTGTTAGAAAGATGAGATCAGAGAAGCTTCCCTGACATGGGAACATTTTCATTCTCCGCTACCTTGAAGTCATAACAGGCAGGTATTTGTAGCACATGCCTAGTCCCTTCAGTATTAAAGTAACTATTGGTCTCCAGCATAGTCCTATGTTAGAGTCCAATGCAAGGAAGGAAGCAGAGTAAACTTTCCAGTTTTACAGAATTCAATCTGGTTTTTAAACAAAGATAAGTCCTGGCAATGGAAGAAAAAAAAATGCTTACTTGATTTTGGTAAAACAGATATCAGAAACCTTAAGAACCCTGCTCTATATGCCCTACACAGATCATATGTGTGGCTATATGTTTCCTCTCTAAGATCCTCCACATTATATTCTCTCAGCAAAAAGTTTTTTCTTTCTCCACTTTACAAACTTTAGGGCTGATAAAGCACAAATTGAAGATGACAGGCAAAACAATGTCTGTTTGACATTGGGAATTGGTAATGGTCCACAGAGTCTTTCACCTTTAGGCTGCCAGCTCACATTCAACTAAGTTCAGTTATAGTAATGACTGAACATTGTTATTGTCTGAAAGCTGTTCACCAGTATCTATGAAATGAATGAAGATTGCAGTTCCCAGCAGACAGAAATCCAGATCTCCAGGGCTTCAACCATATGAAAGATTCTTGCTGGAGTACTATCTTTTTCCAGAAGAATGAATACACAACAATAATTATCCAGCTAGAAGACTGGCAGCACAAAATCATGGTGGAACAAAGGTTTCTCATAGGCACTGGTATCACCCATGTTTTGCTATAGGATATGCTTACACTGTACTATTAGGACTATGGCTCCTATTCCTATCCACAAGACAGTACATATTCCAACCAAATTGTATGCAAAGATGTAGTTATACCACACTTTTCCTGATTTTAAGGAAGAAAACTTGACCTAAACTTGAAAGGTTTCACTGAAACCATCTTTCTGAGATTACAGCAGATGAACCAATTAGCACTTCATATTTGAGAGAGATTTGCATACTCTTCCAAACCAGAATAATATTAATAGGTGAAGTGCAAGATGTGAAATTGGTTGAGGAGGAGTTATGAAAGACAGATAAGTGAACCTTCTACATCCTTTCTGGAAAAAGGATTAATTACTCATATATCCATTTTTTAAAATGTCAATTACACTGACTGTTACTTGGTTTCCAGGCTCAATTGATAGTGCTTGTTCCCAAGTGTGTGTGTATGTGTTGTGTGTGTGTGTTGTGTGCTTTCAAGCCATTTCCAACTTATGGCAACCTATCATGAAGTTTTCTTGGCAATACTTGTTCAGAGGAGGTTTGTCATTGCCTTCACCTAAGGCTAAGTATGACTTGCCCAAGATCACCCAGTGGGTTTCCATGGCCAAGCTGGGAATTGAACTCTGGTCTCCAGAGTCACAGTCCAACACTCAAAAACACTACACTACACTGGCTCTCGTGTATAGATATCTACATGACTTTGGACCCGAATAGTTACAAGATCATTTCTTCCAAATATGATCCCACCTGGCTAGAGACATTTGAAGTCTTTAGCCACAATTGGATTAAATGACTCACATCCATCTGATACATGGCTAATGGGAACTTACAAAAGTTGCCATCTTGGATGGGGCACCCACTTCCTGGAACTTCCTACCTCAGGAGAGCGATGAATTCCCCCCCCCCCGAACACACACAAGGCTGGGAAAAACTGATTTTGTTGCATTGAATCTCATCACCTCCATTTTCATCACACCTTTTATTAATATCAAGTTGTGAGACTACTCTTACTCCCCTATAAGAATGCATGTGTATTTTCTATATTCATTCTCTGTAATGAACAATTTATTCAAACAGTATCCCTAATGTACATTTTCCAACATATTTTCCTCATGGGCTCAAGTAAGTATATGTGTGTGTGTTTGTTTTCCATATAGTAACTATTTACATTTTTAACATTCATGCATTATTTTGTGTATATGAAATGTACTGCAAACCTCACAAATGTTTGAATTTTTGAGGAAAAGTGTACTTTGTTTTTCATTTTATTAGCTATCTTAAGTGCTCCAACTGACTGGAATTAAATTTGAATTAGATGGGAGCTCAGAGAAATTGGTAAAGTGAAAGTGAAATTGAAAGATAAGAAAACAGGTGCACATATAATCAATAATATGTGTCTGTATTATGTTTTTCTTACCTTCATGGAGAAGAACCTTTTAGACATTTAGGATTTTTCATGGGACATGCTTGCCATTATTTTGGAAGTTTCAAATATCTAGCAGATTCATATTTAATGGCACAGATAATGTCTTGGTCTAAAATGTCTTTTAAAACATTCTTAGTCTAAAATTCCTTAGATGCCATTTTCCTCCAATAATAGTAATAGTCTATATATAATTATAATAATCTGTATTTATTATAAGAAAGGGAAGGAATGTTAAGGTGTGGATTCTTATATTTTCTATCTGTATATAAATGAGTCAGTGCTGGTTAAATACTCTGCTTTACATTTGTTATCTTCTGAGGTTTTTTATTGTGACCTTTGCAATTTAACTGTCATCAAAGATAATCAAAGTAGTTGCTGAAGTGTATTTAGATAATCCATCTCATCCAAACACTCCTAGATAGAGATACCATGGCATATACTGTCCAAAAAGTATCCAGTATATTGATGTTCAAGGATATTCTCCCCCTGACCCGGACATCTCTGCATTCTGCAGGTATGACATAACCATGCCTTGTTGCAAAGGTAGGTACCATTCCAACCTAATTGGTGACTCTCGCCTCCCGCCATTCCATATATGAACCAAAGATTAAACACACCTGCAAAGGAATGCCAAGGATCAAGCACCCATATGGTGAGTTTCATCTCTCCAAGAAGTCTAACCATATTTTCAGGCTGTGCAGAAAAGAGATGTAGCAATTTTTACTAGTGAAGCAGAGATCATCACTCTAGTGGCCATCTCAATCATTAAACACACACCAACTGGGCTCAGTGGGAGTGAACAATCAGGATATCTATTCCCCAGGCCATTCCCCCATTCCAGAGCTCAACTAGAATCACCTAGTGACAGAACATAAATTGTTTACAATTAGGTCAAGAATATCCACAAGAGCCATTTTTTAAAAAGAATCTAGGCCAATCTGTCTCCTGAGGAGAATCAGTTGGTCAAGTCCCAACAAAATCCCATTGCTAGCTCAGAACTATACAAGATTATTCTACTAGATAATCATCATCCTACTCAATATAGAAAACTAGGTCAAAAATATTCCCAGCAGAATGTCTTGGAGATCATGAAGTCTTCAGTCTTCAGCCATTCCGAGCAAGGATGAGCTCACCATGAATGTTGTAATTCCCCAGCGCAATAAACTGAAGGGATTCCAGTATTATTTCCATGAATACCCCAGCTCAAGAGAGGGTAGAACATCAACAGAATCCCCATCCTGTTCTAGACACTCAATTTGAGACACTCAATTTGAGAACTACAGAATCACAACAGACCACTGCAATTCTTCTTCTCCGTTACACAGAGAATTCAGATGGGCAATGGAAGGATATATTTACTCATCTTCCAGTTTCATCCAACCATATTTTTGTGGAGAAAAAAATCCAGGTCATCAAACATCTTAGGATAAGAGCATGATGGTTCTTTTCCTAGTCTCTGAACTGACATTCAGCAGTACTACTTTCAGACAAGAACCAAGTCAAGATTATTTGAGCTGCCTGCACTGAGAAATAGTTTGGGATAAGTCAACTTCCTGTTGTCCTCCTGGTTCCCCTGACCATATTTTCCTCTCTCCTCTACAGTTGCATAATCTATTCCTCCTCCCCCCACTCTAGTTCTCTCCACCTACCTATCCCCACAGTTTAAAACACATCCCTCTCCCGAGGAGGCAATAACCCCAGCTGTAGAAGCTTGGGAAAATCCAGACAATCAAATATAGAGAACAACCATGGATTTCCCTTCCTCTTCTCCCCCTCAAATAACCAAAATCACTCTTACTCTTCATTTACCCCAAAAGAGTTCCTCCAAAGGGGTGACCTGCTTTGAACTCACCTCTTCAGCAATAAAACTATAAAGTCAGCTTTCTCCTATGCCAGCCAACCCTTTAGGCTAAGTTCCAGGAATTTGATGCAGGAGATGGTAGGATGTCCCTGGGGGGGGGGGAATCCTGAGTTACAGGTCTGATTCTATTAAAAGGCACACTCTCTGGGTCAAGGGATCATTCTGGAGCAGTTATTGGTAATAAGGAGACCAGCAAGATGGCAAAGCACCCTTACTGTCTTCTGTGGCAGATGGTTTCTCTTCATCTTCTTCCTCCTCTCCTCATGTGTGTATGTATGTGCCTTCAAGTCAGGAGTGCTTATTAATCCTTCCTTTAGTCATTGATAGAGATGACATAAGAAACATCATAGAATGTTCACAACATTTTAACTGGCCAAAAAGAGAATGTTTGCAAGCAGTCTTGCTTCTGATAATAGAGAAAGTGACTGGAAGAGCAGGTACATTGATTTCTGAGAAGCTAAGTGGAAAGCAGCATGAATCCATGAGGCTAAAGGACAAAAAGCTCAGGGTACAGCAGGATATAAATACCTCCAAGAGTGTCTGTCCTTCCATCTGTCTAATGGTGGCTGGCAAGGCTGAACTCCAAGCATCTTCCCAGTTCTATAGATTCTCAGGGTAGGGACTTCTCACTAGTAAGACCATAATGTTCCATAACTGCCATCTCAGAAGTTCTCTAAATGACACCTCATACACTTTCAATTCCTTGGTTAAGGTTTATTCATTTAATTGTCAGTGGGTATTATTTTAAAATTTGCTACATAGAATGTATGGTGTGGTTCAGTTTTTTGTGATGGTGACAGTGGTGGTATTTTTTGATTAAAATATGTGTTTAAATGTTTCTGCATATATAACTATTTAAAACTTTGAGGAAAAGCAGTTTACAAATGTCATTTTCCAAGCACACAGATTCAAGAAAACATTCAGCCATTTTAAGTTAGGCATATTTTTGTAGACATCCAAGCTAGAGTTGCCTTTTATATTGCACTGTACTGTGACCCACTTGGATAGTTGTGTTTTTGTGAGGGGGGGGTTAGTGAAATGCTTGCAGAAAAATGTTGTAAGAATATTTTTCCTTTCCACTTCTTCCCATCTTCTTGAAGACTCAGAAAGTTTTTGAAAAGTAAATAATTTACATATAACAAAATGTAATTTGGGTACTGAATATACAATTTCTCTCTCCCCCTTTATTCATGTTTTATTTCTCAGATTCACTCAACTGTCTGCTTTGAAGAATACCACGCACACATACACATATATATACATATGTATAGACATATACTTCAGAAAACATCATGACACAATGAATTTAAGTTCTTTAAAGCCAATACTGTCACAGCATTTCCACTGGCTTTTGTGCTTGAATTTTTTTTAATTATCACTGCGCTTCCAAATTAACAGTCCCATAGAAAATTCATCATAAAATGGTAAGCTTCACAGAAACTTGGCTGAAGTTTCAATATACAAAAGAAACACCAAATGAAACTATGTGTTCACAAACTATATACTCTGGTATGAGAATATGTAATTTTCTGACAGATGCATTCAACTGTCAAAAAGATAATCTAAAGTGAAGGCTTCCTACCATTGTTTTGATACCTCATGCTGTGTTGGATTAACCATTACATTAAGGGTGGAGGGTTAAGGTTATCTCCCACCAACATATGCTTCCAAGGACATGTTTGTCAAGATAATATGAATGGGAGGGAAACACTTTAGGCAGATGCATACCACTACCTGCACCCCATCATCCCCCTCCCCAAATGTCTCTAGGCTTTTCTCTTTTTTTTTGGCCCTTCTGTCAAGTTGGTTTTTGGGAAAGAAATCCAGACTTTTACAGCCTGAAGAGAAGGCTTAGTAATCAGTTTAAGGGTACACACAGTGTAAAACTCCCATGTGTATAGTCTTCCTGCAAATGCCTCCCTCCCTATTCAAACCAGTTAACATTATCAGAGGAATGCAGAATGAAGAACCTCACATTTCTTACTAAAGGTGTAACTCTGGCTTTCATATACTATGAAGTATACTTGTTTTTTTTTTTGGAGGGAGGTCTGCCAGTGCAATTGGAGACCTTTAAAGATTATGGGACATGACAGGGGAACAGCAGTTATTGTCCAAATTACATAAATTACTCAAAATTGTAGAAGTCTTGTTCATAATCAGATGGAGATTCACACTAAGGTTAGGGGGAAACTAGTTACTCTATGAGGTAAGTGATTCAAGTCTTCATGGTGCCCCTTCCATCTAACAGAACTACTAGCATTTAAGGCCAATATTGTTTTTTTTTCCATTCATCTCTCAATATTAATACATCAGTTACATCATGTTTGCTTGCGGCTAGTTGGAAATCAGCCTCCATTGGCAGTTGTGATCTTTAGTTGCTATCCAGTTCCTACATTCTACACCCAGTTTTCCTGCCTTTACTTTGATTCTATAAATACCTGGCAACTACCCCCCCCCCCCTTTACAAGTCTTCTTTCTTCTCAGACAGCTGTCTTTAGAATTGATAATGGAATAATCTCTGAATTTTTAGTATTCCCTCCCTTAGCTGTTGGTTTGTTTATTTTTCTTAGTATTGAACCTAATATGACCCAACACCAAACATATACCAAATCTCAGCATCTCAGCACTTGCTGCTGATTACTCTAATGTTGTGTTGGCAATCCATGTGCATGTCAGTCATAAGCCCTGCATACTTTGAATGTTCTGCCACAAAAACTATTTGACCCATTATACTTCCACAACATTAAGAAATGGATAAATGGTGTTGAATTAAGACAGGACAAGAGAACTAACTTGTTTTTGTCTACTCATATCAACCTGAATAGAGAAACTGTCATCCGTACTATTCAGTCCCCTTACAGTTTTGGAACCAGAGCCGTCACTCTGCATTTTGTTCTCAATTTATAGATGTCAAAAATTCCACCCTGTAGTCACATGGCTATATTTAGAATGCAATTTTGGTAGCCTAATTCATTTTTAAGGAGATGAACTGTGAATATTATATGACTTTAAATCAAATGGCATAAATGGCACCCATTATATATACCATAATAAATTGTAATTTTGTATAATTTAACTATTCTAGATAGCAAACAGCCTTGCATTAGAAAGGTGCAGTGATCATACTTTAGAGGGGAATATTTTTTCTGAACTTTGTAAGTAAAGGTAGTATGAATAACTTGTTTGTTATGGATCTTTGCTCTTGCCTTGTTCCAATTAATACAGAAGATAGACACCCAGGGAACAGCAAAAGAGAATCCCAAATGGATTGTGGCAGCAATCAGGGAGGAAAACATTCAATAGCAGAGAGCATACTTTGTATTCAGAAATGTTAGCTTTGTTTCCAAAGCTTTTCCCTAGTAGGAGGGCTGAGAAAAGTCACCATTTTAAAAAAAAGCCTTGGAAAACTATTGTTAGTTAGAATATACAGTCATGGGTCAGACATAATTATTCATTTGACTGTAGGTAGAGAGATCTTGTAGACCTTTGAGACTAACTGAAAGACGTTGACAGCATCAGCTTTTGCAGACTTTCTGTATATACTCAACTGTAAGTCGATTTCATGTATAAGTCAGGGGCAGGTTTGGAGGCCAAAATTATGGATTTTGATATGATCCATGGATAAGTCTAGGGTAAAATTTAGGGGCATGTAACAAAGGATCTAAAGATGAAGCAAAGGAAAAGAATGACAAAGAACTTCCAAAATTCCAGCAGGCATAACTGCTTGTACTCACTACAGGCTGGATGGATAAGAGAATAGAGCAAGATCAGTGCTTCCAGGACAGATCACACTCTTAACTTTCACCAGCAGATGGTTACCTTTTTTAATATAAGAATTAAAGTACAATAGTTACATTGACCCATGGATAAGTCAATTAAGGTTTTTTGGGTCAATTTCTTGACTAAAATTTCTAGACTTAAACATAAGTATATACAGTAAATCTACTTCCTCAGATTCATTTGGGAGTAAACTTAAGTCTACGAAAGCTCAGGCGGCTTTCTTTCTTTCAGTTAGTCTCAAAGGTGTCACAAGATCCCTCTACAAACTGATTCTACTGACTAACATGGCTATAGTTTTGAATTCACTTGACTGTGTGTAAGGTAGATTCATATTTGTTCTTGTGTGCCTTCAAGTCATTTCTGCCTTATGGCAGTCCTAGGGGAAATCTACCATATGGTTTTCTTGGCAAGATTCTTTTTAGAGAAGGTTTGCTTTTGCCTGCTTCTGAAAATGAGAGTGTGAGACCTAAAGGGTTTCCATGGCCAAAGCAAGGATTCTAACCCTGTTCTTCAAAGTTGTCATCCAATGCTCAAAGCACTACAACATGCGGGTTCTCATGCCCATATGACTTCATAGGTCCAAAAATATGGTGGGGGACCTCTTAAAGCCCCCTAGCGTCACATGAACTTGGACACTAATAAAGCTGCCTCATGGGCCATTCTACGTGTGAAATGCTATTTGAGGTGATTTTTGTGACCTAAGTCTTCTCAGTGGTGACTTTCTGACTCTGGAACATGTTGCAGACAATCACACCTAACACTTTTTTTTTTTTTTTGTACTTTCAGTTGTCTGTAAAGTCCTTTTTGTTCAACCTGTGCTCTTTGATCCATTTATTTATTCTCATTAGTTTCCAAGCATCTTTTTCCCCCTCCATTGATTCTATGTTACATCATTGATTAGCATTTTTGCATTCTGATTACATAAACATAATTTTATGTTTAATTTTATACTCTGAGACTGCTCCTTTAAGAGTGACTTACATCCCCATTTAAGTTAATCATACTTTTTATCCACTGGAAAACAGATAAATTAGATCCCTTCAAAAGAACAAAGGGCAGACTTTCCAGGGTGTAGGTGCATCATGAGAATGAAAAACAGTTTAACAAAACAATATCTATTCTGAAAGTGTTTGAATTTTAATCAGGGAATACATATATAAAATACACACATATACCTAATCATCTTCAGAGTTATGTTGACTCTTCAGGTGTTTTTTCTATCTTTTAACATACCAAGAAAGCTGAACCAGTGACCATTTTAATTCCTCAAAGAGCATTGTACCACCAAGTAAACACTTTTTAAATAATTCTACTCCTACAAGGGTATATTTTCTATTTAATTTCCAGAAACATCACTCTGTATAGCAACCTATCCAACCATTGACTGCTGAAGATAGATCAACTGACAATGAGCTATCACTGCTTGGAACAGTTTATTGTTATTGTTGTTGCCATCATCATCATCACCACCACCACCACTATCACCACCTCCATCTCCACCACTACTAAAAGCAAACTCAATTTGCCAAGTGCCAATCCTTATACAGCCAAAATGACATTATCCTTGCATCTTTGCCAAAGCAAATTGGTTGATTATCTGTTAATTAACTGTTGCAACCTTCTTCTAAAGATTTCTGAAAGAGTTGTGAAAGAGCTTAAAATTAGTCCAATCTCTCTGGTAGTGCCACAATTTTTATCAGTGCAACCCTCCCAAATCTTGCAGTTGCCCTTATTCTGACAGTTACCTAAAAACATACTTTCACTAGTGCTGCAGACCAAGTCACACATAGCAACACTGCAGACTGATATCTGGTTTATCCTCACATTAATCCAAATACACCAACTATGATTTTTTCACCTAAATCTCAAAAGATCAGAAGCAATTTCTATTAGTGTAAAATATGAATGCAACACAGGAGCCTATACTTCCTCATCACCACTGTCCTTTTTATATTAATATTTATATTCTCTCTCTCTCTCTCTCTCTCTCTCTCTCTCTCTCTCTCTCTCTCTATATATATATATATATATATATATATGAGTACTGTTGCCATAGTTGCAATACAGCAGACTGTTTGGTTTACCCTGTAGTGACAGCATGCAATATCTGAGTGACATCTGTGGCTGCTTCATGTCCACTTCACAAAAAGCACACATGCACATGAGGGACCATATATAGCTTAGGACCAATAGCAACATGAAATAGGCCTTTGTCTAACTGGAAAGTAGCTAAATGCTTTGCTATACTATAGCCTTAATGGATTTCACAGTCTTGCAATTTTATCTACAATATTCAAGAAAACTTGTTCAGACTCTTCTTGTACAGTATATAGAATTCTGTATGCTGTATGGCTTCTTCACAGTGGCTATCAAAATGATAAGCAGTATGTGTGTGTGTGTGTGTGCGTGCGCACGCGTGCATTTGCAGTTGACCTAGAAGTCTATGGGCACTTCTACATGCATGGAAATAATGCAGTTTGACAGTGCTTTAAGAGCCATATCTCAATTTTAAAATTCTTCGGATTTGTAGCTTTGTGAGGTGCCAGCACTCTTTGACAGAGATGGATAAAGACCCTGTAAATCTACAAATTCCAGAACTTCATTTTGTCCTCTTCCCTTCAGCTACAACTACCTAAAAATGAGCCACCACAAAGCTGAAATTGAAACAGAAGTAACTGCTGTTTTCTGTTTTCATCTATTTGCTGTAATTTTCAAGGATTTAGAATTGGAGAGGCACTACCTCCCAGTTTGGGGGGAAAATTGTGGTAATAAATATGAGTTTGAGGACAATCTTTTTTATCCCAAGACATTTGGTGTTGTGGGGAGGATTCAGACAGGCTGAATCCAGCATGAGCTTGGGAGGACACCAAAATGCCCTTGGGGCCACATGGAACCCTCAGGCTGCAGTTTCCCTATCCCTGTCCTAGATGGATTGGGATTGTCTCAATCTGGAATAAGATCGACATAATTCTAAGTAACATTCCAAAAAGGCATATTCTTTCTATAGCATAAATTAAACAATGTATAAATTATGCACTTTGTAAAAGCCTTAATTTTATTATTTTTTAAAAAAAAATCCCCCAAAGAATGAAGAAAATAACTTTAAGAGCTAGATCAGAGATGGCCCTTCAAATGTTGCTGGGTTGTAACTCTCATAATCCCTTACCATTCTGTCTAGAGATAAATGGATCTGAAGTCCAACAAGATCAGGAGGGTTGCATACACCCCAGCCCAGGCTGCACTAGATGATAAATTTAAACAAGGGAGTAAATATTAGTAATGGCAGAAAGACAGGAAGAAATAAAGTTCATTTGGTTTCCACATCACAGATGACTGATAACACTATTCATCCCTCTTCCATTTTTGTTGTTGTTGTCTTTCACTAGACATGTACATTATTTTTTCTGAAGGTCTGAAACCTAGCTTAGCCATAACAATAACAAGACTCACAGTTCCAATTTTGGTAAAAGACTCCATACCTGAACAAAGAAGATCCCTGACTCTTAACAATCTGAAGATTACTAGCAATACAACTGTAAATCATGCAACTCTTTGTTTTTATGCTATTTCAGGTTACAAGTTTAAATTGCAATGGTGAAAGATATCATAGGTTTATTATGATCGTTCAAACTTCACTATTTGCCTTGTGCAATCACCATGAGTCAAGATCAACTCAAAGGCAGTTAACAACAACAAATGCATCTGAAATGCTTCCCCATTTATTTACTTATTTACATCTCCAAATTCATACTTCTGTATGCATGTTTGTGACATATTTAAAGTTTGGAAATTCTATTTAATTGGTTATGCTGACTAGGTCTAATAGGAGATGTACTGCAATATCTGGAGCATCAGACGTTACCCACTCTAATATACAACATCCACCAAATTATAAGAAATAAGGACACTAAAATATGATGTTAGTGATCCTGTTAGCATGAAGACAGTGATATCACAAGAAAGCCCAAACAAAAGCAGCAAGACAGAACAGAATGCAGGTTTGACAAAACATAAGCTGGGAAAGGGCCAACATAGTAGAAATATGTGTGATATTGTGTGATGTGTTTTAATATTATAACAGTTTGATTTTATTTTAAGGCTCACTGTTTGTACGTTTTTAATTGTATTCTATTTAAATTGTGAGCCCCTTTGAGTCCCAATTTATTATATTTATAAATATAACAACAACAACAACAACAATAATTTATTTATATCCCGCCTTTAGCCTTGACCATCAAGGCGGCTTACATATAAAACCAAATACATAAAAACCATACAACAATACAAACAAGACAATTTACCCCCCATTAAAAATACATTAAATTCAAACAACAAACAATTTCTCACTCAATTTATAATGTAAGAAAACTATGAAGGTTTATTTCTCTAGCTATAGGACATAAGCACACGAAGACACTTGCAGAATTTAAGTGCATGCAATTCTTTTATGATATGCATGCATACTTTCATATTCTAGTTTGAGACATGACTGGGAATTGGAGGAAAACTCCCATGACATACAACTGCCCTGAAAAAAACTATGTGGCAATTGCTATGTTCCATACTTATCCTTCAAGAAAAGGCCAACATATGGCATTACAAACTGTTAGGCTGTAATACTAATTTCCAGCTGCCCTCCAAATGCAACTCCTATCAGCCCTACTCAGCATAGTCAAAGGTGAGAGAAGATAGGATCTAGAGTTCAAGAGGATGGGGCAAGCTTGTTTTCTGCTGCTCCAGAGATTAGCATGTGGAGCAATGAAGTCAACCTACAGGAAAAGAGATACCACCTGAACTTTAGGAAGAACTTCCTGACAGTAAGAGCACTACTGTTCAAAAGTGGAATATGCTGCCTCAGAGATCGGTGGAGTCTCCTTCTTTGTAGGTTTTTAAACAGATGCTGGATGGCCAAACCAGGAGTGCTTTGCTTGTGTCTTTCTGCATGTCAGAGGGTTGGACTGGGTGGCCCTTGTTGTCTCTTCCATCTCTATGGTTCTATGACTTTAATGTCTGGAAAACTATAAATTGTCCACAATGGGTAAAAAGAACCTACAGATCTGATTAAAAGTCTTTTTGTAATACCTGATTTGATGGAAAGAAGCTATGTTGGAAGAATCTCAATCATTATGAATCAGATGTACCACACTCACTAGCCTCAGTACATTTTTACAGAGGCATCCATGAGCTCACGAACATCTATTATAAGTGACTCACATATCTGCAGTGAAAAGCAAATATAACAATATATCTTGTATATTTCCAGTAGTGAATAAAGAAACACAGCTGTTTGTTTAGTTAACAAAAGGCTGGCCTGCCCTTCACAACACAGCAGTCAATGCCTGACTCCTGATCACACAGGGGAATCCTCCCTTCCTGATCAGACTAAAAAAGATTAATTGCCTTGAAAAAGTTTACATAAGTGCATTTAAATGAGCAGAGAAAAGACATGTGTCGCATGGTAAACATCTCCAGTAAAGCACAATTGATTCAATCTGTGTGAAAGAAGTAAAAGAACAACAACAAAGCAAATGGGTTTTACTGTTGTTATTTAATTTCATTTTCTGCCACTTTCATTTACTTGGTACATCAGTCACGTATGCATCGGGTAGGAGGTGGGGGGGAAACCCCAAAAGCATTCCAGATTTGCACTGAGAACAGGAGGCAAGAAATCTATCAGCAGGCTTTTTGGAAGCACATACACCACAGAAAGATTGTGCAGATTGTCAAACATTCCCTGGCACTGATTAATGTGAAAATCAATGTGGGCCTTCTCTCAGGAGTAAAGGGAGCGGGATAAGGCTCATTGCTCTTAAGCGGAGTAAATGGTTTTCTAGATCCTGAGATGATGTTTGGAAAATTAGGCATTATGTTCAAGCCTTCTATGTTTTCAGATCAGAAAAAGAAAACAAAATATAGGAGAGACTCAACATTTATCAGAATATATAGTTCTGCTCCTATAACTTAGATAAGCTGTGTTTCCTGAAACATTGCCCAGATCCTACAGAAAGTGGGTAGAGCTTATTTTCATTCTAGTGAGCAGAGGTGCCCTTGCCATATCAATGGGTGTTAAGATTGGTGAAGACAATGCTAAGACAAGTAGGAGCTGTCTTTAAACTGATGCTCAATGCTAACTGCTATTGTTTTGTATGTAAGCAAATGGAGTCTCCACACAGAAATAAAATACAGCATGTCAATCAGCTCCAGATTTGCCCCAATAAGTCTTATTTGTTTATAATTTAATAATGATTACATATTATATTATTACATTACATAAGTTAATATTGCACAAACTCTCACTGTGTATGCGCATGAGTATGCATACACCTTCAAGTTACCCATCAACTTATGGCAGCCCCATGTATTTCATAGGGTTTTCTTAGGCAAGGAATACTCAGAGGTGGTTTTGCCAGTTCCTTCCTCTGAAATATAGTCTACACCACCTAATATTTGTTGGCAGTCTCTCATCTAAAGTACTGACCAGGGCTGACCTTGCTTATCTTCCAAGATGGGATTCTGTGCCTTTAGGATGCTGCACAAATTATAAGATATACAATATTGGTTGATATTTTGTACCCATTGTACCCATGATTCCCTTGCCTAATACACATAATTTTATCAACAGAACACATACAAAAGGGGGTATTGCCCCATTTGTTATTAAAGCCATAATTTTACTTCAAGTTCAGCCAAGAAAAGTGCAAAAGGGCTGCTTGCTCATTGCTCACCTCCTCAAATGTCCCTTCCTTATTCTCCAGGAACAGAAAAGGACCTGTGCAATATGATAGAAACTGGGATTCTTATGTGGGTCACAGATCGAAGGAGGAGGCTTCCTGTCCCTTAAGACATGCAGCTGCCCAAAGGCAAAATTCTGACCTCAAATATTTCTAAGTCTCACTGGCACCTCAAGGCAGAACACGAAATTTATTATTCAACTATGACAGCAATTCTTAGCTTGAGTCGCAACATGGAAATAGTTATTAATTTTATCAGTTGGCTTTGACTGGCCAAATTTATTCCTAGAACTAGATTTTGAGTCCTCTGCACAGATCATTAAATTAAAGAGGACAGTGATAAAGCTACATGTAAAATAAAATCTCCACATAAACATGAACAAATATTAGTTTAGTAAACTCTTTGGTAGGCCAACATTACCTTTTTAGTAATTTTAGAGATGTCAGAAAAAGATATGTTAAAATCAAAAAAGTCTTCTAGAGCAATGCTATTCAAAAGTGGTGCTCAAGGGACCATTGGCTGCTGGTCCTTGTTGAGGTTCCAAAAACGAAACAATTGTAGCCAATGGGCATAAATATGGTACTGGTCCCTAACGTATGGTTGGGAGGATTACCAGTCCCACAGGACATATAGCTTCAGATGCATCAATCTATAGAACCTAAGCACTGTGCATATTATAAAGTGTATTGTGCCAAGTATTTGCTTTGGCGTGCAAAATGAAAATATTTTATATCTGGTTTGAACACTCCATTACAGACTAGCGACCACTTGCAGATGACTAGAAAACAGGACAAAAAGAAAGCTCAATCTGCCTACATTTTGCATATGATACACTAATTTCTTTTGTTGTCATGTCTGACTAGATAGTTTATATATATATGAATGCAAATTTAGAGCTAATGTGGCACTTCCTCCACAATGAATTTAGAAAGGTACCAACTTTTAGTATCCAATTTCTCCTGGCATTTTAGCTGGCTTTCCCAGGAGTTCACATCACATTTTGACCCCTTGATTCTGCCAATTCTATCAATGTATCTCAAGATGTATGCAAATGAAATCTGCAGAAAACTACTAATGTGTTCATTTTAGCAAAATATGTGTTGTTTCACAGACTACATATTGTGCATATTTTATTGTCTGCCTTGGATGTAAGCTGCCTTGTGTGCTGGGCAAGGAAAGGCAGAATACAAATTAAATTTATAAATAAAACAAAATAATCCCAATATTTTAAGATGCCTGATTACAAGGTCTGCAGATTTCACTTGCAATTCAGACTATTATTTAGAGGTATAAGTTAACCATTAATATTCTTCAGTATAGGAATAAATTTATATCATTTCAAGAAGAAAAGAAAACTGAACGAATACAGTCGCTGTGAAAAAGCATGTGTAGAGAAAACTATTCCTTCTAAAATATACTTAATAAAGTTAAGAAATGCTGTTTTGCTTGATGGGAAGTGCACTATTTCAATTCATGTTTATTGTGCTAATTTCTAAACTATGCACAGCTATGCACATGCACACATCTCCCACTAGATGTCACAGAGTCCACTGTGTGCACATTCACCTCACCTCACTTGTATTGTTTTACAGTCAAGAAGCAGAACTTGGACTGGGCATGTTCTATTCCATAGAAAGCTGAATATCTTTCTAGGAGACAGCTGCAATTGGTATTCATTTGCGATTGCTCTTCAGGGCTGGGAATACAGGATGTATCCACACTTCAAGAATAAAGTAGTTTCACACCATTTTAACTGTCACAACTATTCTGTGTAATCCTGGGATTTGCAGTTTGGTGAGGCATTAGAGGTCGCTGACAGACCTGCCTGAATTCCTCACCAAATTACATATCCCAGGATTGCACAGGATAGAGTCATGACAGTTTAAGCGGTGTCTAACTGCTTTATTTCTGAAGTGTGGATACACCCTCAGCTCTAGTCCATGAATAATAAAGCTGATGGTGATGACTGTTAGGTTGTAAACAGGTCCAAAACATTTAAATCTGCAATCCTAGGTATTTTTTCATTGAGAGTGAATTGGCATGGACCGATAAAATGCATATTCATGTGTGTCTTCCAAAATCCCTAACAGCCAGTCAGAAGTGTACAAAACTGTGTGCAAGCTTTAGAAATCTTCCAGTCACTTCATCGGGCAAGAAGGAAGGGAGAAAGCTGAATTATAGTTGAAAATTGTGTAATATTTATCACCGACCAAAACATGCAGGCAAATTAATGAAGTTTGCATTATTATTATTATTATTATTATTATTATTAAAGTTTATTTCTAGAGCATTGTCAGTGTACTCAGCGCTGTACAAAAGACAATCAAGAATAAAACAAATAACAAATAAAACCTGCCAGAGGCGTCCAATCTAAGTTAAAACAATGAGCAAAATAATAAAAGTCAGTTTAAACAAAGACAATTACAACAATTACTAACAACATCCACTGTAAACCATTCACACAACATGGGAAAAGAGGCCCACAAAAGCATTCTGCACATGAGCCCACAACAGTCTATGGTTGCCCCTGATAAGTCTCTATTGCAACAAGGAGATATTGTACGGACTAGAAGCGTTTAATTTGATTTAATTGCCTAGCAGATTTTTAAAACGATTTAAGAATTATGTTTGCTGGTGGGCTGAAGTTATGTCTTTCTGAAAGCACTTAAAACAATTTCCTCCTCTGACTGGTGTGTTGTCTGACCCTGCCCTGATAGAACATAACTGCTCTCTTTAGCCCGCTGACATCAGCAGAGTCTGTGTGATCAATCACACTGATGGTCTCTTGAGACTGAAGCAGCCAGAGCAGCTAGGGGTGCTGAAATGTTGTCTGTGAATGATAATTTAAATAGCCTGGTGCCTCGTTTCTAAAACCACAATTTACCATGACAAACAGACAACAAGAATTGTTCCCACTACTAATATTCATAGCAATGTTTTATATAATCCTGCATTGACTTTTCTGCAAACAATGTACCAGGAAACTCCCTACAACTCAAGGTATTTATGCCTAGATAGGAAAGATAAATTCGATAGTTACATAAATCATAATTTTAAAAACTCAAGGAAACATAAAAGAAAACAAATGTGAGGGTAGAGCAGGAAACTGGAAATTTCTGCTATCAATGAATTGTTATGTCAAATTTATTGGAAAAACAAATGGAAAGCTATAGTAATAGTAATACCACTTTCTAAGTTGAACTTAACTATTTTCAGATTATGATATATAAGAAATTATCTAATGCACAGCATTTTCAGTGCATTAAAATGAGTGTACATGTATTAATATGATATTAGCCTATGTAAAAGCAATCTATTGTACATAATACAATAAGAACCAATAGAGCATCTATTGCACATAAAGTCTGTTTAGGAGGAAAAACAGAAAATCCACATATTTTGTTGCGCTCTCTCAATTTCTTTCTATTCCACCCCATCACACCCCACCTACATGTTATTTTTGACAACCTTATCAAAAATGCATAGGCCTTACCCAGCAGGGAGAGAATATTTGTAATGTACTCTGAAAATATTAGAAAATTTCCCCTCAAGCTTAAGGCCTTAAATTTGCTTTATGCATAGTCCATAATTGCCTAATTCTCAGAAAACTGGGACATTTGTCCATTTCTCCCCCAAAAGTATGATACCAATTACAGGGTCAGTTAAGAAAATATTACCATGCACATTATTCCCCCAGCTTGTTCTAGTACATCTCCTCCTCAAAATGAAGAACAAATAAATTAAAACTCCCTCATTCCTAGAATAGTTTCAAGTGGAACATTTCCCACTTATACTCATAAAAATTGATATTTAGGACCTATAATTTATCTTAACCCAAAGCACAGACCAGGCCAAGAAAAGCTATATGTTTAATACAGCAGTGCACTATGGCAGTCTGTTGACCCATTTATATATTTGAATCAGGCACGAGCTTCCAAAATACAAGCTTCATTTACTGTTTACTATATGCACAATGTCATATTGCAGCAGTAACACATTATTGCCTGTTAACAGAAAAAGTGGGCTAATATCAGGGCTGTGGATTTTATTTCGAGAAAAAAATATATAGCATTATTGTTGTCTCCTGCAAAAGAGTTCTGGAGAAAGTGAAACAGCAGCTTCAGTTCTGTAGGAGGCAAGCTTGGACCAATCTGAGAGTAAGTCCAATAAATATTTCAACCGTGACTCATCTAAGCCAGAGGCAACCTCTTATGAGTCATCTAGTCTGTCCCTTGGAGTCACTGCAAGACTGATCTCTTCATTTCTAAACCAATGACTTTCTAGGTTTGTAAATAGAACAGAACTCCCATGGCACCACTTGACCTCTCAGATTCTTGTTTGTACATACAACTATTTCTGGTGAAGGAGTCAGAGACAAAACGTATGTGTACTTAATTCAAACATTACAGTCCAAGAATAGCATTAACATTAAGCGTAGAAATTGACACTAAGCCTACAAATCATAACATTTTGGGTAACAAGTAAGTAGTAGCTCTATCATAGATGTACACTTCTAAGATCAATCAAGGGCTGTGCCTCTATAAAATTACTGTTTTCTACTAATGCTCAGAATTATAAGAATATAGGAATGACTATTTGAAACTTCAAAAATTTTGCATAAAACCTAATTTAGTCTGTTCATTCTTTTAATTTTTAAAATTTCTAGTAAAGCCCAATAATCTACCAGTGGAAAATAATAAACAAACAAATAAATAAACTGAACACACTAAGAATTCCCTAAGTTGACTTACATAATTTTTATTATCACTATATTTTTAGGCTACATTCTAATTAGGGAACTCTGCACTTGATTCATTAATTATTCTTTCAGCTTCTAGTATGGTAGAAAAGGTTTCTTGTAGCACTTATTAGGCTCACTACTATAGTTCACTTAGATAAAAAATAAAATCTAAGTTGTATTTTTAAATATATAATTTTTACAAATATCAGTAAGCTTGTAAAGAAATACATGATTATATCAGTTCATCCATTTTTATAAAAATGAAAGAAAAGAAAAGAATGTTTGGGAATGGCTGCTAGTTGTATGTAGCTCAATCCAGTGAGTTCATGCTGTCATAGGATCTCACATATGAACTCACAGCATCCTTACTCACTTGTGCAGAAGCAACAACCCCAGAAAAGTAAGAACACACACACTGAGAGCTTCATTTATGTGATTGAGAAGCCCACTTATGTAGCAGCATCAGTGTGACAAGATACATGGCATACAATGATAGAGGCAAGAGAACTGGCTAGGTTCAATTAATTAGCACATGGACACTTTTTAATGGAATATTTTTTAAAAAATAACCTTTCCTGGATTTCACAGAAGAGATGAATACAAACAGAAAAGAAGAAGAAAAGAGTGGAAGAATTCTACTGACATTAGAAAATTTACATATCAGAAGCATTTCTATTTTCTATTTAGGCCTTGAATCTTCTTGTTAATGCATACAGGAATAGGTGAAATAATAAATGTGAAAATATGTATTCTTTACCCCAACCTATATTTATCTCAACCCACAAATCAAATTCCAAACTGTCTATTGCATTGCAAAACAAGG
Source organism: Phrynosoma platyrhinos (assembly GCA_020142125.1). Classification (NCBI taxonomy): domain Eukaryota; kingdom Metazoa; phylum Chordata; class Lepidosauria; order Squamata; family Phrynosomatidae; genus Phrynosoma; species Phrynosoma platyrhinos. Next base: position 257,549,584 of record CM034701.1, read on the forward strand.
AAAGTGTGTTCAGTGTTTTTCTTCTAAAATAGTACCACTCATGAGATGAACCATAAACACAAAAACCTCTAGATTCAGTTGTGCAGTATCTTTGTACACGTCTATTCCTAGTTTCTAGAGTGCTTAGTTTATTTGATGCTACATTAAAATTGCATACATTTGACTGTGTGTTGAGATTTCTGTCAACAAGAGCTAATATTAAACTTCACTACACCTGATAAATTGTGAAACATAACTAACCTTGTTGCCAATCTTATTTTATTTTACTCACAATCCATATCTAAAGATATACATCTGGATTATTAGTATGCATGCAGCCCTCATATTGTATTCATGAAAAGTTCCTGTATTAAGCCCTGTATAGGAAATGATAGCCTTTTATGTTGGGTAATTGTATCAGCCACCAATATATGCTGTTCACTAATTTAGCAACATTTGCATCTTTATATAACATGAATTGTCCTCTCAAGAATAAATGCAATGTGACTAATCCATCACAGAATCTATAGTATACCAGCCAAATAATACAGTGGTTACCAAGAAAGCAATAGGAAAAACACATCAGACTCCAGATATTTTGGTCAATTGTACCTGAAATTGTTTAGCAGGATAATTTTTCTTTGGTCCAGACTCTGCTTTCTAAGCCTATCAAATCCACTGGGTTGGATTCACCAATTTTCCTCCAAATTCATTTTCTAAAAGACAAAACAAATGTATAAAATAATTTTTCATGTAACAAAAAATGAGTTTTTATTATTTCTTATCATAAATTAATACACCATCAAATACACTGGGTTGGATCCCATGAGTCACAAGCAAAATGTAAACAGTTTCTGTCTGGTGTGTTTGCACTAGCAAAATAATTCATACAGCACTGAAACTCTACAGAGGTGCTCATGCACCTCCTTCTCAAGTGTAAGTTCAATTCTGCATTTCATTATTTATGCTGGTCTAACATGAGGTCAATAATATCTACTTTATAAATGAAAGACTACATTCATATTCAAACTATTGTAATGCTACATCTGCAAATATAGCATCTGCAAATATGGCACTGGGATAAATGAAAAGGCTTGAATATTTATGTTACAGGCCGAAAAGTCTGAATAGCTTGTATCATTAATCCTGATAATTTCAATCAGATTTTCTGTCAAATGTAAATAGAATGGTAGCTCAAGGTTATTCTTCTGCCTTTTTATCAGACAATCACCTATTGAGAGTATAAAATTTAAATATCATTCTTACAAATCAGTCTGTAATGAAGCACCCTCCAAATGTGACAGAAAAATGAAAGAGAATAAGAGGGCCTTACACACTCCAGTAGCATTCTGCTCGGGACATCTGCCTGATAAAGCTTAGTCAAGGGAGACATGTGGGACCATAGCTCAGGCTCACGGAAGTGAATAAATTGCCTCAAGCAGTCTATCCTGAGGTGCAGAAGTAAAAACCCATCAACCCTTCCCCTCTATTGAAGGACAGCACAGTGCGAAGGACAAAGTCTGCTTTCCATCCTCTCAATTAGACTTTTGCCAGTGGAGGGCATTCTCTGGCATTCAAGAAAAATTTAACTGACAATCCACACCATTTCTGGACACAGAATGGGAAGTGGAGGAGGATATTACTATAAACATCTTGAAAGGAAGGACATTCCCCATTTGCTGTCATAGCAAAGGTAGGCAAAGTGAGGGTCTCCAGATGCTGCTGGTTTGCAACTCCCATCGGCTCTAGCCAGCATAGCCCAATTTATAGTCTTGGGACTGGGGTCCAACAACATTCAGAGGACCGCACTTTTTCCCACACTCAATTTTTCTAACTTCAGGGAAACCTTCTCAGCTTCATGTATCTAACATGGGACACTGGTATGATGTCAAACTGAGCACCTCATCATCCCAGTCCTTTGTGAACTAGATGCATGCTCAACACACATCCTATTCTTATAGTTGCAATTTCCAGGGAGAAGATATTTTTCTTCCATTATTGAGCCTCTTATTGAGAAGCCCTAATGAGTTTCTAAGGAAACCTAATGTTCCTCTGAATATAGTTTTAAGAGAAATAATTTCTTTTTCAGGAATATTCAGTTTAAAATTTACCTACTATACAGCTATGACATTAATTTGATGCTGTTACTCCATCTTTGGGATAAATGCCAACAGTAATTAACTATTTTATTTTAAATGGTAACCTATAATGAAATTCTGCTGAAGATTACAGTAGTATTAAAAATCCCAAACATCTGGGATAAGGGCTTGAGAAACATTGTTAAAACTAGAGCAGGTGATCCATTAAAAGCTTTGGTTTTTAGTATGGTGCTCCAAATTCAAATATACTAATTAAAACAGAGTATATAGCAATAAGAGAAGACATGTTAATGGGGCTGCAGTGGAGTATGTCAGGAAACTGAAGAGACCCTTAGGGGTTTACCAGGTTGTTTATGATCAGGTGAATTCAATAGTATTACCATAAATCCTCTAAAAGATACTGTATCAAGCTTATATATTACTTTGCAAAAGAACCAATCTAAATGTGAATGAATTGGGACTTAAAATGATGACAGTTTCCCTGTTTAACACCCTGTATCTTTTAGGCAAATGGTGACCCCTTGGCTTTCTCACAAAAAACCTTCACTAACCTCAGTTATACCACAATAGATTGAATATTAGTGATTTAATCATCATGCTGAAAATGACGGTGTTTCACACAGTGTCAATTATATATAAACTCACTTATCCAAAACAGTAAATGTGCCATGGAAACTCTGCAAAGCTGTTCAGATGCCTTTCTTTTCCACAAGCTTGTTTACACAATAAATGTATGTTTATCATGGAAAACTTCTGACTGAGTGTTAGTTTCTGCTACAAATTAATTTCCTTTTACTGTGGTTCTTCTGCTTCAGCACCAAGGCTAGCGACTGTAACCATAGCAGTGCAAAGGCAACCCCCCAATGAGATGCATTATTCATCACCACTGACAACTCAAGCAGAAAGCAGACGACTCAACTTTGACTTCTGCAGCAAAATTTAACATATGACTTTTCTCTCCCTTGCTCCCACTCAGGCATAAACATGAGCTATATGCTTCTAGAGAGACTTTTTCCTTTACATTTAAGGCAAAATATTTGCCCATTCCTGTGGCAGAGAGAGACATTTCTGAACAGACCAGTGCCACAGATTTAAATAGGTATACGCTACATTTACAAATGAAGTGAAACAAATTAATGTATCTCTTTTTAAAATCTCTATTCAGAAAGGAAGCATTGCTAACCCCTACTAGAGTTATACAGAACTAAGAATCTGTCCTCAATCTAGATATCAAACTAATATTAGTATAATGTAAGAACAGGTGACCATATATGTCTTTTGTAGCAAAAACAACAAAATATTCCCATGGCATCTTAAAGACTAACTCATTTATTATAGCATGGAGCATAGGCTACAAAAACTGTTATAATAAACATGTTAATCTTTAACAAGTGCCAAATTCTTGGTTGCAAGGATTATACCAATACGCATGATCCACCAATGCTTATTCTAAAACAAGTATCCAAAGCACATTTGCTTCTTTCACCATACTGATGTGGGACAAATATTTTAGTGATTTTCCAAAAATGTTGAAATGGCATATAAGATGCAACTATAATATCACACACACCTGCCAATCTCTGGATCAGTAGCAGAGTAGAACACAGAACTTATTCAATAGTTACAATAACACATTTGTCCCCTCCACCAAAACTCAAGAGAAACTCTCATGCAAGAGTATGGTACATTCTAGTCCCTAAAGAGTTGTTTTGTTGCAGAACCTACATAAAATTAAGCCTACAATTTAGGCACTCTACAACTTGTTGTGTGCCTTCAAGTGGTTTCTGATTTATGGGGCCCCTGAAGTCAACCAATCATAGGGATTTCTGGGGCTGAGAGTGTGTGACTCACCCAAAGTCAGTGAGTGGGTTTCCATGGCTGAGCTGGGAACTGAACCCTGGTCTCCAGAGTTGTAATTCAATGTTCAAACCACTACACCACACTTGTAAACAGTGTCCCAAAGTTTCACCCCTAGCTATGCATATGTGGGTGTGGGTAGGTGTGTATTCCTCTGACAAAATAAAAAAAAAAGGCTTGGCCATTCTGTTTTCACCAACAACTCTATTATAGTTGTTTTCATTGCAGTAATTTTTTTTGTCCCAACCAAAGTAACATATTGGAATTGAAATGTTTCATATTGTTCTTTGCTGAAAGCTAGGAAGAAGAAGTGAGATACTCTGGTTGACAACAGGTTGGCCCCACTGAGAGAAACACTGGACTTCTCATTGGGATCAGAAACTACAACTCGTCTACATAAAATCCAACCACTAATCCTAATCATTAGCACAATGCTAATCCAACTGCTAACCCTTAAGTATCAGAGGATCGGGGGGGGGGGGAATCCACAACTCACTCTGGTCCAAAACACACTGTGGAAATAATCCCGTTTGAGACTGCTTTAACTGCCCTGGCTCAATGTTAGGGAATTCTGGGAACTGCAGTTTTGTGAGACATTTAGCCTTCTCTGTCAGAGAACTCTGGTGCCACAATAAACTACAATCTCCAGGATTCTCCAGAACTGAGCCAAGGCAGTTAAATCGGTCCCATTATTTCTGCAGTGTATTTTGGACCTGGTAAGTTTATTTAACCTGGTATATGAGGGATGAAATGCCCCTTCTTTCCCTCAAATTGCCCTGGGAAGAGGGAAAAATAAGCCAGCACTGTCATATAATGACTATGCTACAATGGAAGAAAAATTAGGATTAAAAGAAATGCATCACATTGCTCAGTGCTGGGTGCTTTGCTGTTCTAACCTGGCTTCTGCTTTATAGATTATTAGAAGGAAGAAAATGGGAAGGCTTTGCCAGGATTGGAGGGATGTAATGTATGTGTATGGGGATGGGTTGATTTGTTTGCTCAACAGGAGACCATCATAGCTTTTTCAGAATGTCAGGAAAACAGGTGTCATCACTCTTCCCAGTTGGCTTGTACTGAAGGAACTGAAATCTTTCTCGGTATCAAGTGGGGAGGGAAAAGTGATGGATTTTACAATACTCCTTTAATTTTTATTGATTTTATTTTCTTATTCTATATATTATAATTATTTGAGTTGCAATAAACCCCTCTACACTCCTTTACTTTGTTTATTGCTCACACAGTGCTGGGCACCTGGGTAAGTGAGTAAACGGTTTGCTTCACCCCCACTCACCATTTCATCCTCTCTTGGCTTCTCCCTCCCCACTCCTTTCCAATGAAAGCCTATGCTTAAGTGGGTTACATGCTCTGGGAAGTTTGGTAAGCTTGTAATTATTATCTTGGAGCCAAAAGATTCAGCTAGATAAACTCATGATCTTCCTATGTTTACTCAGACATAGGCCCCAATGAACTGAAGGAAGCCTTCTCCTAGGCAAATGGATAGGATTGCTGTATCCATTTCTAAGAAAGCAATTTCTTGTAGGGCAATACAGTGGGTATCAGGGGTTTAGGGGTTCGATACAGAGGACCTGACAGGCCAGGTTACCAGAGGAGAGGTATGGTGTTGCTTTAACAGTCATGTATTCACCATTTCCTTGGCTATTTCACTTCCTTCTTGAAATTTTGTACAAAAAGTTTATGTAATATAAAACACAGATAGACAATAAAATGAATGAGTGCAAATGCCACTTTAGTCCATTAACTTTATGGAACAAAATTACACTATTTAAACAAATATTTATATAAAATGCATGCAGAAAATAGTAAATTTGTTAGATACCTGATCTTTTTAAGTGAAAGTGGCACCAACTGAATTTGGGACCCTGGGATCCTTCATGCTAAATACGTGCCCTGTTAATGATCTTTGCAAACTATGGCTGCTTGATTGATAGTAAAATGGCAGAGAGGTTGCAGTCATTCAGCTGTGCAAAATAAAAAGTTCTGCATATCTTTTGAGGCACTCAGAACATTTCTAATTAATTCTCTACTCTACTCTAATTAGTCTTCTGGGTCCTGTCTACCCTCCTCTCCTACCCTTCTCTCCTACCCTTCCTTCTCTTACTCCTTCAAGACAGCCTAAGGTCCCCTCTGCATCATCACAGGGCTATGGGCACATCATCTTTGTTAGGGTAATCTTAAGGATTGCAGACGATCAAGGTCCTGTGCATCTCAGGAGTTGCTGACCTGCCCTTAAACCCAGCTGGCAAGGATGACATACAGTGGCTTTGCACTGACAAGGATTCCTATACTGCCATTCAATGGTTCCTCAACAGATGGGATGGAGCTAAGGTGGTGGTCTTTGTTTATCCAAACCACATCATATGTGTTGTTCTGTCAGGGACTGGCTTCCTTTGCCCAGGTCTCTGCTTGAAGTGGAGACTGTAACTACATGTAATTAAACTATTTTGTAATAAATCTACATCCTAGCAGATGTGAAAGGCTACATCAATAATTCACATCTTGAATGTGAAGAACTAACCTAGGGAAAGCATTTTTTCCTAGAAAAAAGGCTATTTAAATTATAGTCCACACCATCCTAAATTAGGTTAAGCCTTCAACAATTTTTCTTTTTCCTTATTGGATTTCTTGCCATTAGCTCCACTCTTCCATAAAAAGGTAAAGGTAAAGGTATTTCCCATTCACAAGTTTGTCAAGTCATGTTCAACCATAGAGGGCGGTGCTTATCTCCGTTACTAAGCCAAAGAGCCAGCGTTGTCAGAGACTACTCTGTGATCATGTGGTGAGCATGATTGCACAGAACACTGTTTACTAATCTTCCATAGCATTCCACCATTTTATTTCCTTAATAATAAAGCCAAGTTCTCATATTACTATTTCAGTAAGCTTTCTGTTTTTGCTTGGATTGGCCTAATGCCTGAATAAAATAAATAAATAAATTTCAAGAGGTGAATGGAGCCCATACCCCATGCAATTGGCTCAACTCACATGACCCTTTTCTCCAAGTATTTCCACAACATTGTGGGACGCAGTCAAGAGAAATCTACAAGCATTCTTCTCTGGTAACATGTGAATGTCTATGAGGAACTTCTGTACTTCTGTATGTAGACAATAGTCTACTCAACTCTCTTCTGATTCTTTTATTACTTTGAATTCTCTATGATAAAGCCCATGATGCACAGCAGAAAAACATTCCTATGAAATACTGGCAGGCTATTCAACATGCTTGGAAACAGTAGGTGAAGAACTATTCTGCTTTTCATATAGTATATTTGGTGACAAATGTGCCTTTCTTTTAGCATAAAATCTTTGTTTCTTTCCAGAATTCTTAAACAACAATAGAAACCCTGCAGAAGGTCGTGGATATCCTTTTCTGAACAACTGCTGCGTGTATATATATATATATATATATATATATGAATCCCCCAAAAGCTGATGCACTGTGTTACACTGGAGGGATGTGACATACAGACTGGCATCTTATATACATAATGTCATAGACACTTACATGATTATGTTCTTTTTCATTAAGTGCACATTATCTAGTCACTGCCAGAAAGTACATCTTTAACAACTCACAAGCTTTTCTTCCAAATGCACAGTACTGAGACTGGAATATACTCATCCCTGCTTTCTGCAGCCCAGAAGCAATATAAACAAACTTCTGCAACCCCAGGAGAGAGAGAGTGGAAGTCCTTTCATTGTAGAAACAAGGAGTTTCAAATGACTTTTGGATGTCCTCTCTGTAGAAAAGAGGCTTCTCAGAGTCCCTAAGATATACATCCGGGGGGGGGGGGGGGGGGGGTTAGACCATGGCTTTTTTTTTTTTTTTTGTACAATTACCCAAGTTTGCAAAGATGTAATACCAATTTCAACATTCTTCTTTAACCAGTACATGGAAATATATGTGCCACTGGAGTGTCTACACATCTGCACACACACATTTCCATGATGGAAATTAAATGGGACAGAATTGGACTAAAAAGGATCCAGGATATTTGCTCCAGCCAAACTACAATATCCACATCAGAAACTGAACTTGGCAGATGGCTACAACATGACTAGTGTTGTCTTCACAAGGCTTTAGGCTCCATATCATTTCTCATTTTACCTCTCCTCCCACCCAATATAGAGTGGCTGAAGTAAGTCTCTTTTTTTAGAACAAGGCAAAGAAGAAAGAGGAACATGTGAATTGACACTGCCAAAGTTTTCCTGCTCTCAACCCAGTCTTCCCTTCCTACTGAACACACTCTTCCAGATTTTATACTTTCCTTTTCAGAATTCACATGTCTTCTGATGTAGGAGCACTACACAGATATGAGTGATAGAAAAGATTTCTAGTTGAATTCCTACTCAGACTGGCTGAGTAATGTGTTTCATAGCTTTCCTCGTTCACCTCCAAAGCTAGAGTGATGGGCATGGCCTCTCTTCATGTTAATGGTTTTTGAGATATTTAGTATATCAGTTTAATCATGATATTTAATATCTTACATAATTAACTCACATGTTCAGAAACATTTCTTCAGCCACATTATACAGGCATCCCTCCCAATTCGCGGGGGATCTGTTCCAGACCCCCCCCCCCGAATCTGGAAAAATGCAAATATTCAAGTTGCCATTGGTTACAATGGCTGCGTGCTCCCAGGCACGTGCTCCATTTTATCCCTCCGCGCTTGCCATCCACAAAGGACCTAGACGACAGACTCCATGTCTGCAAACAGGGAGGGACGAGTGGAGTCTACAAAATCAAAGGAAGAGAAGTTATGTGCTAATGCAGTAGGCAGTAGGTCTGTGATGTCCTGTGACCATTCATGCTATTCTAATTAGCCTAGTCCCAACAGTCCTCCACAATCAGCCCTGACATAAAATTAAAGTTCATAATGGGATTGTTTGCAGTTGTCAGTGATGTCACAGCATATGCTGGAGACTCTACCACAACTCTACCACAGGACTAACTGAACTTCTTAAGGGCTGCAAAGTTTCCCTTCCTTGATTTGACCTGGTGCCACTTGGGCTTTGACCTTGACTGAGAGAGTAGCAGTCAATCAAATGCTATATCTAATAAGAAACCAGAAGGTATCTAAAAGTTCTTTTGTCTGCTACCATGTAAATCAGATCTTCTCACCATGCAAAAGCTCTGATGTTCTCCTTCTTTTGTTCATTCTTTTGTTCATTCAGAGTGTGCTCCCCACTATACCAATCCCTCTTTTGTTGAAAACTGAATACATGAGGAAATTCCCAACTAAAGTCAAGAGATTTTTTAAAATTTCTATTAGGATCAAAATAAACTCTGAAACACACATACAGAGAGAAACATGCATGCATGCAATAAACGTTCTACACAAATAATTGACCAAATCCTGTTGTAGAAATTTATAAAGAATCAATGCATTTAAAAGGTTTGATACAGTCTTTCAATCCAGTTTACAATGTGATTTTGGTATATTTAGAAATACACAGGAATATTTAACACTAACCATATCTAGCATGTATTCAACTTGTATAGGTCAGTAGGGATTTTTCCTCATGTTACTCTGAAAGCTTGTTTATTATTTTGGTAGCTTTGGTTTATTGCTGCATGAACAGAAGGGGCTAAATACAAAGAACACGTGTGGAAAAACTGGTAGGAGAAAAGTCTAGATCCTTAGAAGCTTCTCTATCTGCCTTACCCCACAAAAAGAATCACTCTCAGACTTTATGATTCCATGCCAGCCAGTACATCAAATCATTATTGGTTATTGTTGTTTATGCTCATTTTGAATACAACAAATATCTATATATAGCACTTTTGTTCTAGAAACAAATGGCAACCCACTATTCAGATGTCCAGAAGTCCTGACACAGTGGATAGAAATGACCAGTTATAGCTAAAAAAATGGAGACCTACCAAGTTAAACCAGTCCAGCAAACACATATGGTGACTCACTGAAGAATTTCCCTTTTTGGTTTCCTTCTTGAAATTGTGAACAATAGGGGTAGAGGGAGATCATAAACTGGTATGTAGCAAGTTACATATTTCTTTTTGGATTAAGTTTTACCTGATGAATCATAAGCATGTAGGTAATGAGTATTATCCAGTGCATGGTGGTTGTTGAGTGAGGTCTGTGGTGGATCTGCTCTGGGTTCTAATCTATATTTTAAGTGATTATTCAAGGTGATGAACCTTGTGGAGGGATAGGGTTCAACAGTTTAAATGGCACCTTTAAAATCTGGGATAAACTTCAAAGTAGATTCATTGCACATCTGATATGGGAGCAGTATGATGTAACCTCATATAAAAGGATAACTCAGGTCCAAAATACATTATAGAAATAATCCAGTTTGAGACCTTTTTAACTGTCTTGGCTCAATGCTAGGGCACTCTGGGAACTGTAGTTTTGACATTTAGCCTTCTCTGACTGTCAGAGAACTCTGGTGCCACAATAAACTACAATTCTCATTATTCCCTAGCACTTGATTAATTCTGCAGTGTGTTTTGGACCACAGTTCTTATCCCTGCCAATTTCAACCAAAAAGTCCAACAACTAGACTAAATGCATCCAAATACCCAGTTGATTTTTATTTTATACTTTAAGCATTTTTAATTGATAGATTATCTAACATAAAAAAAGAAAATTTATGCTGTAGTTTTAATTTATGTGACGAAAGAGACAAGTTATGGAAATTCAGAATAGAATGTAAAAGAATAGAAGAAATGATAAACAGACACACAAGACCAGAATATGGGAAACAAAAGCCAGACCATCAAGGGGTCATTTGAAAAGAAGCAAAATCTAACTGGCACGGTCATCAGGGAGGAGGTACAAAAAAAGGTACGAGAAATGATATGAAAAGAAAATGGCAGTGCAAACAGAGAGAAGTTACAGTTGGGAAAAAAGGCAACCAACCAGGTAAGGACACAACCAGGGCAGGGGGAGAAACTGGGGAGACAGAAAAAAGAAATAAACAGAGACTACTCTAATCTCCAAGCTCTAATTAGAGTGCAACTTCATATTTGCTCCAGACATGGTCCATGAATTAATGAAGCATTGTCCCATTAGAGTGAGTAGGAGTTTACTATAACCTATATGCACTACAAATTTGCAAATGAAAACCCCACAGAGTGCTATGGGGCATGGCTCAGCCAGTTTTCTTATTTCTAAAAAGCTTTCTAACTCTTTAATGAAGGAAGGAAATACATTTGTATTTGCAATGTAAATACAATTCTATTATATATCCTATTTGGATGCTGTTTGTATGGTAATTATTCATATGCCAATTATGCTAAGAACAATTCACACAGCCACTTCTACCTTCTAGTGGCTGGGACTGGAATTTAGAATTGTGAGAACAGGTAGAGGATAAGAAAAGAAAGAGAAAGAAGAGTGATTCTGAGAGTTGTTAGCTATCCAAATTATTATAAAAGGGGCAGCATAATACAGTGGCATCCCCACTCCTGGTGTCACCTACTGCAGGGGGAGCTGCCAGCAGGTGGGGGAAGCCAAAAGGGCACAAAAGGTTTATGCCACTGCTGCAAGGCTGGGAAAGGCATGCTCAGGCCTTTCCTTCACTGCTGCAATGGAGGAGGCTTCATGAGGAGGCTTCCATTGCCACGGTGAAGCTGGGGTGTGCGCATTGGAAGGACAGCCTAATCTGGTGTCACTCCTCTTCTGAGACCCAGTATGGTCTACACCTCCTGCACCTTCCTAATGTTACCACTGGTATAATACACAACTTCATTCTAAATTCCAACAATATATTTCACCTATATAAGAAGTTATGCAACTAGAGAACCATTTCTAGTTTTATAACATCTAGATATAGAAAACATCCTCAAAAAGGATCCGACTTGGATGCTGTAGCTGATACAGGTCTGGTGGATGTAACCTTGGCACCTGCTTGTCCACTGTTACTGTATATGTTTGAATTGGTGCAACCTGAGGATGTGGATAGAATCTTTGGAGAGGTGAGAGCCACCACATGCATACTGGATCTATACCCATCTTGAAAGCAGCCCTAGGGGGATTGGCCAATTGGGTAAGGGAAGTGGTGAATGCTTCACTACAGCAAGGCAGATTTCCAGCTTGCCTAAAAGAAGCTGTAGTGAGGCCACTACTGAAAAAATATTCCCTAGATCCCACCAGATTGGAGAACTATTGGCCAGTCTCAAATATTCCCTTTCTGGGTAAGGTATTGGAATGTGTGGTGACCTCCCAGCTCCAGGGGGTTTTGGATGAAGTGGATTATCTAGATCCATTTCAATCTTGCTTCAGACTTGGCTATGGGACAGAGACAGCTTTGGATGCCTTGGTGGATGACCTCCGCAGGGAGCTGGACAGGGGGAGTGTGTCCCTATTGGTCCTGCTGGATCTCTTAGTGGTTTTTGAAACCATTGACCACGGTATCCTTCTTTTGGCACTGTCTTACAGTGGCTTCAGTCCTTCTTAGAGGGCAAACTCAGAAGGTGGTGTTGGAGGACTCCTGTTTGACCCCCTGGCCATTGGCCTGTGGGTCCCTCAAGGTTCTGTTCTGTCCCCCATGTTATTTAACATCTACATGAAACCACTGGGAGAGGTCATCCGGTGGTTTTGTGTCATATGCTGATGACACCCAACTTTATCTCTCCTTCCCATCTGATTCCAAGGAAGTTGTCTCTATACTGAACTAATGGACTGGATGAGGGTGAAGCTTAATCCAGGCAAGACAGAGGTGCTCCTGGTCAGTCATAAGGCAGATCAGGAAATAGGGATCCATCCTGTGATGGATGGAGTTACACTCCCCCTGAAATCTCAGGTTCACAGCTTGGGTGTACTCCTGGATTCAGATATGAGCCTGGATGCCCAGGTTTCAGTTATGGCCAGAAGTACATTGTACAGTTAGTGTGCCAGCTGCACCCATTCCTTGAAAAGTCAGATCTGGATACGGTGACACGTGCCTTGGTTACATCCCATTTGGACTATTGTAAAGCGCTCTACATGGGGCTGCCCTTGGAACCTTTTTGAAAACTGTAGTGGGTCCAAAATGCTGCAGCCAGGCTATTGACTGGGGATGGCTACAGTAATCATGTTACACCCCCCCACACTGAAACAGCTACACTGGCTACTGGTCTGTTTATGGCCAGAATTCAAGGTGCTGGTTTTGACCTTTAAAGCCCTGAATGGCTTGGGTCCAGCCTATCTGAAGGACCGTATCTCCCTAGACAAGCCAGCCCAAGTGTTAAGATCGGCAAAAGAGGGCTTTCTCTCAGTCTCACCACCTTCACAAATGCAGTTGGTGAGGACTCTGCAGACAGCCTTCTCTGTGGCTGCCCCTAGACTGTGGAACTCCCTTCAACGGGAGCTCAGGTCGGCCCCCTCCCTGCTCTCTTTCTGCCCACTGTTGAAGACATTTTTATTTAGGCAGGTGTTTGTTGGGTGAATTTTCTTTGAATAATATGGCATTCTGGTTTACTGTTTTAACTATGCTGTTTTTAAGCCTATGTTTTAAGCTTGGTATTATTTAATTATTTTTTTAACTTTGTAATCAAAGTGCAGTTGGTGAGGACTCAGGAGAGAGCCTTAAAAAGCTTTGTCTTTTTAAAATATTGTAACCCACTTTGAATCCCATTGTGGAAAAAGGAAGGATATAAATCCTAGAAATAGGAAGGGCACAGATATAAAACTTAATGCATATACACTGGGACTTTGGTATCCATGGACTTGCCATCTGCAGATGTGAGCATCCACGGACAGCAATCCAACATTGTCCCCAATGGTGGTGTGTGCACATAGCCTTGCCACCATTGGGGACAACTGCATTGTCCTCCCCCCCTTACTCTCTCTCCCTCTCTCCCCCTCCAAGGCTTCTGCCCCAGGCTTGGTGGAGGCGGAGATTAGAGGCCCATTGGACAGAGGAAGCCGGAACTTGAGCCAGGGTTTGGGTCTTGGAGCCTGGAGGTTCTGTCCCAGGTGTTGGCCCAAGCCCTGCCCCTGGCTCCCTCTGGCCAATGGGGCTCCAGCCTCCACCTCCAAACCATCCCGATGTCAAGCTTAGGGCAGAAGCCTTGAAGGGAGGGAGCACTTTGGTGCATTTGTCCCTAATAGCGGCATGGCCACACTGCCATTAGGGACAATGCGACTTGAGCATCCACATATTTTGGTATCTATGGGGGGGGGGTGGTCCAGAAAGGATTCCCCACAGATACTGAAGGCCGAGTGTAGTTCATGCCTCTAAGTCTCAAACAACAGAGAAGGCTGCAGACACAATCTTCCAACACAGCATATTCCAATCTATCAACACAAGCACACAGACATTATATAATATAAAAGTGACTGAAATGTCATATTTAGCCACTATTCATAGCAATTTAGAATAATATTTCATCATGCTGCCATACATTACCACTAAGATATGGATCCATGAAATGATTTAAATGAGGCAATATGTTATTTTAAAACACCACCTAACAAGATAGATGTCCAAAGAGAATCCATAGGGTGGGCTGGACTGTTAATTTCAAATAATCAGTGCAGCCTCCAACAGACACTTAAAGAATTCAGTGCTTTAATTTAATCAGTGACTGATCAATAAGATCAGCAGAAAAATTTAATCATGCAGCATTGGGCAATGTCACAAGAGTACAAAATACAGAAATATATGAACTCTGGATCATTACAAAACTTCAGGAAATATAAGTACTTGGGTGGATACATTTTTCTCTTCTTATCTACCGTAATATAAAAATACCTTAAATTATGATTGGTTAGGGATTTTTCTGATGAACAGGATGGCTGTACATGAAGACAGTGTAATCACACAAGATCAGAAGAACTGTTCAAATGTTTCTGTTGACCTTGCTGTGGATAGAGATGCAAATGAAAGTGCCTACAAGTAATTTTTACAGTGCTTCAGAAGAAAGGGGATCTTCAAAGAGTAATACAATATGATGGTAAGGAACACCTGCCACCACAAAACAAGACAGGAAAAAATGTGGGTGCAGGTGATAGGAGTAATGGTATCCAGGCAATTTTATATAATATGCTGGTTCAGAGAGAAAGAGATAAATGGAGGAGAGTGGATGGAAGGTGGGAGAAAGTTTCAATACACAGTTCATTAGTAGTTTTTTTTTAAATGCTTGTTTAATCTCTGTTCAAAAACAATGTCACGTGACAGATTATTTAAGTAATTTTGTGTCTTGCTTAAAATCTCTCCCTAAAGCATGCATTTAGAACTACATTTTTTTATTCAGTGTTTTATACCTCCTTCTTTGATCCAGTCTGTTCACATGTTTACTACAAAAAGGTCAAGAAAATGAATCTCTGTTAAATTACTAAAGCCTCTTTTTTGCCTGTGGAACTCATGAAAGGAAGAGCCTTTAAACACATATGCATCTGTACAAACATTAGAACAGAAGGCAAACATCCTCTGTGTCTCACTAAACTGAGTCTCTCATCAAGAAACCCAAATCAAGGAAAACCCAATAGCAATTGTGGCCCTAATAAGCATCACTAACCATTCACAACTAAATCCTGGCTTAGAAGAGACTGCAATGTTAAGATAAAAGAGGTTGCGCAAAGCGGTCTTTATGTAAAAGGCAAATGTCAAAAGAAAAGCTCTGATATTTGGTTGTGGGCTCCCACTTTTCACACAGGCATTTCCTAAATCCATGTTTGATGAGCTTCCCCAGCTATAAATTCTGCAAATTCCCTCTGGAGCAGTACAGAGTGTGCTTCATGAAAATGTCATCTGCCAGTGCTGCAATTACTCACACTCCAGCAATCATGTGCACAATGCAGAATGGGTCGAATTCAGGTGAGAATGAGAACCAGCAATCAAGCCTCTGGAATTGAGAACAAAGCCATTTTCTTTCATTTGCCATCAACACAACCATCAAGGCCTTAATTACAAGGCAAGTGTCAAGCCTGGCTGCTGAAAGGCTTATTATTATACAGCTCAGCTTCAAATCAGTTTTGTA
The DNA here is from genome assembly GCA_020142125.1 of Phrynosoma platyrhinos. Lineage (NCBI taxonomy): Eukaryota > Metazoa > Chordata > Lepidosauria > Squamata > Phrynosomatidae > Phrynosoma > Phrynosoma platyrhinos. The sequence goes on from CM034701.1 coordinate 257,565,466, forward strand.
TTGATGAACTTGGGGGGGGGGGGAGGAAGCCAGCTTTGCCCCACAAGAAAGGAAATCGGGACTCAATGATTAGATGACTGGCAGTGGGGGGGGGGGGGAATACAGCCATGTGTATGTATATATGGGGGAAACCTGGGGGAAACAATAGCACGCAAGAAACCTGATCATGGTCTATAAATACATTCCTGACCACAGTAACTGAATAAACCAAGATGAACTGAAGGTTTATTTGAACTGATATTGCATTAAACATTATAAAATACATCAGTGGAATCTAGAAGAAAACTCTCGTTTCAAATCAGGAATCATGACCTAATCATTTTTGTGTCCATTCCAGAAGCAGCTAGGTTTTTGACAAATGTCTTCTTACACTGTGTATGCCTCTATTTTTTTTCAGGATATGTGAACTCTGGTTTGTATAAAGTGTATTCATGTACTAATGTACTAATTCAGTGCTCGAGCTACACCTTCACAAACAAACCACATGGGTATTTATACAATGAAGCTGTATCTACACTGCAGAACTGACACTGTTTTAACTGCCATTGCTCAATGGTATGGAATTCTGGAATCGGTAGTTCTGTGAAATGTTTAGCCTTCTCTGTCAGAAAGCTCTGGTGCCACAACAAACTACAAATCCCAGGATTCCACAGGATCAGTTTTCCACAAGATTCCACAGGGTCAGGATTCCACATGACAGTAAAAGTGGTCTCAAATTGTATTAATTCTGCAGTATGGGCTGTCTCTGGCATGACTCTGAGATAACAAAATGTCTGTTTATGTAGAGTGCAGCACTTGATTTTCAATGATTCCTGCCACCATGTTTATCTTTCCAGTGCTATACATACCGGTACACACAAAATCGAAATTGCTTGTGAAGGTTTGGAAACTATGATACAATCTAGGATTCAGCACATAGGGCTGTAAAAGTTAGGAGGTGGGTAAAAACTGCACAAGTAGAATTACTCCTAGCAACTTTGATATAGCCCTGTGATTAAGGGTTTTTACTTAGCCTTAAAAGGGAAAGATATTAAAGGATCTGAAGCACCTTTAATGACTTTAATGACTAACAGTATAAGCAGAAGCTATATTTTCCATAAAAAGCCGTAACTCAAGATTAGGAAAGTGAAGTCCAGAGAGAATTTCTCTAGTTTATTTCATATATGTGTAATTATTGGGGCTTTACAGAAATATTAGCAAAGTCACAAGGCTGATAATTCTGTTTTGAAGGTAAAACGTGTTTCAAAAGTCAAGGAAACAGAGATCAGATGTAGTCCAGAGTGAAATAAAATACCCTAAAGATTGTCCCCAAAAATGGGAGTGGTTGGGGTGTTTTGTACAAGAAAAAACTTCCAGAAATTTTCACAAAAAAAAGTTCAGAAATGTGGAAGGAAATGTGGCGATTGGCACTACAGTTGTCCCTCCCCATTCGCAGACTTTGAGCCTGCGATCTCACTCTTTGTGGGAAGGACAAGCAAGGAGGGATAAAATGGTGGCGCATGGGCCATTACTTTCAATGGGGCTCGAATATTTGCAAGGCACCATTTTGGGGGGGCTACTGTATTTAGAATAGGGTGTCAAATTGGGAGGGGCTACTGTATTTAGAATAGGGTGTCACATGTGTGAAGATATACTTCCTTATGTAAGATTTTTTTAAAACAGCAAATATTCTATACACCCTTAACTACCAAGATAGAATTCTCTGCACTGACAGCTGTACCTTCCAGTCCAGTAATGACTAACCAGAGCTCATCCTTTAACTTCCAATTATTATGCTCTGTAGAATAATGTATGCTCGTCCCTCCACATTTGCAGCTTTGACTATTCACTGATTTTATTAAGATGTTCTCTCTAGGAATATCTAGGTCCTCTAGTGCAACTCTATGGTCAACTTTAAGCAAAAGTCATACTGAAGGATCGAGAGATTCCTAGAGAGAACACTCCACGAGGCATTTGTAGCTCTTCCACCACAATTCTATGGTCAATGTCTGGTAGATGTTAACCACAGAGTTGCACTGGAGGACCTAGAGATTCCTAGAGAGATGTTCTCTTGGATAAAAACAGTGTTTTTGTTATTTGCTGTTTTTCCACATTCACGGGGGTCCTGTGCCCCTAACCCCAGAGAATGTGGAGGGATGAGCGTAGAAGGAATTAATCCGAGTCTCTTTCATTAGTGTTTCCATTTCTTTTTCTGACTTCTTTGGTAACAATAGCACTCAGAGGTTCCAAACTAAGATGTCACATTGCTGCCTGTTCAGTTGGTGGCTGATACCAACTCTTCAATGAGGAATATGGAAATCTCTTGATTCCCCACGAATTGAAACAACTACACCAAGCATTTACATTCTGGTTACCCAAGAGGACAGCCACCATTTTCTTGCTAAAGGTGCTGTGGTTTAGATTAGGCCCTATCTGTAATTTTTATTCATCCCACCATCACAGAAAATAATTCCAGCGTTTTTGACTCATGATTGAAGTCCATGAGCATTCGGAGTAAAGCCAGGCTCTTACTGCACAATTCTGATGAGATAGGAAATATGGATCTGTCATGACATTGTCCTCCCTCCTAACTGAACTGTATAATATATAACCCAGCATAATATGTTTATATTATGTATACATAGCAACAGCAGGCACATTTCTATACTTCTTATCAGTGAACTAGCACTCACTAAGCAATTTACAATGTGTAAGCCAATTGCCTCCTAACAAGCTGGGTACTCATTTACCAACCTACAGAAGGATAGAAGGCAGAGCAGACCTTGGAGCTCTCCTCTAGAATCAAACTTACAACGTTGAGGCAGTAGTACCAGCATTTAACCATTGTGTCACTAGGCTCCTTATATACAGTATACAAAACAAAGTACAACAGCGTCAGCTGACATTTCCAGAACATCATACAGCTTTATTCACCTGAGTGGCCCAAGGAACATCCAACACATTTTGTCAATGTCAGCTTCTCTCAAAGGATCAGAAACCTGATCCACTTCACCGAATTCTAATTTAAATAACTAACCTGCTATTTAAACCTGCTATTGGATTTTTTAAAAAAAAAAAAATAGTTATGTGAGGCCAATTCAATTTGCAATGTAACATGTAGTTTGACCAACAACAATTGAAACTGTTTCTGTGTTGCAGTTTCTAAAACATTTCCTTAGATTTTCAGCGTTCCATAATCACCTTGAAATGTTTGGACTGAGGTACTGAATTTTTTTCCACCAGTACTCTTATGACCTCTACAGCTGCTCCCACACTGCAGAATTAATGCAGTTTGACACCACTGTAACTGCAAGGACTTAACGCTATGGAATCCTGGGATTTGTAGTTTGTTGTGGAACTAGAGCTCTCTAACAGAAAAGACTAAATATCTCATAAAATTACAAATTCCAGAATTCCATAGCACTAAGCCATGACAGTTAAAGCAGTGTCAAACCCCATTAATTTTGCAGTCTCGATACAAACCAAGGTTCTATCCAAGTCTGTAATTTTAACCAGGATTAGTCTCACAACGCTATGGCAAGTGTATACTGTAGTCTGAGTACTTTTAGTTTAAGAGAAGATATTGTAAAGTATATAAACAGATAGATAATCCCAATGGTTCTTTTTCCTCAGTGCAGCTTATTCCCTGAGAAAATCTCACTAAAGATTTACCAAGCTCTCTATCAAAAGTTGTTTCTATTTGGGTTGGGTTTGTGGGCTTTTAGGAAGCTAGGGTTGTAATAGGACCTTATAAATTTATCTTAATTCACATTTAAATGAGAGTTCATATTTGATCTTTTATCAGAACCCACCTTTCCTTATATTTGATATTTAAATCACTACCCTTTAATCATTCACCAGCCTACAGGAGAGGCAGAGTACAAAGAAAACTAAATAATGAGTAGGAATGTAATAATTTGTTAATTAGTTAGATTTAAAATATTATAAAATGACTAACAAGGTGTTCACAATTAAGTAGATTTTTAAACCTTGATTTTTAAAAAAAAAAAAAAAAGGTATGAGAACTTGCATAAGCTAAAGATGGGGGCACCATTTTAGAACAAGTATTCTATTTTCTTTCATATAACATAAAAAAGCTTTTATATTTCCTAAAGAATTATTATTTTATTAATATGCAAATGTATAAAGATTTAAATGTATTCATTGACTAAAACTCATAATTAATCTCTTTAATCAGACAATAGCCCTAAAACAACCATACAACCATAAGCAGGGGTGCAGTCATAAATTGTAAATGTTAAGCATGATGAACACTAATGAATTTAAAACTAAGGTAAGAATAACAAGTCTTTTAAAAATAGGTGTCATGACCCCTACAGAACCATTTTTAGGAAAGTCAAAATTATGAAAAAGCAGTAAAGCTTGAACAAACCCCCATCTTCACATACTCTAGATATTTTCCACTTCTTGATTTACTCTCTGCAGATCCGACATACCGTATTTTCCGGAGTATAAGACGACCCGCGTATAAGACGACCCCCCATTTTCCCAGTCAAAATATAGTATTAGCACCTCTATCTTCATTATCCTTATACTTGGCGTATAAGACGACCCCCCCCCCCACTTTAGCCACAGATTTTGCAGGTTAAAAGGTTGTCTTATACGCCGGAAAATACGGTAATTGAAGAAATATGTGTTCAGTATATTGTCTTTTTAATGTTCAATATGAACCATTCTATTACCATCAGATAAGAAAAAGTTTAGGATCTGTGAAAACTTTACAGTCAATTTTATTTATGAGCCTAGTGGAGACACATTTCTTCCAAGACAGTGACAGCCCATTGTCTTCAATATGTGAGCCCTGCATTTAGCAGATACCTGTATATATTGGGCATTTTTAAGACTTATGTTCTTGGAGCACATCTATACCAGCTGTTTAATTCAAGGCCAGCCCAGAGCATTATGACAATGACAATGGCAACCATATGCATCAGGTCAAATTGGGGGCAACACTGCATCATTGTGCATACAAGCCAGCAGGGTCAACACCGCATCATCCTCACTGGCCTGACCCCTTGTCCCCAGTGTCTCCAGTACTGCTGCAGCTGCCTCATCGGCCACAAGTCCCTGCAAAAGCCAGGGCAGCACCATCATTTCAGATCAGAAGGGGACATACAGATATGTGTCCAACAAGGAAAAGTGAGAGTGGAGGTAAAGAAGCATCTAAAAAGCTCTTTAACTGTTTTAAGTTGTAAATTGAAGTTAGCGGACATTTTTGTCATTCAGTCAAGATTATCCTCAAAGACCTTGAAAGGTATTGAACAAAAACCAACAGACAAGTCAGATTTAACCTTCTGGGTGATGTGATTAATTATACTCCTCTCGTCCAAAGACCTCATGTGCTTTCTTGAGGTTTTGGAAATTATCAGCATGCACTACTCTTGTTTATAATGCAGGGACCAACTCTCCAATATCCATTCTTCACTTAAAACTGAGCAAACTAGTTACAAATTCAAACACAGTGTAGTCCTCTTTTATCATTTATTCAAAACCAATTGACCCTATTAAAGACCGTCTGAATCTTTCTGTGGAAATTGTTATTGGATCTTGGTTAGCAAAAGCAGAAGTATCCTCCCTTCTTAGAGGAGCTTGCTGAAAACAATTAAGAGCAGCTAGTTTTGACATCAGAAAGTTTTTTATTTTTATTTTATTTTATTCTATTTTATTTTGGACTATAGGAAGACAGCAGGGATCAGAATTGACTGTGTTGGTTAGGAGATTCTGAAAGTCACAATCAAAAAAAGCAACTTTTCCAAACTCTGAGAAATACAGGAATACAAAAAACTAACTAGCAATGGCAATATGCCAAGATTAATTTTTAAAAATATTAATGTAACCCAAGATAAACAATTATTCTAGGTCCATAATGTTACTAAACCTTTTGATTTAGTTCTTTTAGGGCACACTGATAATATAACTCTGATTTTATTCCTGATAAATGCAAACTACATTTATTGAAGCAATAGCATAATAAACACAAAAGGACAAGAAAGGTATATCTATGAGATCTTTAATATAAATGCCTCACTACAATATTGCTACTGTAAGTGGAGGAACTCCACAGTGATCTGTGTAGACCACTGATACAGATTAATACCTCAATATGCATCTATCTAGGCAACACCAGGCTCAGCACAAGGCAGTAACAAATAGAACTCCCACATCCCAAATTTTATCAAGCTATTTTGGTGCAGAAAATCCCTTCAACAGCTCTCTCCCCCTCTGCAACACCAAATTCAGTGTGTTGTCTTTTCATTATCCTTCAGATCTGTTGCCTCTTGCCAGCTTCTTCACTCTGCTAGGAAAGCAAATATCACAATCCTCATTTCGACCTCAATAAATTGGCTAGATCAGAGATGGACAAAGAGGGTCCCCCAAGGTTCCCCCCCCAAAAAAACACCTAAAAAATATTCTGCTCTAAATGCCAAAAAAATGATCTCTGTGGGACATGTTTGGAGCACCTTTGGATCCTTTAGGGTGAAAACAAATTTTTGCAAAGTTTTTAAAAAAAAAATATTTTGCTTTAAAACGTGCTAAAATGCCCTCTAGGCACCCAGAAAGGCCCCAAATTACCCCTATGTCCCATAGAGGGCTTGAGGGGGCAAAAAAGATGTGTGTTTTTGCAGGATTAGGCCTTCCAAGGTCTCCTGGAGAGTTAATGTAGCCTCTTAGAGCCTCGGCAGACGGCTTAAAAAGTCGTCCTTGAGGCAAGGAAGGAGAGGGGCAGCCGCATGCTCGGCGCCCCTTCCTCCTCCCGAGGTTGCCCTTGGAACCGCCGGCCCTCCACATGGCCAGCGCTCCGGGGGCAACTTCCCGCCGCAGCGTCCGGACACGCTGCAGCGGAAAAGTCAGCGAAAGTGTGTCGCAAGCTTTTGCGGCGCACTTTCGCTGACTTGTGAAAGGAGCACTATTTTAGCCCTCCTTTCAGGGGCGGCGAAGGTGCGCCGCAGGATCAAGGCGTGGGGATGCCTCGGTCCCGCAGCGCACCTTCCCAGGGCGGCCCCGTTCCGCCAGTCTGCTTAGGCCCTTAGTCTGGCAGGCCCATCCAGATGATTTCTAGTTTGTGAATGTTAAATGATTTTTTTTTAAATGTGGATTGTTTAAATATGTATGTGTCTTATTTGTTCTTTCAAATTCTTATGTATGTTTAACTGATGTTGTTTATTTGTTAATCTATTATTGTTCCTCACCTTGATCTATAGGGAGAGGCAGGTAAGAAATAAATGTTGTTGTTGTTGTCTTCCACAGTTGCCCACCTCTGTGCTAGATGAACTTTTGGATGTGAATGGGGGATCTCTGTAGACAAGTATAAGGACTTTTTTTCAGGAGATGTCCTCGTTGGGTCCGTCCTGCAATGCACTCCTCTCCTTGTTGCTTGGCCAGTGTCCATTAGTTTGCCACCACTTCTGTCTACTGGCGCCTCTTAGGGCTCAGTCTGGTAAGCCACCCAGAGTGAAAGGGCAAAGTAAACAGAGGCTGCTGTTCCTTTTCCTTGCTATTGTCATTGTCATTTACTTAAGAGTGGGAAGGAGAACATGAACAAGAAGAAGAGGCAAAAGGGCCAGAGCATTGCAGAACATGACATAATATGCAGAACCCTTCTGCCTAAAAGGACTCAACTATGCTCACCCCTGGTGGCAGCTCTGAGGAAGGTACCAGTTGTTGCATTTAACTGATTGCTTTTGACTGGCACCAGATCAGGGTACATGGATTTCAGAAGCATCCTGTATGTTGAAATGCCAGGCTGCTGCTGCACTTTGCAGCATTAATACAGTTTGATACCACTTTAACTGTCATGGCTTGATCCTGTGGAATCCTGGGATTTGAGGTTTATTATGGTAGCAGTGCTCTCTGACAAAGAAGGCTAAATATGTCACTAGACCACTAATCCCAGAATTCAATAGCATCAAGTCATGGCAATTAAAGCATTGTCAAACTACATTAATTCTGTAGTGTAGATACAGCCTCAGATTCAGGGTAGAAATGAGTTGTTCTACTATTCAGTTGAAGTGTAAATAGTCATTCTGTTCAGAGGTTTTGCCAGGAAAGCAAATGCTTGTTCAGGGGCATAATATTTATTTTTTAATTATTTATTTCATTTATATGCCACCTTTCTCCTGGAAAGGGACCCAGGATGGCTCACAGATAAAATTGTTTTAAAACTTTACAAGAAAAATGTAAAAACAATTGAAATAACTTAGAAAAAGAGTAAAATTACATAAAACATACAAAGGTGTTTAAACATTCTAAAATACCCCCATATAAAAACTCCCCTCACAATTATTATATATTAAAAACCTAAATTAATTACGGTATTTGGTGGTATCTTGCTGTTAGCACACCCTGCATACCATGTGTTGTATTTAGGGTCTCCATATTTTCATATTTCATTTCTGGAGCCAGTATATTCATAAGCGATTCTGATGACCTTTTTGGAACACTAGTCAAGGTTCCCAGGAGAAAAGGAGTAAAGACCTGAGGACCTATGGACGATCCAGGTAATAATACAGTCAAGGCTAAATGCAGGGGTCAGCAACCTTTTTACCCCAGGGGCTGGGGAGGGAATGGCGCTGGGGCTGTGTGGGTGCTGCTGCGTGGGGGCACCATTTTGGAACAAAATGGTGGACTACACACACCTTGAATATGTACTTATCTACTGTACTTAAAATAGGCATATGTACCTTTTCATTTCATTCCTGATACAGGTAGCTAAAAACAATTTTCAAAAACTCAGTATACATTTTTTTTAAGAAAACAAATACACTAATCCCCCCCCACAGACTTTGTTTTCACAGTTGATCCGAAGACAAAGTTTTCACAGACTTTGGGTCCACAGTTTTGGTCCTTTGTGGACTGGCAAGCAGGGAGGGTTAAAATGGCACGCGCGCAAGCACGCACAGCCATCCAAGCTTATGGGACTTGAATATTTGCGGATTTCCATTTTCATGGGAGGGTGATCCGGAATGGATCCCCCATGGAAATGGAGGGATGACTGTACATTCAAAAGATAGGAACCAATAGAAAATCTTCAGAAGGGATAGGCTGAAAACCTGACACCCTAAAGAAGGAGGACAACATGGATCTCCCAGGGCAAAATTTCAATAGTCAATCTGCTCCAACCCACTCCCAACTTCCCATCAACATAAATACAGCAACAAGAAAAGAAAGAACAACCCGAAATCCCACATGTATAAACTCTGGTTTGTTTTACTGCTCACCTCCACCCATGCCCCAACAATAATGTATTTTCAATTCAATTGCTGAGCTATATAAGCAACACAATTTTGTAAAAGTATTCAAGAAATCCATCATTTTCAGCTTCTGTTAACAGAGTCCTTTTGTTGTTGTTGTCATTGTTTTAATTTATACCTTTCCCTTTCTGCACAGAACCCAAAGCATCTAAAACGGTCCCTATATCAAACAAGCACTTTTTTCTATCTTAGAAGCTTATCGCAAAGTTAAATAATACAGCTTACCTGATCCAGCTTATTTAAATTGGGTGGCATCCTGATATTATCACAAGCATTTTGCCACCAAATTTGCCACCCGAACGCAGTCCAGTTCCATCCCTGCTCCCAGGGGTGCTCAGTGTGGCTCTTTTCGAAGCTTGGAGTTTTGCAGCTTGAAAAAATAGCCCTGGACCAGGGATGGACCCAAGATGGACCAGGGCAGCAGATTCAGCAGCTAAATCCTTGCGATAATATCAGGATGCCACCCAATTTAAATTTTAAGCCGGATCAGGTAAGCCATATTATTTAACTTTGCAGTAAGCTCCTTAGCTCAACTACTACAGTCTAGCAAAGGCTACATCATATAATTCTGCTGATTATTTAACACATTTAGCACATTCTCAGCAAAATATGACTGACCAGAATCCTGCAAACACTTAATATGCATTAACTATGGCCTTCCAAATTCATCAGAAATCCACTGAAATCCTAGCAGAAATCTTTGTGTATAGCTTTTAAAAAAGAATATTGTATAAGCTGCAAACTACAGAGAACATACAGCTTTTCCTAACAATAGAGAAAAGGTGAAGAACCAGAATACAGGGTTATATTCTCACCTAAGGGTTTTTTAATTACACTAAAAGTCTAGGAGTGATTCTCTTCACTAGTATTGTTAATAATCATGAATACATTAAAGCAAGACTATGAAAATCTTCTGCCTTGATATATTGCAAGATTTCAAGTAAGAAATATTACAGCTTAATTTCCTCTGCCTCACTTACTACAGTGGCATCACTCTCAATTCAATACAATACTCCACTGAAGACAAATTTTACTGTCTAAATATGCATATGGAGACCATCACATCCGGAGAAAAAATACATGCATACATGCTTTTCATGCAGTTAACACAATCCAGTACCATTGACAATATTGCAATATGTATACATGTGAATACACGTGTGTGTGTGTGTGCGTGCGTGTGCGCGCGCGCACGCCTGTGCATGCATGTGTCAGCTAGTGCTCTTATCTGATGAAAGTGGCTTCATCTGTGACATAAATTAACATATTATATTTTTTCATAATGAAACCAAGCTACAACTGTCTTTCTTATATTTTGTAGCTCCTGGAAGCAAACTTTGAGACCAGATTGACAACTGATTTTTAATTATTATAAATACAGGCAAAGCCTATTCTCCTTTGTGTCCATCTCCAGCAGCAGGATGATGAGAGCTGTGATTTTGACACGTGATCCGCAAGGCCATCACACAGAGTGCAGATGCCAAGCTGCAGAGAATATTCTTCCAGCAGCACCTGGCTCCTTGGTGAGCTCCACAGGCAGTGAAGCTGACAGCTCTGAAGTTGCCTGTGGCTCTGTCATGTAGTTAGGCTGCTAGCTGAGCTGACTTATTCTACCCAATGCCACTTTTTTTCTGGCTTACCTTTGATCCTGATATATATTTGCATACCATTATACAATAGTGAAAGCTCCTTGCAAATCTAATATAAGAAAGTGAACCTCTGTGTGTGCATATGTGTAAGGCACAAATACACAACTTGTACATTTATATGTTGTCAAAATGTAGGCACTGATTCTCGGATCATAATCTAATGCTGTGTTCTTCTGATAAAAAGAGTAACAACAGTGGGGATTCAATCCAGGACTCCAGAGTCATAAAATTAATACAAACAATGTGGCCATTTACACTTATTTATAGTACCTTACAGTGCTTTTTCATTTCTAAAAAAGCCAGACCTATTAACAACAAATACAATGAAACTTATTGTTAAAAATAATAAAACAATGAAAAGATAAAAACCACTAAAATAATGAATTAAAGACCAAGAGTAACAAGCATTAACAAATGAGGAGAATAATCTAAAAGATATCTAGGTAAAGAAGTAGGTTTTTCATTGACAGAAACGCAGAGTCACCATTCTGGGAAACCATTCTATATAACAGATGCCACAACAGAGAAGACCCCATTTCACATAGCAACAAAACAAGCAGCTTTACACCATGGTACATCACAAGTGACAACAGCAACAACAGCAAACTTTATGAAACACATCAAGCTGCCTTATACTGAGTCAGATCACTGGTCTGTCTAGCCCAGTACTGTCAAATCCTGATTAGCTGTGGCTGTCAAGAGCTTTGGATTCTTTTCTAGCCCTATCTGGAAGTGGGAAGATTAAAGCTGGGAACTTCTGCAAAAAAGTGTGTGCTCTGCAACTAAGCTATGGCCTCTCCCTTGGCTACAGCAAAGAAGGTGGAAAGCCTTACGTAACTCACTGTCCCTCACCAAACAGTTCCATTTCAAGCTCTGGTTTTAAATACAAGTATCCTTCCTGAACTGAATTTAAGCACTGACATTAGACATTCTTCCCCCACTCCCCATCTATTTCATGCAAGAATACCCTCTTTTCTTTTCTGCTGCCTTTCATATTCTGTCATTTCCCTTCAAAGGGATTCTCTTCCCACTGAAATTTATTCTTTAGCACATCTGTGAGCATTTCTATCACTCCTCCCCTTCAAGTATGTGTGCTCGTTTTAGGACTTGCTCTGGACCTCAAATTTCTCTCTGCTGCTGTAGTCATCCCAATTTCTACTCACATCTCACCAACTTCTGAACTCACCATTTATTCTGTGACACCTTTAGACCAATGATACCAATACTAATGTAGTTCTGACAGCGTAACAGCCACTTCATTCTTTCCTTTTCTTTTTTGCCACCTGGCCCAGACAATGATTCTTTGATGCCTGTCAGTCATCAGTACCCTCACATATTCTATAATTGCTGAAGTCAGCATTTACTAGCTGGTCTTCAATAATGAACCTCAACCTTAAAATAACTTGTTTCCATAGAGATATTTTACACCCACTCTATTTACTCAGCTCAACATTTTCCATAATCTGTGCTTCCCTTGTCTATGATTAAAATACATGATTCTTCCAAGTGCAGAAATCAAGTAAAAGGAACTGTGAATAATTTTTCCTCATTTTTTGCTGCCAACAGGAAGACAAATCAGGTTCTTCAGAGGAAGCGCAATCACTTCATTTGTGCTGATTTTGTGAAACAAATGGGAATATAGTACCCCACAGGTCTAGAAAGACCCTGAATCAGTAGAGATGCTTTTATTAAAATGATTGCAAAATCCAGGAGTGTGGCATACACTGGTGCCTGGGAGTATGTATCTGCTCTCTATCACCCAGGTTGTTCAACGAGAGAGAAAACAAGCTTGTCCTAACCCTCCAGTGTGTTTACATGATTATACTCTGTCTCATCTTGGGGTATGGATATGTCATTTTGTACAAGTATTTACCCTTTCTTCATTGCAAACTTTGTTTGGAGCCACTATTCCTTTCCCTTTCATCTTAGCATTACCATCCTGGAACACCTTTTCTTCCATACAAATATTCACCCTTGTTATAATTTATTTCTTCACTTTACATTTCTGTACCTTCTCCAAATTTTTTGTTTTTGTTTTCTTTGATACACAATCTTTGATTCAGACTTCTCTTCCCCTTCTGTTCCCTTAATTCTGCCCAGTTCTCCCTCCTTTCCTATTTTGGCATTCCCCACATGTTATTTTCTTCTTGTTACTCACCATTTATTTATTTATTTATTTATTTCTAACAGTGCACCAAAGAGCAAGCCCTGGATATGAATCCAGAATTCCCAGCCTGCAGGCTTGTATTTATCACTGTCTATGAGCAATTGTGGTGTGGTTTTGGGAGGGGGGTTGTTAGGGAAGCAAACATCATTATTAGATATGCTAGCTTTAAAACCCTACATGGCTTGGGCCCGAGTTACTTGAAGGATACTCTGAGGGCAGCCTGCAGTATTCTGGCTCCAGAGCTGCCCTGAGTCCCACAGTACCTGGTACTCCCATTGCAAGGCTAGCGGTGAAACTAGCTGTGGTTAAACTGCTCTTGAAAAAACCCTCCCTCAATCCCCAGGTGAAAAATAATTACAGGCCGGTCTCTCTTTTACCATTCTTGGGCAAGGTGATCAAGAGGGCAGTTGCCTTCCAGCTCCAGGTTGTCTTGGAAGAAGCCGATTATCTGGACCCATTTCAAACTGGCTTCAGGGCAGGATATGGAGTTGAGACTGCCATGGTTGCCTTAATCGATGATCTCCGTCTGGGCACAGACAGGGGAAGTGTGACCCTGTTGATGCTCTTGGACATCTCAGTGGTATTATGGTATCTTTCTGAAACGCCTGAGAGAGTTAGGTATTGGGGACACTGCTCTTCAGTGGTTCCAGTCCTACCTCTTGGGCAGATTCCAGATGGTGATGCTGGGGGATAGTAGCTCTTTAAAAAGAGAGCTGATATCTGGCATCTGTCCCTCAGGATGCCATTCTATCCCCTATGCTGTTTAACATTTAGATCAAGCTGCTGGGTGAGATCACCTGGAGACATGGGGCACAGTGTTATCAGTATGCTGATGATACCCAACTCTACTTCTTTATGTGTCCGACTGTTGAAGTGACTAACGATGGCATCACTCCTCTTGATGCCTGTCTTAATGGGTTGGATGAGAGAAAACAAACTCAAGCTGAATCCAAATAAAACAGAGGTACTCGCGATAGGTACCCCAAGTCAGGGGAGGAGCTTTGCCAACCAGTTCTGGACGGGGGTCACACTTCCCCTAAAGGACAAAGTATGCAGTTTGGAAGTACTCCTGGATTCATCTTTACAGTTGTCATCTCAAGTAGATGGGATGGCCAGGAGTGCTTAGTATCAACTTCGGTTGATCCGCCAACTGCGTCTCTACCTGGATTGAAAGGACCTTGAAGCAGTAGTACTTGCCCTGGTAATCTTTCGTCTGGATTTCTGTAATGCGCTCTACATGTGGCTACCTCTATACCAAGTTCCGAAGCTTTAGTTGGTTCAAAATGCGGCAGCCAGATTGGTCACTGGAACTTCTAGGTATATAACACCTATATTAAAATCTCTTCATTGGTTACCCATTAGCTTCCGGGCGCAGTGCAAAGTGTTTATTATTACCTTTAAAGCCCTACATGGCTTGGGCCCGAGTTACTTGAGGAACACCTCTCCCCACATAATCCGATCCGCACTCTCAGAACATCTGGGAAGAATTTATTAGATCATTTCAAAACCAGATCAAACTCTACTTCCCAAAGATCGTTCATGGCCACAGCTCCCAAGTTATGGAACAGCCTACCGGAAGAGATCTGCCTTATCACTACGCTAGATGCTTTTAAGAAGGCACTTAAGAGGGAGCTCTTCCAGCAGACCTATCCATCTGATCTTCTAGATTTCTAGATTCTGATGACAATTGGCTATTTTATTCTATTCTATTTTATTTTATTTTTATTATTCTGATTTATCTATTTTATTGATTGTATTTTGTACATTGCATACATTTTATTGTGTAATAAATGATCTGTAGGGAGAGGTGGGAAATATAAATAAAATTATTATTATTATTATTATTATTATTATTATTATTATTATTATTATTATTATTATTATTATTGCTGAGCTAAAGTTCACACACACATCCTGCTGTACTGGTGCTGCCATGACAAAAGCAAATTACTCACTATGAGGTCAGAATGAGGTACCTAGCATCGATCATATGGCTGGGACTTCGTTCTTACCTCAGAGAGAGAGAGAGAGAAAGAGAGAGAGAATCATTGCCGCAGTACCAGCTTCACTAGCCATCACAGTGGGACATGTTATAAACAGCCACCCAGCATCATAATGGAGAGCTCTGGATCTTTCAGGAAGATCAGGATCAAAATATAACTTTAAACAACATTTTAAAGGTGTTAAAGAATGTGTTCAGTGCTGGACAGTCTAGACATCACCTGACCTGTTCAAACCAGAACCGGGCTTTGGGCCATGTTTTGTCCAGATTCCCTACCAAGAAGAGGAAGATGCCATATTTGTTCCATGCAGACAGGGCCTAGGACTTAAAAGGAGTTGTAAGTCAAAAGCATCCAGACAGCCATGGTTGTCCATTCCTGACTAAGGACGTTATCACACTGGCCCTAAAGCAGCGTCATTTCAGCG
>CM034701.1:257581059-257594586 GCA_020142125.1 Phrynosoma platyrhinos
CCAGCTTTCTCGCCGCTCTCTTGCTGCAAGTGTGATAACGTCCTAAGAAGGAAAACAGCTTGAAAAGCTGAAGACAGAATGCCAGAAAAAGAACAGAATTCTTTCTCCTCCAAAAGTGTGAGATTTCTCTCCTTTATTATTATCTCCTACCAAATTCCAAATGTTTCACCACTAGGATACTTCACCCATTTACTGGATTCTGGAGACAGTGCCTGGAATTCCAAATAAAATTTATTTTTGGAAGGTAATACCAGCTTTAACTTTTCTTATAAGTTAATTCATATGTAAGAAGTCATCTAATGAGTTGTGCCTTCACAGAACACACGAACAACTGCAATATGTTTTGATTTATTCTAATTCTATTCTGTTCTCAGACCCTGGTTCAAGCTGCATCTTTGAGAGCTTTCTCTCAGTCCTGCCACCACTTCAGGCATGATTAGTGAAGATGCAAGAGGGCCTTTTCAATGGCTGCTCCCAAACTGCAAAATTTCTAGTCTTTGGCTAGTAACTGGTTGCTGTAGAAGGAAGGGTCTTTATAATGTGGGGTGAGGGGGGTACGGAGTGGGTATGCACTATACCTTTATTCTTATCCATGTTTTAAACACTCTAAAATTGTTTAAAATAATTTTGGTTTCAATAGGATAGCCTATTTGCTTTTAACTATGTTTATTATAATTGTTTTTATTATAGATTATGTTCACATAAACTATGAAAAAAACCCTTGAGTCTCTGAAAAAAACCCTGGAGAAAGGCGAGATATAATTTAAATAAATAATAACTCTGAATAATCTGTTTTGATCTCAGACACTGATATTAGATATTGAAATTCTTGCAATTGCTCTACTGTAACACATCAGGCCTTTCAAATTAAATAGTTTTAAATCCAGATTATCAAACTGAGAGAATGACTTTTAATGCCCTTTCCAATGCTCTCTGAGCAAGAGCAAAAAATAAGGTGTATTCCTATAATGTATTGCAAGCAGCAACCTTTGCATGCTACTTGCAAATGTAAGAAATTGACCAATAAAAGTTAACATAGAAAAGTTATGGATTGTACTTAAAGAGCCAATACTTCTGATTGCCCTGATGCGCAATCTATACTCAGGACAAGAGGCTACAGTTAGAACAGAATACAGATTAACAGTGTGGTTTCCAAGGGGAATGGGAGTTAGACAAGTATGCAATTAATCACCCTGTTTGTTCAACTTGTATGCAGAAATGAAAAGAAGGCTTAAATTCAGAGGAAGTAGGAGTAAAGAAGGGAGGAAAACAAGATAACAACAACAGCAACAGCAACAACAGCTAATACAGAATAATCCAGCTCCTGGTGGCATGGCTCCCTGCGGTCGCCATGGCCCTAGCCTGATTGTGGCCAGAGCGATCTTGGCCCACTCCTTTCTACCCATCTGTCCCTCACCTATAACTCTTCAATTATGCTTTCACCATTTATATAGCAGCTTTTAAATTGCCTTTAAAAATCAACTGTAATAAAAGTAAAACAAAGTAGACAGCATTTTATTTTCTGATCTATTTCTAAGACTGCACATTTAAAATAAAACATTTGCAAAATTCTATTAAATTGCACAGTTCACTCATAAGATCTGTAATTGTTTTACCGTTTCTGACTGTATCCCGGCTCTCATGCAATATTCCTCTCAAATTTCTTACCCAGCGTTTGTGATATACCCAACAAGTCTAACAAGGCACAAGTCTTTTGTCCATGAACAGACATCTCTGCTAGTCTACATCCTAAATCTTGTTTGCTCTACATTATCTGTCCACTCACTTATTTCATTCTACTGACCTCTAGCATCATGGCATGTACTGCCCTTGTAGTTTACTTCCATGACCAGCATAATAATTTCACAGACCCCAATGGAAGATCAGAGCAGAATATTTGTTGGAGCTTGCTTGGCCAATGCATCAACCTTAAAATGAAAATAATCACCACTAGAAGGAAGCAACCCCTTTCCTCATATGCATACTTACACACTTCAGGAGGGTGTTATTAACAAATGCCAAATCACCACAACAAATACTCACCTCAATTTAACAACAACAACAAAAACAACAAAATTGTAGCTCTGGATATGTCTTAAAGACATGGGAGTGCCAACACGTCTGACAATCCTGATGAGGAATTTGTACTCAAGACAAGACGCTACTGTCAGAAAAGAACACAGAGAAACAGAATGGTTCCCAATTGGCAAAGGGGTCAAACAAGGCTGCATCTTTTCACCCAACCTGTATGCAGAACATATGATAAGAAAAGGAGGCTTGGACACAGAAGAAGGAGTAGTGAAAATAGAAGGAAGGAATATCAACAATCTGAGATATGCAGATGACACCATAATACTAGCAGAAAACCTCACAGACCTGGAACACCTACTAAGGAAGATCAGAGAAGAAAGTGCAAAGACAGGCTTAATGTTGAACATAAAGAAAACAAAAACAATTGACCACTGAGGACCTTCACAAGTTCAATCTGGACAATGAAGAAATAATAAAAGAATTCCCATTCCTGGGATTAAACATTGATGGAAATGGGGACTGCAATCAAGAAATCAGAAGAAGACTAAGAATGGGGAGGGCGGCTATGAAAGAACTAGAAAAGATCCTAAAATGCAAAGATATACAACTCAGCACAAAAGTTAGAATCATACAAGCCATTGTATTCCCTATTACCATGTATGGATGTGAGAGCTGGACAATTAAGAAAGATGTTCAGAAGAAAATCAATGCATTTGAGATAATGTGGTGCTGGAGAAGAGTGCGGAGGATCCCATGGACAGCCAAAAAGACAAACAAGTGGGTCCTAGAGCAGATCAAACCAGAAAACTCCCTGGAAGTCAAGATGACCAAACTGAGGCTGTCATACTTCAGACACATCATGAGAAGGGAGGGCTTATTAGAAAAGACAATAATGCTAAGAAAGGTGGAGGGAAACAGGGAGAGAGGAAGGCCACATGCCAGATGGATGGATTCTATTAAGGCGGTCACGGGTATTAAGGGATTGCAGGAATTAAGCAGAACAGTGGAGGACAGAGGGTCGTGGAGATATCTCATCCATAGGGCTGCCATAAGTCGAGACTGAATCAAGGACAGTTAACAACAATATTGGTACTCAGTGATCTAGAAGTCTCCAATTCTATAAGAAGCAACAAATCCCTGAAGTAATCAGAGGCATGATTCATGGAAACATGATCATCACACAAGGACCAGGTGATTGTTTGCCATTGTGAATGAACCACTACAGTCAATATACCACAGACAGAACAAATACTTTACATCATCAATGCTTTTCTGTGGATACTATCCATTGTGACTCATCTAGTGCTAATCAAACAATGACATACTAGTTAATGTAAATGCAAGTGTGAACTGTCTTTTAAATATCACTGCCTCATTAGGAAGCTATCATTCTGTGAATATTCATGGTTAATTCATCATAAACATCACTTCACACTTATCTACAGTGAACTTGCTATCTTTTGTCTGCTCTCTTATAGTTTCTGTTATTTACATAACAGCTAACATACCAAAAGCTAACTACTCCTGCAAGACTTTACCATTAATTATTCAATCAGGCTACATATTCAGTGAGGAATTGCAACTCCCAAGGTTCAAAGAGGAATCCAGATGTTTTAAGTGGATCAGATCCTATTGGTGTGTTGTTGTTTTAAAAAAAAAACTTTCTACAACATTTATAATTTACTTACAGGAGATAGTCACATACACATAGAGAATACAACACAGACTTGCTCATTCACAAAAAGCCGTATCAAAAACCATATCAACTAGGCACACACTTCCACATGTGAAGTAACTGCTCATGTAAAGTAGTCCATTCACAAGAACAGTAAGCACAAACTAGCTCTCCCCTTCACTTCTGTGAACTATAAAAGTATCAAGTAATGGAAAAGTAACTGAGATTGTCAGCTCAGATCAGTTATTCCAAATTGTATAACCAAACTCCTACACAGTGAAAAAAATCACTAGTTATACTCACATGCAGTTTAAAAGCTCGATGAAAGACTATACAAATTGTCTCTCTCTTAGGTCCAAATCACACTGTAGAAACAATCCAGTATGACACTGCTCTAACTGCCCTGGATCAATCATAGGGAATTCTGCGAACTGTAGTTTTGTGAGACATTCTCTGTCAGAGAGCTCTGGTGCCACAATAAACTACAATTCCCAGGATTCCCTAGCACTGTGCCATGGCAGTTAAACTAGTCTCAAACTGGATTATTCCTGCAATGTGTTTTAGACCTTAATCAGAATCCAGAAATCCCAAATACTCAATAATCCAAAACTTTTTTTCATGAGTGGCTGATATAGCGATACCTTTGCTTTCTGATGGTTCAGTGGTAATAATGATTCATTACTGATTTACATTATGGTTTACATTATTGATTTACAAAATACGTTTTCTTCTATCTACATGAAAATTTGAATGTGCATTTTCTTTTTTTAAAAAAAGCACACATTCAAGTTATATCTTTACAACGCTCACATGGCTGTATGCACTTTTTCAGTAACCAAAGCAATTGTGTGCATTTTCATACGTTTGCATTTTCACCCATGTGCATTTCTGAAATGTTTGCATGTTCTGTGCACATGTTTTTCTAAATATATCAGAAGCCTCAGATACATGTGGATTTCTGAGGCAATCCACTGCCTATCATGAGAGGTGCAAAAAGAGTATTTCTGTATAGAATGCAACACCAGTATCCCTAGACGTAGAAAATAAGTATGTAGACAATTAGGCAAGACAAAAGATAGAAAGCTTGCCATCCTTCTAGCAAGGTATGTGATCTGGTGGTGCCACCTAGCACTCAATTCTTTTTATACCTCATAGAAGGAAAAGTGGGAGTTCAATAGCTGGTCATCAATGAATTATCACAGAGTAGCATGATGAAAAAAAATTAACTGACATTTCTTGACAGAATTTCTTGGACTAAGGGGAGTACTAATGGACCTGTCTTCTCCTACCTACTGATTTATTCACATACGGGGGCAGGTCACTAATGACAAAATGAAGGCTTCCAATGGCAGCAAAATAGCATGGTACAGAGGGAAACAAACTAGTGCCTGTACTTGAGTCCCAACCAAAGCACTGCTCCCAGCAAAGCACTCCACAGTAGTAAAACTTTCCACCACAGTCAACCATTTATTTATTCTTGGCACTCTTATTAGCTAGCCAGAAGCAGAAACACCAGTGGCTACATCTCCATATTTTGAAGTCACACAACAATTTTATCTAATCTGAGAAGAACCATAACAAGCAAATCAGAACAAATTCACTCATAGCAAGAACATCCACAACACCTGCTGATTTCAAAGAATAGCACACTTTTTATGCCAGGACTGACTCACATTCAACAGATCTAGACTTATATACTGCAAAAAAAAAAAAATCCCCAAAGAGCACAAAAATATGTGCACACTTTAGAGACATCTATATGTCTTCACTGGACAATAAGTTTTTTTAAAAAAAATGGGAAAGGGGAACTGACTTGATGAGTTGTATGTCTACATGATGTATTGATTGCCATTAATAAAAGAGCCTTTGTGCTTCACTCAGGACAGATGATGAAAAATATGAATTTTGGATTTTTTTCCCCTTTATGGTTATTTGGTTATTTTGCTTTTCGTTCTGCATGTAGATTCTGAAGAGCTATTAAATTTCATTCAGACAGATATATTTTGAATGTATCAGTTATTATGACACAAGTGATCATGGATTATAGAATCAATAAAAAAGGACAGGTTGTTTACCTGTAACTTTGAGTGGTCATCTGTGCCCTTGCACAAATTGGTCTTGCACCTGTGCAGATCCAACCATGGAATGTTCCAGACCTGAGTAGCTTTTGGCAGTAACCTCACCCCTTTGGGCACCAGCATGAATAGCACCAAGACCTACTCCTCTCAGTTCTGATGTCTGTCATGAAAGAAGAGGCAAGGAGAGTGGGTTTGTGTGAGGGCACAGGTGACCTCTCAAAGAACTAATTAAAGGTAAGTGACCTGTCCTTCTGCTTCATAAGTCTCTGTGCCTCACAGAAATGGGTGATTAGCTAAGCTTATCAATGGAAGTGGGGCAGGTGAGCCGAGGACAGATGACAGCACCATCAAGCCAAACTCTGCATATGCCCATGCTCTGCAGTCAGCCTGACAGTGCCAGATGAAAGTGGGTGGTTGAGCCCAGGTAGCTGCTCTGCAGACCTCCAGCAAGGAGACATCTCACAGCCATGCCTGAGAGGTGGAAACAGCACAAGTTGAGTGGGATCTGGTTTTCAATGGCATACTCTTCTTAGTGAGCTGGTATGCTAAACTGATTATATTGACCACCCATCTCAACATTCTCTATAAGTGAAGTGGAAGACTAGTTCTACGTCCCCTACAGAAGATGAATAGTCAAAAGGATTTACAGGGAGAAGCAGTACAGTGAGTATAGTAGGCCAAAGCTCTCCACAGATCCAGACAATGCAAGATCTTCTCCAGTTGGGGTGAAGGGTCTAGGTGGAAGACCGGCAACACCATCTACATTTCCGCACTAAGCTCTTATAGTACTGCTATTCCACTATTACTGCCGTGTCTGCCTCCTGTTGCATTCTGAGGCTTGTAGTTCAGTGAGGCCTAAGAGCTCCCTGGCTGAGAATCCTAAATGCCTCTCCTTAAAATGCAAATGCCAGAATGCAAGAGGAGGCAGCCAGAGCATTAATGGTGGAATAGCAGCACTATAAGAGTGTAGTGAGGAAATGTGGAATGTCTTGATTAAGGTAGAATGGAGAAGAAATTCCACCTTTGGAAGAAATGCAGTAATGAAATGGAACACTGTTTATCCCTATAGAAAATTATATAGGGGAGGTCCAAAAGTAGAACTCAGCACTCATCTGCACCCTTTGCTGAGGTGATTGCCACCAAGAAGACTGCTTTAAGTCAGTAAGCAAAAGTCGATTGTAGCCATGGGTTCAAAAGGCTTCTGCATAAATTGGGAGATGACTAGAGAGAGAGAGAGAGACCACAGTGGAACCCAGTCCCCAACAGGTGGACAGAGGAGTGGGAGATCCCCAAGAAACCTCTTAGGCATAGTACTCTGAAGAAGGGAAGTCTCTAGATGAGATATACAGGATGGTATGACACTATAGTGGTCAAGCAGACCTGCAGAGACAACAGAGAGAAGTAATTCTCCTTGAAGTGTAGCAAAAAAGCCACTGTATTTGCTCATCAGTAGACAGTGACAGGAGACAAGAGGTCTAGGTGAAGGCATAGAACCAGCACCATGTGAGTGTGCAGGAACTGTGTGTTATGATGCCAGGAGGATGGAATGAATGCAGTCAAATAAAGCCTGTAAAGGCACTAGGTGATCAGGTGTAAATCATACCCTGGTGCTTCATTCAACCCTCAGCCTGTGTCAGCAGGATAGGGCAGTATGGAGCTGAAGGCAGATCCAGTGAGACATCTGCAGGAGAGAGGCAAACCAGAGCTGTCTCAGCCACCATGGGGCTACCAGAATGCAGTCGGATGAGTCCTCTTATACCAGGGGTAGGCAACCTTTCCCCTTTAAGGGCCAAGGTACTTCAGCTCCCAGAAGCCTCAGCCATGTTGGCCAATAGTCCCATGTTGGCCAATAGCTCCTGGGATTCTGGGAACTGAAGTCCTTCGGCCCTTAAAGGGGAAAGGTTGCCTACCCCTGTCTTATACCTTTTCCAACACCCTTGTAAGGAGAAAAAAGGGTATAAGCAGATAGACCAGAGGACCTTTCCAGTTCAGGAGAAATGAATTGCCTACCAAGAGTCTGGTGAGGCTTCCCTTGGTGCAAAAACACTTGCATTCGTGGTTCCTCTCGGAAGTTAACGCATCAATGGTGCAAGGTGTCCATATATGTGCTGTCACCATGAAGGCTCTCTTGGGAGTCCATTCATACACTTCAACTGTTGTCCAGCTCAGACAGTCCGCCAGAATGCTGTCTTGCCCCAGAACATGCAGGGCCAATGGGACAATTCATTGGAGTATGCATCAGTCCCACAATCTCAGTGCCAGAACATTCACTGCGGATGATCTTGTGCCCCATTGCTTTTTTATGTAATACAATGTGGTCACATTTTCTGACAATACTTGGACCACAGTGTTCTTGATGGAATCCTCAAATGCCCAGAAGGGCTTGACAACTGCTGTCATTTTCAGGGCATTGATGTGGAGACTCTGATTTTGCTGACACCACTTCCTTTGCACCATTAGTCCAGCATAGTGTGCACCCAAGCCAAGGCGAGATACATCTGATATCACAAGGGTTGTAGCCTGAGGAGATGGAAAGGCATGCCTTTGTTTAGATTGTAGAGGCTCTCAAGCAGTTTTGAACTCAGTGGTATCAACAATGGTTTAGACCATGTTTGTTTAACAACCTCCAGTCAGGTCAGGAGTAATAAAGGCCAGAATCAAATTCTGAACCATCAAACCTTTGGAAAATCAGGTCCAGAGATGTTACCTTGAGCCCCAGGTATTTTTATTCAGTCACAGGATGAATCTCCCACCTGCTCAGGAGTCAAAATGGGGATGATGACTGAGGGGGTCACATAAGGCACCACCTCACCCTCATTTTCAAGAATCAGAGAAAGAACGAGACTCCCAATGTTGCATACCAAGCAGATGATGGAAGGGGTGGAGCTCTGGAAGAAGTCCTCTGGTCTGGGGATGCAGCGTCTCAGTACCATTACTGAATGGACAGCACTGAGTGAGCCTCACAATCTGGTTGGCATTCTGCTGGTGTTGATAGGGTTTTGCAGTTTGGAAGCCTCAAAGTATAGGAGGGTGAAACCAAAGCCAAAGAAAGGCACAGTATAGTGGGAACAAGATCAGGCCTGGTATGGTGTTTGAGAGCAAGATTAGTATTGACAACATCTTAGAAATACCAAGCGGTGTGGTAAAACCAAAGGATGTTGGTATTGGTGACCTCAGCCCCAGAGTTGTCAATGAGATTTCTACTGATATTCATAGTTCTACAGATCTTTTCTGGATAGGATGGAAAGATGCGCTCAGGGCAGTTCAACTCACAGTGGATCATACACATAGAAACTTGACACTGCCAAATCTGAGTCTTGAGAAGGTTCCCAATAGTGATGTTGATATTGGGAGCATTCCAAACTACCACAGTGGTGATGTGAAGAATCCTAATGTACTGGAGTCAAGACTGGTCAATCCTAAGACCAAGATCAAGACCAAGTGTGGCAAGACTTCTCTCAGGATGAAGAGCAGCAGCAGGCAGGCAAAGATGCATGACTGCCATGTAGTGACACCAAAGGCTCCCAATAAGGTGGTGAAGTCAGAGGATAAGGTAAAAGGAGTGGTGGTTGGTGGGTAGGCAACTGACTGTCCTGTGAAGCCTAAAATGGAGAACTAGTCATAGTATGGTGTGCTACTGAGGGTTGGTCCTAGGACTGGTGCCCTATTGATGTGGTGACCCTCTCCAAAAGAGAACATACATTCTGCATGGCCACCTGTCTGTGGTATATTTTCTCCATATGAAGTGCAGTTTTTAAACAAGGTCTTGGAGGACTTACAAAAAGTCCAGATTGCCAACAAAGTCAGGAAAAAGGTGAGGGAAAGGGAAAAGATGGAAGGAATCTACTGCTTAAAAAATAATATTTTTTTTGAAAAATATTTTCAGAAGGGAGTTTGTTAGGATCTCCAGGTTGAGTAACAAACTCCCTTCTGAAAATATTTTTCCAAAAAAAAAAAACACCCTTCTTTTAGCAGTAGATCAATTGCATAACAGAAGAAAAGGAACTGAGGGAACTAGCTCCTAGTGTTATTTATGCTGGTGCCCAAAAGAGTGGGTCTATCACCAAAAGCTACTTAGCTATGGAATATCCCTTGGATGGATCTGAGCAGGCACAAGCCCCATTTGTGTGATGCACAGAGACCACAATTGTAAAAGAAAAATTGGAAAATCCCTGTTATATCTTGGATTACATTTTTTACATTAAATCCCACATGGAAGGCTTTTATAGCAAATCTGCACTATGTCTGAGGGAATTTCTACAGAAGCATAAATCACTCTGTGAGTCCTATATGCTGGAAGATGGGGATGATTTGGTATTGAAATCTCCAGAGATGTTCATGTCTTATCATATTACTGGAGCTGTGTTAAATGTAAGGTTGCAATATGTCTTCTACCTTTTTATCAGGAACATCATATGTTTAGTATAAAGACAGTGTTTTCAGGTGACACATTTATTTTCAATATACTTCTCCATAAAATCTTCCAGGCCAGTGGTTCACTACTGTAATCCACTGTTATTTTTATACTACTTCAGCACCCCTATCTCCCCATGATCCTTCAGAAACATAGCCATGTTATTAGATATGACTATATGACTATTCACTCTGGAGCACAACAGCTACAAGAACACCTTATGAATGGGACTTTCTGTCTTGCACAACAACTTGAATATCTCTCTTAATTTTAAACTTTTGAGCTACTTAAATTAATGTGTACTGTTGGAACATCTGATGACAAAAACTGAGTTGACAAAAGACTCAAAATTCTAATATAACAAAACACAGCTGGCAGGGTACCAATGCAGTCCCTTTTCCATATTGGTTATGTTTAATTACTCTCAGCAGCACCTTTAACCTCTTTGGGGGGTTTTTTAAGCATAAACTCACATGCAAGGATGAAAAGGAAAATGATTCAAACAGGACTTCATTTTAGTTAATTAGCACAATCTGAGCTGTGCTTGCATTGGACTTGATGATCTAATGAGCTTACTTCCCTTACACATTGCAGATCCTGCTATGAGTTACTGAAATAATAAGTACACATGACCACATTTTCTGTCCACTATGAAGCAGGTAGCATATTGATCTATTTAGAATTTTAAAGTTCCGATAAAAATCAGGCCTTACATTTAGCAATGTAGCCTTCATACAAATATCACCAGGAACCAGCACCCCAAAAAGTTAAATCCTGTTTTACAAGAATGTGTGATCAGTTAGGCAAATGGATATTGTTCATTACAGAAATAGGAGAGGGGTTTTAACTCCCTTTTCATCACTATTAGTTTTATGTTTACAGAACACAGTTAAAAAGATAAAGATCTGACCCCATCATAAATAATAAATCCTCAGCCCAACCATGCCTTGAAAGGTTGTTTCAGATGGACTATTTCATTTCCCCTGCTTCCTTTGGTACTAATATCTTAGCAGAAGAACCTGCTGCAGGTACACTGGTCAACAGCTCCAATCACAACTTTCTGACTATGCCCTCTTGACCTTGTTCTGCTTTTCCTCTTAATTCATTCTCTCTAAAACCACAGTCAATTTTATTTCCCTGTTTCCTGCCTATGTGATCTTAACTTTCAACTTACTTTTCCTAAAATGGCCAAAGCAGGAGTTGGCATCTGCCAGTAGCTGGCAGAACTGCATTGTTGCCCTACAAGAACCCTAAGGGCTAAACCAACATTTGTAATCATTCTACCACAAAATTTTGGGGGGTTTATATTACTCAAACAACAACAAGTAGCACTCTCTCCAAAGCCTCATAAGGGTGCTAATTTGCTGTGTTCCAGGGCCTTTTTATATCACTTGTTAACACCAATCCTTTTTTCCAATCCGGTGCATTACGAATCCAGTGTCAGAGAGCTTGCTTGTGAGAGGGTGCTGATGGTTAAATGATCTCTCAAGAGAAGTTCCAGGAGCTAGTCTCAGAGGTACAGTCCTCTGAGTGTCAATGGTTAAGAGTGTCTCAAGAGAAGTTCTATTATACAGTCTTAGGAAACAGCTAACCAAGTCTTTTAAAAGGTGATGGTAATCAAAAGGCCCTTAAGCACAATAAAATGTCCAGTAGCAACCCTCCCTTGAGGCTTCAGAGGATAGTATTACCCAATTTGAGGCTTTAAAAGATGAGTGGGCAAACGTCCCCAAACAGATTTTTAAAATGGGATGGGAATTCTAGGGACCCTTTGGGGATTTCAAATTTGGCCTTGGGCTTCTGCATGCAGTCTACAGAGGTCACACGTTTCCTAATGTTGGCCTAGAATGTCTGGATTGTGCAAAACTATCCACACTGCAGAAATCATCCAGTTTGATACTACTTTAACTGCTGTGGCTCAATAATACAGAATTCTTGGGTCTGTAGTTTGTTGTGGCACCAGAGCAGAAGGATAACAAAGCCACAAATCTCAGAATTTCATAGTTTTAGTCCTATAAGAATTACATATGTATTAGCATACACACATAAAGGTACTTAGGTCATAACATGCACATGAGACATTAGTGGAAAAATATTATTGAAAACTTATTCTTTTAAAAATGGGACAAATTCGTAAGACCAATTTCTCTATGAAAAATGAAACGCCTTTGTTCCATCACTTTGAACCACATCCATTGCTGTTCTTCTTTATTTTCTTCCAAATTTCAAACCTTCCTTTTCACTGTTGTAGGATTGCTGCCTACTGAAAATGTTGCTAAGATGACCTTTGTGATAACAACAGGCGAATAAAGACACAGTATCTATTTTGCAAACTGTTAAAAAGTATGAGTTAAATCTTATGGAATTCTGTCATGAAAGCCTACCTCAGTGTCACAAAGTAATACTGCTGCCAGGAATGGTTCTCTGTAAAGGGAAGAGAAAAGCAACTAAGAAGATTTTTACAGATGTCTATATAAAAAATGAATAATGACATGAAATTTTAAGATCACTAAATCATGTTTGCAAATATATATGTTGTATATCTCAGTGCTCCCTTTGAACTTAGTTCAGAGTTTTTATCTCCTTACTGGCAATTAAAGGCACTCTAAATGCACCCCGTTTTGTACATTCAGCTAAGCATCTGATAAAATTTCTATAATGTGCTCAGGTTGATTGTGTTTCTGAATTCCTTTCTACAATTACATCTTCAACTCATATAGCACTAAGCAGATTGTTTACCACCTGGAGGTTGTTAGAAAATGCACGATCACAAGCATGGAGGTATCTGCCAGCTCACTGTATGTAGAACACAAAACTTTCACCACTTGATTATGACTGCACAGAAGTGGGAATGGGGCAGATCTACTGTTAAAACAGGGATATTCCTGCCTATGGACCTCTACAGACAGTGCAAAGCACCGTCTTGGAGGCAGGGAAGGGGAGGGGCAGCCATATGCCAGGTGCCCCAAACCCTTCCCAAGGATGTCATCACGGCACAGCATTTTTACACGCTGCACCGGAAGAGTCGCAAAAGAGCCGCATGGCAGCTCTTTGGGCACCCTTTCCGCCGTCTGTGAAAGGAGCGGTGTTTTGGCGCTCCTTTCCCAGGCGGTGAAAGGGAGGATTGGAGCTGATGCATCTGGCAGCCTCGACCTCAATCCTCCATTTTCCGGGGTGGCCCAGGGCTGCCTGTCTGCATCCCCCCATGTTGCTGGAACACAATTCCCAGTATGTTTCACCCTTAGCTGTTGTTAGGACTGCTGAAGGTTGCAGTCCAATAACATATGGAAGGCCATATATAATAATAATAATAATAAAATTTTATTTCTACC
>CM034701.1:257623963-257635126 GCA_020142125.1 Phrynosoma platyrhinos
AGGGAGACAACACAGTTCCCGAGACATCTTGTCAGGCCCACAAATCACCGCTTCTGTCCCCCAAGAATAAACCAGAGCACATTGCAATAGCAAGAACATACTCCAGTGAGCTTTTCCCTCTCATAGTTGAGAGCAAAGGAGAAGAAACAGAAATGACCCTTACAAAGGATGGAAAGAGTTTTGTTTGTTATTCATTTCTTGGCCAAAAAAGGGACACTGTGGTAACTCTATTCAGAAGAATACAGGCAATCATAAGGCTATTATTAGATTCCCAGCACTTTGGGGAATACAGTTGTTTTTCTCTATAGAAATGTGTTTTCTGAAAAGAAAAAAAACATACTCATTTCTGCTCAGGAAATGTATTTTTGCACAGAAAAATTTTCTGCACAGATAGTGTTTTTGCACAAGAAAGTCATGTGTACTTCTACACAGAAAGCATGTTTTCTGCATAGAAAATGTACTTCTGTGTATTTAAAAAAAATATTTGTCTTCATACTAATACTTTCTGAATCATGAGCAGCTATCAGGAATTGCACAGAAATCTTCATCCAGTGTGAAGAGGAAGAACACAATGATGTACATACCTATTTCTTACACAAGATGCTTTTCTCTGTAGAAGCTGCAATGCCCCCATTTACACATTTTAGTCATTATATTGTCAGGAATCAATTTTCCAGTGCTAGCAGATGTTCAGATGTAAGCACCAATCAGCTCTTTCAGAAGTTGGACTCTCAGTGCCTTGGTGAAATTGGCTACTACATGTGGAGTGTGTTTGAAATGCATTGGAATGCAACTGGAATTCACTGGAAACTTAATTACCAATGAACTTTCATAATGCTGTATGAATTCTACAAATGCTATTATGTTCGGGGTACTAAACTCTCTCTTAACGAGATTAAATCCCAAATAATAGGAAAAATACAGAAGGCCACAGTCTATGCCATCGGAGGAGTTGCCTGTCCTTTGTTTATTCAAGTCAATATATGAAAATATGCTCTCAGGAAATGCAGTGTGCTTCAATTTGTTTGCCACACACAGTTCTGTGAATAATTGATGCAGAATTGAAATCCTCCAGTTTGGGAACACCACACCCATTTCCTGGCATGCTTCATTCAAATGACACGTTAGACTGATGTTAACTATCATAATGTGCACTTGGGAAAAGCAACAATATGCTTTATTTCATCTGGCTTCCATTTCAACTAAAAGAACTAATGCAATCCAGGATGAGTTCTGGAAATAAACCTCCTTTTATTCACATTGTAAACCTAAGCTACGTGTCTCTTTAGGATTAATTATAAGAAACTGTAGCTCTAGCTATTTTCCACATCCCTTTCTTACATATACCTTTTTGGAGGTATATAGGTAAGCATGCACTTATTGTATCTGATAGCTTTTCTTAGAATATCACTTCTGCTACAAAAGGTGCATGCATCCAAGCTTTAATATCCTAAAAGCACTTTCATTCATAGTTCAGGTAAACAAAACACAATCAACAAAACATATTCCCAACACAAACAGAATGATGTGTCCACCCTAAACTCATCAAAGACAAGCTCATCATCCTATTTAGCATCATTAGCATTATTTATTACTAAGCATAAATCAGTGAACTATACATTCTTGCCAGTCTGTATCTCCTGTGATATTTTTTCCCAACTAACCTAATGCAAGTCTGCAAATAAACTGGGAAACACTAATTATATATACACAAGAATGTTCCAAAAATTTTGGCCCAGCCCTTAGGTACAACTGAACACCTCAAAAAGAATAGGTTTCATATGCCAAAATGGTTGACCCAAACTCCTCATGGCTACCTGATGGAGTGAGATGGAACCTATGCAAATCATATGCATGTATCACGTAGATCATCAAGCCTAACTTTTAAGCCCTGGACTTTATTCAGTAGAAGATCTAGGTGTTGTGAACTGACCCTCATCTGAATATGAGCAAGTTCCTTTTTTCATAATTGGCCACAGCTTGTTTGCCACGGTGCATAACTTCCAGAAAAAGACAGACTACCGTATGTGTCAGAGCCACCTGGAAAATGGTTCTTTCTTATCTGGAAGCTTTCCCCACTAATCGGCTATATCTGGAGACTCTTTTTACACAACATTGATGGGGAAACATTCTGCACAAGCTCAGGGATGCATTCTTCATATGTTAGAAGGTTTATATCCTACTTTTATTCTAAATGTGTCCCACTCACACTAAGCACACAACCCTGTGAGTGCTCTGGGAGGAAAGACCTTTCGTAATGTGCTGTATTGTTTTATTTATTTATAACTGTCATCTTTTTCACTGCTTTTAATTCTATTGATAGTTTAATTATGTTTTTAACTTTTGTATGACAGGTTATTTCCCCCCCCCCCTCCCAACTTTATTAGTTTTCACTTGTGTAAACTGCCTTGAGTCCAGAGACTGGGTAAAAGATTAAATTAAACTAAAGATGATTATTATGATGGGACTAATCCTTGATACAAAACTTGCTGAAGTCTACATTCAACTACAGCTCTCTTGAAAACTGTGCTTATAGAATGTATTTTCAAACATCTGTTCATCATATTGTCACTTTACAATTTTAAATATATACTTTTAAAATCTGCAGGCTTACATGCTATGAAACAAGTTGGTCAAGTTTAAGAGAAGCAGATCAGGTTCACTTAGGGCCTGTGCAGACCGGCAGTAAGTGCCAGCTTCAGGGAGCATGGGAGCATGACACTTGGATGATGCAAGCCTGATGCCACCACCAAGCTGGGATGACGGCGCCTGTCTGGCCACACAGCATGTGGCATTACGGCGCTCCTTTGGCATGGCGTTCAGATGCAGCAAGCCAAAATGAGCACCAAAAGGTGCTGCAGTGGTGGCAAACATGTCCTTTTTCCACCCCAAAAAGGAGTGGCATTTTGCCATTTCTTTTTGGGGCCAAAAAATCCTGGATTGGGGCTGCAGCGTGCATTTGCCACTGCCCAATCCAGCATTCAAAGTGGTGGCAGCAAGCCATTTTATTGGGATGGTCTGTTTTGCCCCTTAATGAGCAGATTCCCAAGACCTTTCTCTCCAGCTCTACAACATATCCACACAAACCATCCCTAAAACTATGCAGACATCTTCTAGGTTTTATTTCTGTTAGTCATCTACTCAATAAAATCAATAAGTACATGTCTGAACAGAACAACAATGGTGTAAGTTAAGAAAGATGTTTTACATGTAGTCTGCTGATTTACAATCACCCCTCTGTTCTTGCGGACTTGAAGTCCATGGTTTTGCATATTCAGGGAGGGGCAACCTCCATTTAAATCAATGGGATGTGCTCCCATGGGTGCCTCCCCCACGCCAGCTCACGGGGATACACCATATTCAAGCCTATGGGGCTTGAATATTTGCAAATCTCTTTTTGGGGGGGCATCCAAAACAGATCCCCCACGAAAGTGGAGAGCTGATTGTACTATCTTTTCTGTGTTATGTGGGTGACCATATTAATCCCCCACTTTTCTTTTTAAGCTTGCTGGACATTTTCTTAAAGCCATGAACTTAAAAGAAAAGTAACAAAGTTCAATCATCCTTGACAGGGTATTAATAACAATGCTAATTTTAGACATTGGTCTCTTCCCAGAGTTCAAAATAAAATCTCATCCACAATATATAAAGAATTGACTATATCCCACTTGTTCTGAAGAAGCAATAGTCTTAAGAACTTTTCATGCATCATTCTGTCAGGAGTGACTATATCCAGATGTTTGTGTTTCACATGATTTCATACAAGTCAGAACTTGAATATTTCATCTATATCCCTATATTTCAATCTCAATTATACTGTTTTAACTATAGATGTGAGAAATGCCTACCTTGATGACATTATCTGGACTCACAGGCATGAGTCACTTGAAACAGAACGCAAACTCTTATTCCATCCACCTGGGCTTAGAATTGTTCAAAAACAGGTTCACAAGTCTTACATGATACAAATCAAAGAAGGGACATAGGAACACCATCTTACATTGAAAACTTAAGTGACCACAGCACATCTTTATGTGCTCCCAGCTTCCATCCAGAAGTAAAATTATTTGTCTAGAGTCAATGTGTATGTTCAGCCATGGAAAGAGACACACAACTTAGATAGTCAACAAGCATTTCTCAAACCACAGTTTTAATCTAGTAACATTTTAAAAAACAGATTGACAATACAAGACTGTTACCAGATAAAATTTACTACAGGGCAGAGAGAAAATGAAATGCTAGAACATCACTTGTCATCATTTCCAGTTGAATGAGAACATAACCATCCTGGATAATACTTTTCTCTCCCAGGCCTTAGGTGGTAGGCCGGTGCATGCTTACATGCTTACAGACACCAACAGAAAATAGCTACTCACTAGTAACAATAGGGCACACAGATATAGATCAAATGCTGCACCAAACTCAGATGCCAACTCTGTCTGCATAGGTAATTTGTCAACCCTATTACAGGGCCTAATCGTGTTATCCACAAATTCAGTCTTCCAAAGTAATATATCTCATCTTCTGTCAGCAGTGCCCTTCTGCACAGTAATCTATGCCTGTCTCTAAAGAAGAAATGTACACAAATCTGCCACTAGAAATTATAGTACTGTATGTAACCAAAACAGAACAAACACAATGGGAAAACTATCTCTTTGGGCATTCTTTTCAAAGTAACCCTTCATAATTGTGGAGGTCACAAAGAATTATCATAGTGGAGGTCAAAAGAAGGTAAGAATGAGACAATGCTGACGTAGAGTTCATTAACAGGTTCCAATCTATCTCCAGAGCCCAGAATTGGGAAGACACAATAGTTGAAAGGGGAAATGAGTACAGCTAATACATGCACTATTTCACATCACAGTACATGTTGGCTTACCTAATGTCAGGATGTCTGCGCTGCCAGCAATAATGGATTTGTAAATGATTAGTGTTAAAAATATAATGGTGACTGTCAGTACTTTTATGTACTTGGTTACTTTTTGACCTCAATGTCTAAAATTCCCCATCCATATTGCATATCTGAAATATACAAAAGCTTATGCCATAATAAATGTGTTAGTCTTTAAGATGACAGAAGACAATTTTGCTGTTCAAATTGCAGAACAAAATACAAAGCAAAGAAATAGCATGTTTGCTCCTCTGGAAATCATCTAAGAAACATTCTGTGATGATGTATTGTGATTAATGTTAGAAGATTCACACTGATGAGACACACCATGTCCTATGAAATTGTACAGATGCATCTAGATTTCACTAAGGGGCAAAACAGACGGCTCCTTTGCAGCAGCTTCCTGGAGGCTTGGGAGTGTGTTGTTTAGACGACTCAAGCCCCCCCCCCAGCCTCTATGAAGCTGCCTGCTCAAACAGAGGGCAGCTTTTTGGCACTCCAGTCATGCAGCATTTAGATGCTGCACACTGCAGGGGCATCCAAAAGCCGTAGGGGTGGAAAAGCTGCAGCAGTGGTGGAAAAGCCGCCCCTTTTTTTGTGCTGACTAGAGGGGCCATGATGTGCAGTTGCCACAGCCCCAATCCTGCATCAGCTTGGGTGGCTTGACACTGCCCCTTTGAGCCGGTCTGTTTCATCTCTAATTAAATCAAAGTTCCTTAATTCTCCAGCTTCATCTACCTAAAAACAAAATTGTAATCGAAAAATATAATGCTGAATCTGTAATGGAGCTATCCTGATAGGAGCAGGATTGCTTCTTGATGGAAACAGGATGGTAGTTTCTGTCTCCAGGCATGAACCTGTGTGCATATACAAACATACATTCACATATACCTGGTGGAAGTTGGCAGCAGTAGTAGGGAATCAAAGCCCTTCAACCTGCTTCATTGTTGTTTTGTTGTTGTTGTGTGTCTTGTGTCATTTCCAACATATGGAACAAACCTAAGGCAAACCTATCATGGGGTTTTATTGCCAAGTTTGGTTCAGAAAAGGTTTACTATTGCCTTCCCCTTCGGCTGGGAGCATGTGACTTGCCAAGGCCACCCAGTGTGTTTCATGACCAAGCTGGGAATTGAACCCTGGTTTCCAGAGTCATAGTCCAACAGACACAACACCATGCTGACTCCAATGAGAGAAATTTTGTGAGGGATTGCAGAGTCTTTCTGTGTAACAAGTCAAAAAGGCACATAGGATCTCTGGACAGGCATCTTTTTAAGATAAGATGCCTCCTTTCACAAAAGTTTACTTAGAATAATGGTATTTTTGCAGTACAGTTGGCCCTTCACATTTGCGGCTTTTGACTTTTGTGGTTTTGATTATTTGTGGATTTGATTAATATGTCCTCTCTAGGAAATCCTAGGGCCTTCAGAGAGATTCTGCTGGAAATTGACCATAGAGTTGCATTGGAGGATCTAGAGCAGGGGTAGGCAACCTTTCCCCTTTAAGGGCTGAGGGACTTCAGCTCCCAGAATCCCAGGAGCTATTGGCCAACATGGGACTATTGGCCAACATGGCTGAGGCTTCTGGGAGCTGAAGTCCCTCGGCCCTTAAAGGGAAAAGGTTGCCTACCCCTGATCTAGAGATTGCTAGGGAAAACATTTCTGTAGGCATTTCTAGGTCCTCGATTCTATGGTCTTTTTTTGGCAGATGTTGACCATAGAGTTGGGCTGGAAGACCTAGAGATTCTTAGAGAGATGGTCTCTCAGGTTTAAAAAAGTAGTGGTTTCTTATTTCCATTTTTTCCACGTTCATGGGGGTCCTATGCCTCTAACCCCAGCGAATGTGGAGGCCCACTGTATTTTATAACAGTTTCCACGTGACCACCTCGTCTCTACGGATGTATATTCATTCATATAAATATAAATACTTATACATACTAAAAACAAATACAATTTTCTAGAATATTACAGAACTCCAGTATCAAAAACTTGGGTCTACATCCTAATCTTTCCTGGTAGAAAAGAATATCCTGATGATATAGTCATGTGGGATTGCCTGGTGAGTGCCATCTGCTAGATTTATATAGAAGTCATTGTTTATCTCTGAGGAGACCTCAGAAATGGAGGGGGGCTGGGGAAATCACACATCTGCTTTCTTCTAGGGAGAGAAGGGACATGGACTGGATCATCCATTACTATTTTGTGTCACTGCTACCCTTTCACTTGCACAGGTGGTTGGATAAAACTCTACATGAATACCAAGGCTATCAAGTTGTTTGCCCTATGGTCTATAGCAGAAGCAGATTGATACCTCAGAACACTAATCACAGGCTCCATCTGCTAACTAATATTCTTAAACACAACTAAATAGCAGCTTGTTCAGTTCTTTTCTATTTGTTATGTTTTGCTATTGTTAACCACCCCTAAGTCGCTCCCGACTTATGGCAACCCTGTGAATGAGACATCTCCGAGACTTCCTATCTTTCAGTCTTCTGCTTAGGTCCTGCAAATTTATGCCCTTAAGCTCCTTTATAAAGTGTATCCATCTGGCACGCAGTCTTCCTCTCTTTGTACATCCCTCCAACCTTCCTAGCATTATTGTTTTTTCTAGTCAGTCATTTCTTCTCATGATGTGTGAAAAGTATGACAACCTCAACATTATCATCTTGACTTCCAGGGAGATTTCTGGCTTGACCTGTTTTGGAACCCACTTGTTTTGTCTTTTTTGCTGTCCATGGTATCCTCAGTACTCTTCTTCAGCACCAGCACCACATCTCAAATGAACTAATTTTCCTCCTATCTGCTTTCCTCTCTGTCCATCTCTCACAAGCATACATGGTAATAGGGCAACAATGACTTGTACAATTCTAACTTTTGTGCTCAGTAGTACATCTTTATATGTTAGGATCTTTTCCAATTCTTTCATAGCTGCCATCCCTATTTCTATTCTTCTCATTTTCTGACTTAATCTCCGTTCTGATCAATGTTTGACCCAAGGTATTTACTATTTCAATATCCTCATTGTAATGACTGTGTAGTCATTATTTTTGTTTTCTTTATGTTGAGCAGTAAGTCTGCCCTTGCACTTTTTTCTTTGATCTTTCTTAGTAGTTGTTCCAGATGTACAATATTTTCCTGCTAGTAGTATGGTGTCATTAGCATATCTCAGATTACTGATATTCCTTCTTCCTATTTGTGTCCAAGCTTCTCCTTCATATGATACTTTCTGCACAGAAGTTGAACAGGGTGAAAGGATGCAGCCTTTGCCAATTGAGAACCATTTGGTTTCTCCATATTCTGTTCCAATAGTAGCTTCTCCTAAGTACAGATTTCTCATCAGGACTATCAGATGTGGCACTCCTATGTCTTTAAGGGCATTCCATAGCTTTTCATAATCTATGTAGTTGATTGTTTTGCTTTAGTCTATTAAAACACATGCTGATCTTCTTTTTAAATTCTTTGGTATGCTCCATTAGTCTTGATATGTTTGCACTGTGGTCCATAGTGCCTCTTCCTTTTCTGAACCCTGCTTGTACCTCTGGGATTTCTTCTCCATGAATGACTGGATCCTGTGCTGCATAATTTTGAGCATAATTTTGTGTGCATGGGAAATTAATGCTATGGTCCTACAGTTGTTATGTTACAAGCACTTATTTTATCAGATTTTATGGGAGGGATGACAGAACTACATTCTATTTCATCAGACTACTCCATCAGCATTTTTAAAAATTGTTCCATGGCAATTATCCCCTACCATTTGTTCTTTAATCTAATGCCACTATTATCCTTTTTCTACCAATTTGCCCTTATAAGAGTCTTTTCTATTCAACTGCCCTGAACTAGAAAGTTCAATATTGTTTCAAGCTGATCATATAACCTTGCTGAAGGAACCAAGAGTACACATAATAAATAAGCCAATCTTAGCAATCAAGTTATTACACACAGTTAACTCTCATATAAGCAGATTAAAAAACATTTCATAAAGTGATACTTAGGGTACGTTCTGACCCCTCTGGAATTACAGTCTATTGCGGAGTATAAAAATGTCCCTCATCCACAGGTTTGTGGGTGCAAAATCTAGTACATCCCATAAAAACGCATTCACATGAGACAGAATGTTTGTCAGTCCAACTCCTCCCCACCTTTTTTGGGGGGTGGCAACCACTGCAGCATTGGACAACACTCTCTATTTGTCTGTAGCCTTGTTGGCACAATGGACTGACACAGAAAAAAGAATGGGGACCCAAAAGAAGGTTTTCATTGTTTTGAAGTGGAAATAACAGAAGTTGCAATGTCCTTGCTTCCATTTAACTTTGCCATATTATCGAGTTACAAATAAAATAAAACATTTGGAAATTGTAAAATACTTTTTTGTGTGGCTTCCAACATCGATGGCATGAATACACATAAATTTCAAGTATCAGACTTGGCTTTACTATATGTTGAATTTTTCAGAATAATTATGAAAAAGAGTCTTTAGGCTTAAAATTGGATGGTCTATCACATATTATTTACTGAAAAATTTTCTGAGTTGACTATCATTTTCTCCAACTACTTTATTTACTTCAAATAGAAAAAGCACAGCCATTGAACCATAACATAATTTATCTATGACATATAAAGACAGAGCTATTATTACTATTATTTGAATTTACTGAACATTTTCCTTTTTTTAAAAAAGAGGTATCTTACAACATTAAAATATACAAAAGTTAAAAACAAAAATAAAAAGAAGAGGGCAGCAAGAAGAGGAGAAAATACATTTACCCTAAAGAAACAATAAACCACAGGTAAACTATCTGACAGTGCTGATCTTTAAAAATCAACCAATATATGCACAACTAGGTATAGTTGGCCCTCCATATTCACAGATTCTACATCCACAGATTCAGTCATCCACAGCTTAAAATATTTCTCCCCCCCCCAAAAAAACCCCAAAAGCCAAATTTAATTCTGCCATTTTAATTAAGCCAAACTTAATTCTGCCATTTTATGTGATTTTACTAAAGGTACAGGTTTCCCCTTTGACAGGGTTGTCAAGTTGTGTCCAACTGTAGGGGGCAGAGGGCAGTGTTCATCTCCGTTACTAAGCCAAAGAGCAAGCATTGTCAAAGACAGCCCTGTGATCATTTGGTCAGCAGGGCTGCACCGAACACTGTTACCTTCCCATTGAAGTGGTACCTATTTATCTATTTGCACTTTTACATGCTTTCGAACTGCTAGGTTAGCAGAAGCTAGGACTAGTGATAGCAGCTCACCCCTTCACATGGCACTTAGGTCTCAAACTGCCGATCTTGCAGTCATCAGAGTCAGTGTTTTAACCGCTCATCCACCACACCCAGTTTACTACCCCATTGTATGTAATGGGACTTGAGCATCCACAGATTTTGGTATCCACAGGGGGACTGGAACCAACTGCCAGTGGATACCAAGGGTCCACTGTCCAAATTTATGAGCACAGTGTCCATGCTGAACAGCAAAAAGCACAGTGATGCTAGCAGACAGATTATAACCCGGACACAATCCAAGTTATAGTCTAGCAAAATAGTGTATTTAGAGGCATAAACAGGGATTACATGTGACTTCTTTTGTATAGTCAGAGCCCCAATTGCCACCTTAGAACAAAGGTGATAAACCAAACTTGTAGACAAATCTCCCCTGCATTCCTTTACTGGCTAAATGAGGTCAGGCTTTAGCTGAAGCACTGGTTGAACCTTCTCCATCCAGATCTTAAACTAGGATCCCAACTTCAATCCTCTTCAATCTGACTCCCCCACCCCCCATTTCCATTCAGTGAAGCAGGTTTTCATCCAGTGCTGGCAACCCAATGACATCAGACAGGATAAAGTTTGGCACACAAAGTAATTGCCACTTTTATTTGTGACCATATGCTTTTTGTACGTTTTCCGACTGATATGCATGCTGCTGTGTTACACTCATACAGTATTGTAATGCAAACTCTTTTTCCTAATATGTTTTTTTTTTATTTGAAGAACTGCATTGCAAAATTCTGAGGAATGTCATCCCTGGCTTTGACCCTGGTGTTGTATTCCCTCTCTTCATGCTTTGATAGGAAATATGCCTGCAGCAGACTCCCAGGGGAGCTAAAGTATTAAAAGCTGATAATGATGTAAGATAACATAAATGTTGTTAAAGCAGGGGTAGGAAACCTTTTTGAGCCAGGGGGCTGGGTTGCTGTCCCTCAGACAATTGGGGAGCTGAAGCACAAACAAAAAAACAAATAAATAAATAAATAAAAATTATTTTTTAAAAAAA
>CM034701.1:257635226-257647515 GCA_020142125.1 Phrynosoma platyrhinos
CTCGGGGGGCCGCATTCAGCCCCCGGGCCTTAGGTTGCCTACCCCTGTGTTAAAGCTACTGGCTGACCATTTTACTGAACAGGCTGCTAGTTAACAATCCAGAAGGATCAACTCCTAGGGAGAAAATAGTTAAGAGAATAATTAGCAGGAAAGAAGTATGTGTCAATGAGTGAGCGCAGTTTGCCTTTTAGAGCAATCAGAGAGAAGCAAAGAAAAAGCTGTCACCACATGGATAGTACAGGACATCTCTTTAGGTATTTGATGCAGGGCAACAGAATTCATGATTTATAGAAATGCCTGTTGTTTGTTGCTATCTGTGTATTTATAAATATAGATATGACAAGGAGACCAAACCCAGATATTGCTCCCTCTTCCTACCATTTTTACATTTTAGTTTTACATTATGATTTTGTAAACTTTGTTAATATACATTCTACAATAAGGTAATAACTGAATAAACAATATGATCTTATAGACATCCTCCTAGAAATGAGTTTCATTTCACTCAATGCATTGTAAACAGGGTGGGGAACCTTCTGGATGTTCCCAGATATCCAGGATATTGATTGGGGCTGATGGGAGTTCGAATCCAACAATATTTCAGAGCCATAGGTTCTCCACACCTACAACCAATCAGCAGAAGCACCATACAGAGACATACACATATAAAGGTAAGTTAATGTAAAGAGTTGAGTGTGCCTTCAAGTTGCCTGTTAACTTATGGCAACTCCATGAATTTCATAGGGTTTTCTTAAGTAAGGAATACTCTGAGACGATTTTGCCAGTTCCTTTCTCTGGTATTTGTTAATGGTCTCCCATCTAAGCTATTCCTGCTTATCTTCCAAGATCAGACAGGATCTGAGGCCTGCTTTACCTACAAAATTATTTTTCATTCATGCAGCCATGCTCAATAACTAAAGATAAATGGTGATACTCAAACAATAAATATATGGGCCCAGCACTACACTCCCTTCCCCTGTATTGTTAGGAGCATATAAACCGCCTTAGGAAAGTTATTCTTTCAGTGTCACTGCAGTAACAACAAATTCTCTCCATCTCTCTCTATTTGAACTAGACAGCTAAAGAGGGTGGGGCCTGGGAAGTGGAAGAAAAATCCATGCCAGGTTAAAAAGCAGTACTTTTATCCAAATTGGCAATAATGTTTTGGCAACACCCTCTGATGCAGAAACTGTGCTATATTTAATTGCAAGAGGTGAAGAGATTCAAGCATTTCAGAGAACATAAATCCTAATGTTCACCCACAGGCAAAATTCCATGTGGGTGGATGCAGCACAAACAGTCTTACGTAACTCTCTGTCTGGGTGACGTATCCACAGCATCCTTCCAGACCAAAAGCAGTCATTTCTATTTCCTCCATAGATCCTAAATTTGCCCTTGACTAATCTTCTCAGCTTGCATTGAGACAGCAAAGTGTCTTACTGCTTTATAGGCTTTGTGCAAACAACCTCAATCCACTCAGGGTTCAAGCACATTTTATCTCGAAATCCAATCGTTCTAAGATTGTGTTTGCCAGATGCACACCAGCATATTAACACAGGAAAACTGGCTATGCTACTGTGGTATTTCTAGCCCCTATCCATCAAAAAGCAGGAAATCAGGATGGGAGTGATTGTTCCAGATATATCCATTACAAAACAGAAACACCCTCTCCAATATGGTGTCTTTGAAACAGAACAAAGATATACTTTTCTTTTAAAGGTATGCATGGGAGTTATGCAGACCAAACTTGTTACAGGTCAAGAGGATCAGAAAAGCCATCATCCTTTCACAGAAGTTCTCAATCATATTCTCTGCTACCTTCAAAGAGATTTAATTGCTTCTGACCAATTGTAGTCCTTTACTTGCTTTTTGTTTGGCTATTTTTACAACCCTATAATCTTTTACACCTTGTCCTATACACACTGTGGAGAATATTTCATCCATGCTTTAGACTAGCGATACTGTAATGCCTATGAAAAGGTTTGTTTTTAAACCAGCCTGTTCATTTTTCAAGAATCTGTTTGCTCATTAAATGCTATGTTATTAAAATAGAAGGGCTGGCTACCTATGCCAAATTTATAAATCACAGATACATTACATAACCAAATAAAGCAAATAAAATTTAGTTTGCACAAAGAGAAACATTGCTTTCAAGATGCTGATCATATAACACCTCATGAATGACAGTGAAATGTTTTATATATGGGAGCTTAAATGTGTTTCAGACTAATAATGTTAAGATATATATCCTAACTCATAAATTACTGGGAATTGTCTTACACTTTTTGCAATACATTTTTAAAATGGAGAAAGGAACTTGGCTTTTTATTATTATATGGTATTATAGGTCCTTCTTTCCAAACAAGATTAATCACAGTGTATCCAAATATATACATACTG
Organism: Phrynosoma platyrhinos; assembly: GCA_020142125.1. Taxonomy (NCBI): domain Eukaryota; kingdom Metazoa; phylum Chordata; class Lepidosauria; order Squamata; family Phrynosomatidae; genus Phrynosoma; species Phrynosoma platyrhinos. The sequence continues at coordinate 257,637,627 of CM034701.1, forward strand.
TAGTAAATACTTTAAGTATACAACTTCTGCAACCTCCATTTTATTTGACATACTGTGGTGAGCACCATTCTACATAATTCCAATACAATCACATTACTTATCCCTCCTGATGACCAGAGAATAGAGAGCTTAATAGAAATATGTTTTACTGTTTACATAGCCTAGTATACAGCTGTAGAAAGTATCATGGAACAAATAACTACTGGGAAGCAGCAGCAGTAGTAGAGGATGACACTGGTGAAAGATATTTCAGACAACAGCAGTGACACCATAGCTAAAGTGGTTAAATGCCTGTACTGCAGCCACTCACTCATAGACCACAAGGTTGCGAGTTCAATACTAGTCAGGGCTCAGGCTAGACTCAGGCCTGCATCCTTCCGAGGTCGCTAAAATGAATACCTAGCTGTTGGGAGGCAATGAGCTTACAGTTGTAAACTGCTTAGAAACTCCATAGCTGCTCTGCTTTGCTTTGCTATTAGTACTGCAAAAGGGAAGCAAAGGTGAACCTCTTTGTGAGACCCTATCACCAAGAAAACATTGTGATGAGACAAACCAAAATGAAACAAAAGGCAGGACTAGTACACAAACAGAGAGATAAAAGGGAAGATGAGAGGGGAATCACAAATAGAGCCATGGCAAAGGGAACAACAGAACTCAGAAAGACAGGAAGACAAACATATGCAATAACGAAAACAGGGTACAAAGTTGTACTATAAATATAGAAACATGGCATGTTAGAAACATGAACCAAGGGAAACTAGACATACTAAAAAACAAAATGGAATGTATGAACATAGCAATGCTAGCGGTGAGTGAGTTAAAATAGATAGGAATGAGTCATTTTGAGTCCGACAACTACACAGTGTATAGTCAGGAAATGAAACAAAAAGAAGAAATGGGATAGCAATTGTAGTGAGGAGAGATGTAGCAACATCAGTGAAAAGATATAACACAAAGTCAAATCAAATCATGTCAATAAGGCTTCAGGGAAAACCTATAAACATTACCATGATCCAAGTATACATATGCACCAATCATGGAGGCAGAGGAAGAAGAAATCGAGAGATTCTGAGAAACACACCAAAATAGGATTTCAAGGTGATCATAGGCAATTAGGAAGCAAGGAAGAATTAAGAACTGTAGGGAAATTCAGACTAGGAACAAAAAATGAAATAGGAGAGCTATTGATAGAATTTTGTGAGGCCAACTATTTATTCATTGAGAATACCTTCTTCATACAACAAGAGAAGTGACTATGCACAAGGACATCATTAGACAGCCAATACAAAAATAAAATAAACTACATAAATTGAGAATAGATGATGGAAAAGTTCTATCCGCATGGCAAAAACAAGACCAGATGCAGGCTACAGCACAGATAATGAACTACATATATCAAAAATTATAATTAAGTTGAAGAAGAACAAATAATCAATCAGCACAGTGAAATATGATCTGCAGAACATGCCAACAGAATTTACAAAGAAAGGGAGAAATTGATTTGCACTATTGAGTATAATGGACCAGAAACCAGAAGAACTATGGTCAGAAGCTAGGGACATACCTTATTTATAAGACTACTTTTTAACTTGCAAAATCTGTGGTTAAAGTGGGGGGGTCGTCTTATACGCCGGGTATAGGGTTAAGGAGGATAGAGGTGCTAAAACTCTATATTTTGACTGGAAAAATGGGGGGGTCGTCTTATACGCCGGGTCGTCTTATACGCCGGAAAATACAGTACATAATCAGGGAGGAATCTAGAAAGACACTATCTGTGACCAAAAAGAAAGAGAAGAAACAATGGCTCATAGATGAAATGTTTCAAGTAGTAAAAGCAAAAAGATAAGAAGCAAAAGAAAAAGGAGACAGAACCAGAACCATGAATTCAATTGTACAATGACTAGGGTGCAAGGATAGGGAGAACAAGTATAATAATGCAAAGAAATAGAAGCAAACACAAAAAAGGCAGAACAAGAGACCTGTTCCACAAGATCTGTGAATTCAAAGGAAAATTCAAGCCTAGAATGGGACAATCTATGATCAGAAGAGGAACATATTACAAGTTCAAGATGAAATAAAAAGATGATGGAAGCAATACACAGAAGAGCTATATAAAAGAAATGAAAGGATAAATGGCATGATAAATGGGAAGAGGAATCATACAAACAGATGGCAACCTGAGGGCAGTTAACACACACACACTGTCAATTTATTATTCTGGCAGCCTATTCTTCTTTAAAAAACTAAATGCTTACACAAGGTTCTCAGACAATCTCCCCAAGAGAGTAGGAATGCCTTGTGAAGAAATGTTTATGTACTGGCCCCACAGCAGCCTACAAGAGGGCACAGTGCCCAACTCATTTGCACCATAAAGTCCTATTTTCTTCCCTATCTCATACTGGCAGCACAATGAGTTATTAGGGAAATGGGTATACCTCTCACATTTCTATATAAGCATCCGACCAAAGAACAAAAGTTACTTGCACACACTTTGATTTTCATAACTCAAAGACAATAACTATTTTTAAAAAGTATAGGGTTTTATGTGGAACATCTATGATATATCTAGGGTAGCCTTGTTGGCCATATAGCAACGTACAATAACATCCAAAATCCACAGAACAGTGGTACCTTCTCATTGGGCCAACTAAAATGCACAAAATACATGTTGCAAGCTTTCAACGCTCCACTCATTTCTTCATCAAACAAAAGTGTTAAAAATCATACAGGACATTAATTGACAACTTCATGCTATCCTGCTGTGATACTCTTCCAGAGTCCTTTATAATAAGCATAACTTTAATGTAAACTATGTCCTGACTGTTTCATTGCTATTTATGCATTGATTTGTTTCAGTTATCTTTAATGAGTTGTCAAAATTACTGATAGTTGAAAATAAAAAGAAATAAGAGGCAAAAAAAAAACATACAGGAGAAAACACAAGCCTACATTTTGTCAAGATGTTGTTGTGGTTGATGTTGTTCTCAGTTAAGATGGCATAGGGAGATATCCATGAAGGCAGGCCACACCTCCTTCTGGTGATGTGGCTTCTGGGACACAACATGTTATAAAGTCCAGGAAATGAAATTTAAATCCCATTAGCAACACAAAAAGATACTTCCTTTGAGATCTAAGTTGTCTCTGTCTTTTGGGAGGCTATGAACAACACCTTGACAAAATATAGTCCTGTATAACATTATCATATATTAATTTCTCCCATATGTTTTTTAACACCTTTGTCTGATGAAGGAGCCAGTGGAGTTTTGAAAGCAGATTTGTGATTTTTCAGCCAAAAGTCAAAACCAAGGTGAATTTGTAGGGTCCTGCTTAGGCTAAGCAGGAACTAGATGTTATTACAATTGATAAGATGTGCAACAGTTTCAATGGGAGAAATTGCTTTTAACATATCTGGTATTGACACCTTGGGCCAAGAGAGAGAGAGAGAGATCTATAACTTGTACTTGGGACAGGAAGCTACAATTGGAACAGAGTAGAGAGAAACATAATGGTTCGCAATTGGAAAGGAGGTCAGATAAGGATGCTTTCTATCACCTTATTTGTTCAATTTGTATGCAGAAAACATCACAGACAAAGCACAAGGAAGGATGAGTGAAAACTGGAGAAAGGAATATCAATGATCTAAGATGTGCAGACATCATGCAAAAAACAACAAATAACAATCACTAGAGTCCAAAGAAGAAAGTGCTAAGGCAGGTTTACTGTTGAACATTAAGAAAACAAAAATAATGACCATGGAGGATTTACATATATTCAACATATGTACATGATGAGGAAATTGAAATAGTTAAAGATTTCCTATGCCTAGGGTCAATCATTGATAAGAATGGAGACTGCAGTCAAGAAATTAGAAGAAAACTGGGACTGGCCTTAAGTGCAAAGATATAAGACTGCACACTAAAGTTAGGATTATCCAAGCCACGGTATTTTCTATCACTATGTATGGATGCAAAAGCAGGATAGTGAAGAAAGTTGATAAAAAGAAAATTAACTCACCTGAAATGTGGTGCGTGGAGAAGAGTGCTGAGGACCACCAAAAAGACAAAACAAGTGGGTTTTCCAGGGATCAGATCAAGCATGAGCTATCCCTGGAAGCAAGATGAGTAAATTGATGCTGTTGTACTTCAGCCACAGCATGAGAAGACATTACTCATAATAATAATGCTAGGAAAAGTGGAGGGCAGTAGGAAGAGACTACACACCAGATGGATAGACTCAATCAAGGAGGCCACAGGCCTGATCTTGCAGGAGCTGAGCAAAGCAGTTGAGAATAGGATGTCCTGGAAATGTCTCATTCACAGCGTTGGCATAAGTCAAAGTTGACTCAAAGGCAGTTAACAACAATAAAAACTGACACCTTGTACAACAGGGCTGAACTGTTAGCAAATCAAAGTATTCTGAAACTGTTGTGTGGAAGGAAATACAAATTAAGGAAACACAAAGGTCTAAGAAATACAAATGAAGTTAACAGGTAAGGGCAGGAAATGATTGGCTTTCTGGGCAGTGGCATCTCTGTACTGAGGGGGAGGGCGAGGAGGCAGCTTCTGGGGGCAGGGTTTCCAGGGGCAGCCCATGCTCCCTTCCACTGTGTCGCCCTGTCCTTTTCCTAACTGGGTGTCACCCCCTTCTGAGATGTCACCCAGTGTGGGCCACACCACCACAACCCCCCTAGTGACGCCACTGTCTCTGGGTGTTACTGAACAGCAACTTCCATCATTCCGTACCACTGGCTATGCTGGCTAGGGCTGAGAGGAGCTGCAATCCAACAACACCTGAAGGGCAGCAAAGTGAGGCCACAGGCTGCATGTGGCCCCCAAGGATGTTTTTGAAACCCCCAATGCTGCCAGAGCCCACAGACTGAGGGTCTTTACAGACTGCCAGAAATAATGCAGCTTGAGTCCACTTTTACTGTCCTGGCTCAGTGTTAGGGAATCATGGGAACTGTAGTTTTTTTCTGAGACATTGAGCCTTCTCTGTCAGAGAGCTCTTGTGCCACAATAAACTACAGTTCCCATGATTCTTTAGTACTGAGCCAGGGCAGTTAAAGTGGTCTCAAGTTGCATTATTTTTTGCAGTCTGTAAAGGCCCTGACTTTCTGGCCAAAGAAACAGGGCAAGGTTCTGTAACAATTTACCTTTTAAATAAATTGTAAATCCTCCTTGTTGTGTTTAATATTTAAGAAAATGACTGCTTCTATAAACAAGTAGTAAACTTCCAGACACTTTGGATTTTAATTTTTTCCCAGTATTCCATGGGACCCTCACAGAGTTCCAGGCCCAAAAGTGGCCCCTATAGTTGCCCACCCTTGCTGTAAGCAATTTTTTAGAAGTACCTTTCCAAGCTCTGGCCAAAAAGTAACATATCCATGTTTTTCTAGTATGGAACCCTTTCTATTTAATGAGTCTCACTAATCTATAGAGCAACTAAGGGCCTGAACAGACTACCAGAAATAATCCAGCTTCAAACCACTTTAACTGCCCTGGCTTAGTGCTAGGGAATCATGGGAATTGTAGTTTATTGTGGTACCAGAGCTCTCTGGCAGAGAAGTCTCAATATCTCATAAAAACCTACATTTCCCATGATTCCCTAGCATTCAGCCAGGGCAGTTAAAGTGGTCTGAAACTGGATTATTTCTGGCAGTCTGTTCAGGCCCTAAATTTGCCAAGTTTAATGCAAGGTGGAGTTCTTGTACTTTTCATGTTTATGTAGCAGGAAGAATTTTAAAGAGCTACAGCACAAGCTCATCCCATTTTCTGTCAAGACCATGCAAAGTACATTAGGATGAAACACAGTTATTAGTGACATTCCTAAGCCAACCACAGCAGAAACATTTGTATCCAGGTTTTTGTCCTTCACTATGCCACAATGATCTCTCCTTCTGGTGAGGGACACACACCTGAGCCAGCTCTCCCCTTCCATGCCACTATCAAAACCGAGGAAACTCTGATCTGTACTGAAGCTTGCATTCTCACTTAAAAAGGAGAAGCAATTAAGCAGAAGCTCATGTAGTTTACTCTTGAAGGGGAAAAATACTCTTGGAGAAGTGAATAAGGTCCCATAGGTCTGTTTCTTTAATTTATATTTACATTTGGATTTCAGATGTGAGTGCAAACACAGCATACTCTGTTAATAGGAACATACGCAAACGTTATTCAAGCATTATCTCTGACTATGTGCTATTCTATGTGCTGGCCCTTTAACACTGAAATCCCAACATACCCAAGGTGTTCTGTCAAATAAGATGGCAGAAAGGCCACATGGATATTTCAGGTTCTTTTTGCTGCCAAGAGGTACTCTCACTGCTCTTATCTTTCCTAACAGCCAAGCCAGCTTCTTCAAACCTCCTGCAGATCTCTTCACCCTGAGGATTTCATGCTAATTAGCACACTTATTTGCATATGGTGAAACTGTTTTATGGAAGTCTCACAGCACCTCAGTTTATTACAGCTTCTGTGAGCCAATGCAATGAGTTTCAATCATGGTCGCTTTAATTAATATTTGTGCTGTAGTGAAATTGTACCATATAACAAATGTTTAAATATGAGTTAGGTATAATCCTTTGATTGCATGATTACTGTGATCCTTTTCATCTTGCAGATCTAGATGGAATGGGCAGTGTGGTATGGGTGGACCCTCTTATTTGAGTCCAATATTTCTTCAGCAAAAAGCCATCCAAGTACAGCCCTGCTCCAATGTCAGTCCCTTAACTCACTTCAGCTGCCATTTTTCAAAGTCAGCAGCTTTCCAACTTTGAAAAATGGTCTCCGAAGCAAGTTAAAGGACCTGCGTTGGAGCAGAGCTGTACTCAGATGGCGGTTTTGGGGGCAAAACCCATGCGGTAGGACCAAGATGCAGCCTGAATTAGACTTCAGTTTGGGAGAGGTGAAATGCTTTTTAAAGATGTGCGATAATCTCCTAAAACTGCAATGCCATCTTTATTCAATTACCTCATTATTTGTCTTGATGCAATTTCAACTGAGTATCACTTCTATATCAATTTTTAGCAGCCAAAGAATCTACAAAAAACAGATTCTAGAATCTTGCTCATTTTATTTACTCTTAGAGAGATGTTATTGTCTTCAGAAGCACCTGGATCCTAGCACAAAGTCCAACATAAAAAACGTAAAAAATGGGAAATAATAAAAATAAAAGGAAATGTAGCAGAATGAAAAGGAAAAACAAGAGGAAGTAGGATGAATGGATAGACAATTAAATGAAGAACATTTACAATCAGGAGCTAATGTGCTTGAGAGAGTTCGAGGCCAAGACCTCACCCACAGCATGCCCCAACCAAACAACACAGACACAGAGTAAAATCTGGATGTGAACCAAATTTAGTACCATTGGACTCACCAGGATTAAATCAGAGTATGGAGATTATTGCAGCACTAATAAAACCGGCTTATATGAGCCGGTTTAAAATTTAAAACAGGCAGCATCCTGATGTTATCAGAAGGACTTAGCTGCCGAAACTGCCGCCCAGGTCCATCCCGGGTCCATCCCCACTGCCAGGGCTTCTCGGCGCAGCTCTTTGTGAAGCTGAGACTTTTCCGGCTTAAGGAAATGGCCACCAGAGCAGCCCTGCAAGAAGGGATGGACCCGGGATGGACCCAGGTGGCGATTTCAGTGGCTAAATCCTTCTGATAACATCAGGACGCCAGCCATTTTAAATTACGCCAGCTCAGGTAAGCCAGTTTTATTACTGCTGCGATAATCTCCTATGTCTAAACATGGTCATTTAACAGGATTTCATAGCCAGCTGCCAAAAGCTCAGAAAGTGAGGGAAGGTTAGAGGGAGATAGCTGGGGTATAACCAGTAAACTACCTTAAATTGTAAGCGCATGCAGGAAAACAGACAGAAAAATAAGAAGGAAGAAGCTGAGCAAATTGTCAGGAAGGAGGCAGACAAAAGGTCAAAATGGTACAGAAGGATGGGAGAAGGATTTTAAAAGAAATGTGGCAGCACCATTAATACTAACTGGTTTCTATTTTAGCATGAGTTTTTGTGAATATAAACCCATTTCTTCAGTTGCAGTACAGAGTGGTATCAAAACCTCAGGTTGTAAGGCATACTGAGATACTCTGTGAGGCAAGATTTCTTTGAAAATTTGTCTTACAAGTCACAATGTGCCACAAATGTCTAGAACTGAAGGTTTTTCAGGCCAAAGGTCATACCCCCTTCCTTTTTAAAAATGCAATTAAAATCTCAAACTTTTAGCATATTTCATCCTCTCACACACCCAACAGACTTGCACTTCATACACTCGTTTTTTTAATGGCTCAAACACAGCATGATTTTGTGAACAAAAAAAAAAAGCCTATCCAATAGCCTTGTGACCCCCTTTACACCTATCTCAATGTGGATGTCATACCCCCCCCGCCACTTTATGTTGTATATGAATAAAAATATTTTGTTTGTTTAGCATATGTATTTTTGTACAGACATTCATGTATATTCATATTTTAACATTTTGCAAGGAAACAGAGGCTCCAAGTGCTCTGCGTGCCTTTTTCTTGCCTTCCAGGACAGAAAAGGTTTGGGAAGAGGAGGAAGAATCTGGGTCTCCAAGCCTCATGGCCCCTTGAGCAAATCTGTGCCCCTCTGGGGATCCTGCCACACTATTTGAGAACCACTGCTCTGGACCCTTAACACAAATAGTTATTAGACTATTTTCTGTGCCAGACAAATCTACTCTTCAGAGTGAACACATACAAATAGAACAATCTGGACCTTGGTATTTCTTGTTTAAGTATCAACCATATATAAATGGACAAAATAGCTTCATTTATAGACCAAATACAATTACAAGCACACACTTCTCGGAATGCCTTTTAGTAGAAATTACCTTTCTGGATATCATCATTCTTTTATTCTATATAAAAGCCTCCTTCCAGTCCCACTCCCCCATCTCAACAAACGTTCCTGCCTGCTTTTTGCTCTTTCACAACTAATCTACCAGTACACACACACACACACACGCACGCACACAATTCCCACAGTACACACTATGGTTTACACAACAGACAATATAATTTCAGACAAAGAAATGCAGAAAATGCTTGGGGAGGGGGACATGTGATATTTTTTTACAGAATAAGACCCCAACTACAAGGATTCTCATCTCCTCAGAGGCTACACCCAGAATGGAGAAATAATCCAGTTTGGCGCCATTTTAACTGCCATGGCTCAATCCTGTAGAATTCTGGGAACTGTAGTTTTGTGACATATTTAGCCTTCCCTGTCAGTGAGCTCTGATGCCACAACAAACTACAATTCCCAGAATTCCATAGTATTAAACCATGGCAGTTAAAGTACAGTAGTGTCAAACCAGATTATTTCTGCAGTGTGGATGCAGCTAAAGTTTCCTGACCTCCAGGAAACACATTTTTGACCATTTTTCTAACATTCTTGAACAATTTTTTCATCCCTTCCTTACACCTGATCAAATAAGATAGGGAAATGGAGCTCTGCTTAGCTGACTCCTGGCTGCTACTGAGCGCTGGGGCGAGGGCCTTGTGGGAAGAGATATTGGCTACCTTCTCCTGGGAGAAAAAAGTCCACAATGATCATAAACGCCTATTATGCCCACATATAGCACCAGAGAGATTCCATCCATTATATAAAATATGCACGCATATGTGTACACATACATTCATACACATACATGCACAGTCACATGTATCCTTGAACCTAGCATCTGTAAAACCAATGGTCATAAATAAAGGCATAATTTCCTCTGACTACTGAACAATGGCTGGTAGGGTTTCTTGCAAAGGTTGGAGGGTAAGACCAGCCTTTGCTACAAATAAGACACCATAGAATCTAGTCATACTAAGGGCCTTTGCAGGCTGCCAGAAATAGTGCAAATTG
>CM034701.1:257655652-257675140 GCA_020142125.1 Phrynosoma platyrhinos
TTCCACTTTATTTTTGCTTTTTGGCCCACGTGTGATAACGTCCTATGTTTGATTGCATCTGAAGTCCCTCTTCTCTGGTGAATTCAATGACCAGCTGTTCTACAGCACAGTTATTTTGGGTAGCTGGAAAATTAACCAGAGCACATACATATCCAGTCAGTAAAGGTAGAAAAAGTTGCCTTGGGTGCATCTACGCTGTGGGAATAATGCAGTTTTACACCACTTTAACTCTATCCTACAGAATCAGGATTTATAGTTTTGTGGGACACCACACTATTTGGCAGAGAAAACTAAAGTCATTATAAAACTATAGACTCCAGGATTCCATAGGATGGAACTACAGCACTTAAAGTGGTGTCAAACTGCATTATTTCTACAGTATAGGTTAACCTTTTTTTTTTCCTTTTACATGCCTTCCTATTTTTCTCTTTTAATTAGGATTAAAGTAAGCATTTTTGTCAAGTGTATCAGTCTAGTTACATCTGGGGTCTGCTATAGTCATTCACAATAATTTTTACAAGGTTCATAGCTTGCTTGGCACTATGTCCTTCTGGCATATGAACAATACCGCTGTATCTATATCCTCCTTTAAAACCACACACACTATTTTCCATATTGGCTTGGAGGCTTCTAGCATTAGAAATAAGTAAATAAATACCACACAGCATTCTTCACCAGAGGTCTCTGATGCATGCTTCTTCCACTTTGGTCCATACGCCTTACTGATTGACTTTCACGTTCTGTGCTTGTTGTCTCTTTCCAGGTGGTCCCTATTTGGGCAATCTGAAACACATTCACCTGTGTCACATATGAATGATTCAATCTGAACCAGATGCTTCCTAGCTCTCATCAGCACTCCCTCGGGGTTCAATTTAAAGGTTTGGTGCCATCTTTGTCTATTTGCCAAAAATCAGTCTGGCTCTAATCTGATTCAAGCAGAACCCATTTCTTTTGTACAGCCTTAGCTTGTTCCAAAGTATTCCACATGTATCCTTGTGTATTTTTACAAGTCCCATTGATTTCAACTGTCTGTTGAAAAATTATCTTCAAATTAAACCCTGAATCCTTACAATCTTTCCAGTTATGGATTTCCAGACCAAGAATTCCAGATGCAAAATCACTGCCAGAAAACAGCCTTGACAAAACAGCAGATCGTATGTTATTGCCACATATGCTTTCTTTTGGTGTATAGTATGATTCTGTCTTATGAGACAACATTGTTCATAACAAAATGAACTTGTCAAGGAGATGAAATAATAGTGAATGCAACATTACTACCTTTCTAATTCTGCAAATAAGCCACCAGCCAATATTACAATCTATGTATGATAAACCAAAAGAGCCTTTTTAGGCCATCCACACTTTCATAAATGTGGTGAACAATCCCCTTAAAATTTAGGTTCTGGGGTGAGAATGCATACAGTTAAAAAGTATGTTGACAACAAATCTTTGTAATATTGTAATAAGAAAACATTAATGAAGTGGCATTTGAGAAGGCAAAGTTAAAGGGTGTACTCTTTATTACAGGGGTAGGTAACCTTTTTGAGCTGGGGGCCGGGTTGCTGTCCCTCAGACAATTGGGGGGCCGAAGCACCATAAATAAATAAATAAATAAATAAATAATTTAAAAAAATATTTAAAAATATGCATGCACACTCTCTCAGCCCCAGAAAAGCCATGGCAAAACCCCTGTGGAGATTTTGCCAAGAAAATCCCAAGAACAAGTAATAACAACAATAATCAATATCATCATGGTAGGTGGTGGTGGCGGCGGCGGCAGGACCAGCCTGGGGCCGGTCCAAAGGCCTCAGGGGGCCGCATCCGGACCCTGGGCCTTAGGTTGCGTACACCTGCTTTATTATATCAACTACTCAACCCTAGTAAATGCCTCCCTCAGTTATAGAAGAAGATATTTAGACAACTATTTGGATATTAAACTAAGTTCCAAAACATACTGCAGAAATAATCCAGTTTGAGACTGCTTTAATTGCTCTGACTCAGTGCTAGGGAATCCTGGGAACTGTAGTTTATTGTGGCACCAGAGTTCCCTGACAGAAAGAAGGCTAAATGTCTCACAAAACTACAGTTCTCTAATTCCCTAGCATTGAGCCAGGGTAGTTAAAGCAGTCTCAAAACTGTATTATTTCTGCAGTGTGTTTTGGATCTAACTCAGCTTTCAGAACTTTAAAAATGGAAATCATCCAAGTGGAAGTCCTCAGGAATGTCCCACTGCACATGGTCCAGACTCTTTGCACTGAAATATCGTATATGTTAGAACAGGTTCATAATGCTAGGAGCAGCACAGCATTGTTAAGGAATTGTAGTCTCCAAATATACTAATGATATTTGCTAGAAAACTACCCACTCACAGCCTTACTTACTCTGTACAATCTTTCTCTCTTCCCAAGTTTTGACTGTTAAAATAAATGGCCCTTCAATAAGAACAAAACAGCAATGAATATCTAAGTACAGCAATCCATTAAGGTTTACAAACACTATCCATAAAGTGCAAAGGTTTGAATGTTAATCTCCAAGGATATCTTGGCTTTAAAAATACCCATGAGTAAATGAAATATTTTTATATAGAATTATTAGAATTGACTTCATTGCTCTTACAACCAGGTAACCTTAATGCTCTTCAAGAGTACATTGTTGTTTCAAGAGTAACAACAGCAGAAAAAACAAAAACTTCTTTAAGGCTCATATTTACAATATGAATTTCCAGTATGTGAAACCTGCAGTGTCCTTTGACCTCATCAATAACCTTAGGTTTATATAATATTCAAAGGGATCCTGACACACATTTGAGATTTATTGTGTGAAAGCAGTTTTAACATGAGCTTTTGTAGCCTTGGTCTACTTCCTCAGATGTATGCTATGGAAGCTCATCGTTAGCATCACTATGTTTGGTATCACCCAGTATGGTAACTCACGGTGTCACCCCCTGACCTCCTCCCAAACCACACCACATAGAATCCTTAGTCATTTTTGTACTAATGTTATTCATAAATTGTAATTCCCATATATCCATATATATGGGATATATATAAAATATATCCCATATTTTGTAATGGCAAAAGTTATGACATGCAAAAACTAGCAAAACTAAAATTATACCTTTCAATTACAATATCATGCACAACCTAAATCAAATACAATGCATGTGGTTAAAGTGAAATTTTGGTAAGTTGTGACATATTTTTAAGGATTTTTTAAAAAAAATTAAAAAAAACCCAACCCAGGACCTCACCTTTCACTGAGCCTTGTTTCACTTAAGCCAGGGGTCAGCAACCTACAGCCCGCGGGCTGCACCTGGCCCATGGACCCCCACCGCTGCCGCCATTTTGCTTTCCAAAATGGCATCTGCGATTCATTTGCGCATGCAAACTCGTTTGCGCATGAGCACGTGGGGGGCGTGCTGCCATTTTGTTTTTCAAAATGGCGGCATGCAAGACCGCATGGGGGCACGCGCATAAGCACAAGCGCACGCCAGCCCCCAGCGCCATCTCCCCCCCGACCCTTAGGCAAAAAAGGTTGCCGCCCCCTGACTTAAGCCCTCTCTTCAATGTTTTAAAGGGATGCAAGTGAACATCACAGCCTCTTTCTGACAAAAGGCAGATGTTTGGGGAATAGTGGTATCATCCCCCCCCCCTTAGGGTGTCACCTGGTGCCGTCCACATACCCCACACACCCCTAGTGACACCCCTGAAGCTCATGCTAAAACTTCTCTCATACAGTTAGTCTCAAAGGTGCTGCAAGATCCCTTTCATACTGATATTCCAGACTAACACGGCCATGCATCTGAATGCTACCCCCATTAAAACTGTATAGTTACAGGACTGCACAGTACTGTAGCTTCTGAACTACTATACCACAGTGGCTCCTGGCTACACTGGCACAGTGGCAAAGACACTGAGTAGTGACTGAGGAAGTTCCCATCTCTTTCTTATCTGTCAATAAACTGAGCAAATGATGGTTTGGTGCACTGCAAGCTGGTGGTTTGGTGGTAGCTCAAAACTTTTGCTCCTAGTCCTAGCTGAAATAGAGGGATAATAAACACTGTTACAACCAAGTTATAAAGATTATTTAAAAAGGATTCAAACAAACCAATACCATTATCTTCCTCATATATTCTACGCTGGTTTTGTTTCAACCAAATTTTCAAACTAGCTTACAATGTTACCAAAATCCAATTTAAAATCTACAACAAAATGCAAATGAGTGAAAAGTACAGGTAAGCTTCCAGACTATTCCCTAGGATATATTCCCTAAAACCTATTTCTAGGTTTTAGGGAATACATCCTAAGGAAGATCCTAACCATTTCCCCCAAAAATCTAAAGTGAGTTGCATAAACGAGCCTTCCTCTGAATGGAATGATTGTGGATATAGACCTGGATCTAGTAGTCACCTATCAAACTTTGGATCCTGTACTTTTTCACAGTCTGTTCTGATCAGCCATCGTGTTCTGGACTTGCTGCCACTTATAAACACTTTTTAACAACCATTCTGTGGAGACAATATTGCAGCAGACCAGCCTCGATATATCACAGTGTATATAGAGTATCATGTATCAGATGTATACATGCACCACAGTATTAATATTTTGCTCAGGTATTAATATTATGCAATTACTCACTCCATTTGATTTTCAGAAAATGTTACAAAAATAATGTTTAAAAACATTAACATGTTAAGAGCTTCCCATGTTTACTCAAGTCTGAAAATAAATGGTAGGAAATTATAACTGTTAATGGTCACAGCTTTAGCAGATGAGTCATGCATATTGCATGATATCCTATACTGGGGTTAGTTCCAGCTTCATCTTTCCCTTTTGTGGCAGACCTAAGTTCCAGATTTGTCTTCTCCATGGAATAGACACTTGAAGTGTACTCAACAGAAGCCATCATGCAAATGAACCTAGCATTATCACTACTGAACTGGCAACAAATTGTATCCACACTGATTTAGGAAGGGAGCTTGAAGACCATTGCAGCCTATTAAGCAAGAGAATGAATGGGACAGAGACAGTTGTGTTACTGTCAGTAGAGCATCATACAAGGAGACAACACAACATTATGCACAACTTCACAGCAGCATTAGGTTAAGTATTTTCTTTGATTTGGCCTAGTTCTGTAATATGAAACCCATAAAAAATATGATATTTGAAAAATATACAGAGTGAGAGTTCTTCCAAAATGAATCACCAGAACACTTTGTGAGTAGGGTTTCAGATCAAAGAGAGTCCTTTTCTTGCAAAGTTCTAAGCCCCCGAACAGTTATAAAAGAGAGGGCTCACAAATTAGAAGAGTAAAACTGTTTCTGTGTACCTTTTATATACATATAAAACACTTTCTCTGACCTAGCCATGGAATCTGTCCCTCTACAAGCAATATAGCACCTTTAGAAGATCCTTATATTTATATAAGGTACAAACACTTTTTTCACAATCATTCAGGAATCTTGTCATTCTTAAATATTTACAGTCAAGACTTTTCTATGTCGCTTCTTGGCCTTTTGGCTAAGATCAAATGTGAAGACTTTCCTATGAGCCCGGTGGCATGAACAGACCTTGTATTGTTATGAAGAGGTACTCTGTTCTAGCCCCAGCCTTTATATATTGCTTATATATAATTAAGTTTGCAAATAAATTTTATAATGCTGTTCAGTAACACATAAATAATATCTCTATGTTTTCTCTCTCTCTCTTGTTCTCACTCACACACACACACACACACCTATGCACTTGCTGTCAATTGCACATATGTAACAGGTGCCAAGACTGTCTCGAGAGTACTGCCTCCTATTGATAATACTAATTATTCCTCTGCTGTTAGCTATAAATGAATTTACAATTGCACTTTTTTCTGTATGCATCCCATTACGGTATGTTCCATCTCCACCAGTGTATGAGACATAGCTATTGTGGATAGGAAACATCAGTTCACTTCAATATTCATGGAATATGGGTAGGGATTCAAGCAATAGTGAAAATACAGATCTATTATTTAGAGCTATGCTTTTTCTCTTAAATGAAGGACTGTCCATTGCTAACCATGCAGCCTAGATTGAGCATTTTTAATTAGGAGGAAAACTTGCATGGCTAAAATGGCAGAAACTGGACAGTAACTTTCTTTTAGGTACAATTATAATGTTACAGCATTTTAATATTATATCAGTGCTTTGCTAATGTTTTATTAAAATTCTAATCAGAAAAGAACATAATAATAAAATGTTCCCAACACAAAAGGTAATAGGTTCTCATTAAAGAAATGGCAGTGCACTTCACAAAACCATAACTCTTTTTAAAAAAAAATGAAAGGAGAGCAGAGACATTTGTGGATATTCTTCTAATTTTATCTTTCACATTTTTTTTAACAAAGGTTGATAACAATGTGTGGAACCCAGTTAAAATGAGTGTACAAAGCATGGTGTTTCCACACTAAATGTCAGGGGTAAAGATAGACTAGAACACAGGAAACGAATAAACAAAATCCTGTGTGTAAGAACGGACTCAAACTCTGAGAAGAATACCTTTCTGATATCTTAGGGCGCTCTTAACTGTGAGTGAGAAAGAGTCCATCACAAAACAAAAGGCAGCACAGGCAATGAAATTCTGAACCTATTTGTAATGGTCTCTAACAAATTTAAGAAGAACAACACAAGTGTTAGAGCATATGCAGACAATTCATTCACAAGTTTGTATATACACATCTATGCATGCTTACATATTTCTACATACACGCACACATCTTGTGCATGAATTGTCTAGATAACATCTAACACATGTGCATGTGTCTTTGTGTGTGAGAGAGAAAAACAGAGAATGCCTTGTATGTTGTAAAGTTCAACAGCAGAGGAAGAGAAAATACAGCAAAATAATAAGAAAAATAGTTTAAATGTTTTAACATTTGAGAGTACACGGCAAGGATGGGAATTGTTTGGTATTTCAGGTATATTTAGGCTGTATGTCCCAGCTAACGCATCCAGTATAGCTAAAGGTGAGGAAAGCAAGGAGATGAAATTCAACAAGATCTGGATCGCCATACAGCTTCTATTACTGTTGTGTGGTGCATGTTCTCAGAGGTATATTAGATCTAGATGCTAGTTTGGCCAAAGTAGGGGTAAAAATCAAATGCATAAACTAGTTATAAAACTGAAGTATACCATCAGGCACTAACTTCAAACATACATTTCAGTTAACTAGATGACTAATATTTCTGTTTCCCCAATTTCATTTTTAAAATATGTGTATACACTTAAATGTAAATGTAAATGTAAAATATGACTGGCAGGGGAGAAGACTTAGGGCCTTTGCAGACTGCCAGAAATAGTGCATATTGAGTCCACTTTAACTGCCCTGACTCAATGCTAGGGAATCATGGAAACTGTAGTTTATTGTGGCACCAGAACTCTCTGACAGAGAAGGCTCAATGTCTCAGGAAAAAAAAAATACAATTCCCATGATTCCCTAGCACTGAGCCAGGCAGTTAAAGTGGACTCAATCTGCACTATTTCTAGCATTCTGCAAAGGCCCTAAGGCAGAAGATAAAGGGAGACTGTGCATATATAAGTAAAATAAAATAAACATACTTCAGTAAAACACTAACAAACAAAGAGAAAGTGATATTACACTTATATGGTACCAGCCAAAAGTTTCAGCCTCATTCACCAAGTTCAGAGTATAATCTTAAAGGAGCATGGAAAAGAAGTATGAACTTTATTTTCACCAGGGACTGCTATAATACCACATCTGTGAACCAGGAGGTAGAAATAATAGTGGAAATTCAATGCATCTATCACGTATTGTTAAAACAAGTATTATAACTAGTATAAAATAACCAGAACTATAGCACAGCAGTGATAAGTATATATTGCAGAAACCCTTTGCCTGCAACTGTAGCACCAGCTGAACAGTCAAACAAACACACACCTCTGTATGGAGATTAGTACACTACACTATTACAGTGTTACTCTTCCACTTTAATTGCTATGGTTGGCTCCTGTGGCATTCTGGGGTTTGTAGTTGAGTGAGACCTAAGAGCAGGGGTAGGCAACCTAAGGCCCGAGGGCCAGATGCGGCCCCCCGAGGCCTTTGGACCGGTCCCAGGCCAGTCCTGCCGCCGCCGCCTCCCATGATGATATTGATTATTGTTGTTATTACTTGTTCTTGGGGTTTTCTTGGCAAAATCTCCACAGGGGTTTTACCATGGCTTTTCTGGGGCTGAGAAAGTGTGCATGCATTTTTTAAATTTTTTTTACGGTAATTTAAAATTAATTAATTAATTTATTTTTGGTGCTTTGGTCCCCCAATTGTCTGAGGGACAGCAACCTGGCCCCCGGCTCAAAAAGGTTGCCTACCCCTCCCTAAGAGCTTTCTGGCTGAGAATTCTAAATGCCCCTCCCTAAACTGCAGATCCCAGAGTATAGTGTGATAATCTCCTATAATTATTCTTAAAAAATGTATTATCTTGTAAATCATTAAAACATGTGTTTACACATCCAGCAGCAATGTGGGGGCCCAATTCAAGAATAAACAGTTACAGCGTTGTTTGGGTAAAACAAGGCCACAAGTTTATTCCAGATAGCCAAGTAGTGTTGGCATAGCATGAAGCATAGAGCCAGAGATCCAATAATTCATCTCTCATCAAATCAAACTACCACCCCAGCCTGCCTGCTGGGGAGCCATGGAGTGGAATTATTGGATGAATGTAGACACAAGGGCACTCTGTGTCATCCTAGCCACCTGGATGTAAGGCAGATCTACAGCCTCCAAGCTGGACATGACCTTGTACACCTGCATCTCACCAGTCCCTTAAGGGAACCCCCAATCAGGCTGATGGTGGGCACAGAGGCCCTTTAAATCCTTATAACTTGATCTGGTCCCATGCCATCACTATACCAGAGGAGGGGACTGCTCTCCTCCAAAGTCAGAATGTGGAGGAGGAGGAGTCTGGGACTTCAGTGTATACTGTTCTGCAGGATCTGAGACTTCATGGACACTGCAGAAAAACCCAAGTTGAAAGCACTTTAACTGTCCTGGCTCAATGCTATAGAATTCTGAAAACTGTACTTTTGTTAAACATTTAGCTGTCAGATGACTCTAGTGCCACAAGAAACTACAGTTCCCAGAATTTCATAATAGTGAGCCATGGCAGTTAGTTATGTCAACCTGGATTATTTCTGAAGTGCAGATGCAGCCTGAGTGATGCCTGTCCTCCTCATATTTAGTAGGGAAAAGTCCCACCAACAGCAGCTACTGATGGGTCACCAATTCCTGTGCCCATGAAAACACTGTGGGCTTTCAGAGCAGTGCTAGAAGACCGAAGGAAAGGGAGGAAGAAGGAAAGGGAGGAAGAATATGGTGGCCTCTACTCCAACATGTGCACAGACCAGACATGCCCCCTTAAGAAGTCTGAGGTGGCCTATGTTATCACATAATACAAAGTTATTGCATTAAGAAAACACTTGAATGATTATCTTTATGTTTTAATAGCACCATTACCTGTTGGTTTTGGAAGATTCAACATGAGCTTGTTTCACTGTTACATGCAAGGCAGGGAGATGTAAATTCAAGCATTGCATTTAGCATAAACATACAAATCTCTTCTTCGAGTAATAGTCATTCAGTAAACAAACACAATTTTCTTAGCATATAAAAACATGCAACAACATAGTTGCATTCCTGTTGGGTTAGGAATGTAGAGTACTAGAGAAGGGACAAACTTCTTAATTTCTCTTCATTTAGCCTGTAGAAGACTAATACTATATTTTTCAGGCTACTAACTACAAAGGCCAAAGTAGACATGAAAGCAAGGTCAGTCATGCACATTGTATCTAGAGTTTATTTCCTATACTTCATGATGGTCCAAGCCATTCTATTCTCCATTACCATGTATGGATGTGAGAGCTGGACAGTGAAAAACCTGATAAGAAGAAAATCAGTTCATTTGTCATGCTGGAGAAGATTGCTGAGGATTCTGTGGACAGCCAAAAAGACAAACAATGGGTCCTCGAACAGATCAAGCCTGAATTCTTCCTAGAAGCCAAAATGATCAAACTGAGGCTGTTGTACTTTGGCCACATCATGAGAAGACATGACTCATTAGAAAAGACAATAATGCTAGGAAAAGCAGAGAGTAGTAGAAGAGAGGAAAACAGCACGGCAAATGGATAGATTCAAACAGAGAGGCCACAGGCCTGAATTTGCAGGATCTAAGCAGAACAGTGGAGGGCAGGGGACTTTGAGAAGGTACATCTTAGTTTGACCCTAACATGATATAATTCTTATCAGAAGTTTAGGAAATCTGAACTCAACTACCTCAGCCATAACTACTCTAAAGCACTCATGTGCTGTGAATTTATAGCTAAGAATTTGCCACATAATTTACTGTACCTTTTTAGCCACAGCCAATTTTCTGCTCTTGCTGCAAAAATGCTTCATGCTTGTTCTTTGATGGTAGCAGCTTGCCATCCTGCACTCAGTTTTCTTTTAACCAATGAATGTTATTAACTCACTTTTTCTAATTGTTCAAGACTTTATGTAACAAATACAGGAAGATAGAGATGTACAGGACTACAATCAGCTAAAGCACTTACTTACATAGCTTTACACACATAAAAAGATGGTAGATGGAGGTTAGGGTTCAGCATATATTGCTAGAGGCATAGACTGGCTTGTAGTGGGAATGAACAAAAACTAGTAGTTTCTAAAAGACTATAAATACTAACAATTTCTATCCCCATCCCAGTTATATTGGTTGATTACATAAAGCAGTTATTTAAAGGAACACTCTGAAATTTATTATTAAGCTAACTTGGCTGCAGACCTTGCATAACTAATTATGTCTCCGGGGTGTCATGGGTGGATGTGAGGATGCAGACCAAACTGATGACAGCTCAGAGAGAGGTGAACACCTGTTGGGCAGACGCTCATCATCCATCTCAGCTCCCTGCCCCCCTGCAACCAGCCAGGGTGCTTCTGAAAAAGGAGGAAGGGAGGGGCATGACAGAGGAGGAGGATGCCATCCCTCCTGCTACCCTGCACTTCCACCCAGCCAGTTTCTCAGCCAGCCCCAGACTTTTCCAGGTCTGGCTAGGTGGGTGGGCAAGTGAGGCAGCAGTAGGGAAGGGAGGGCAGGGCAGGGCAGTCCACTGCAGTCACCCATTCCCCCATCCAGTAGTCTTTTCTGGGTCTGCCTGGGTCACATAAGTGAGGCAGCAAAAGGGGAAGGGAAGCTTTCTGGGGCTGGTTGGGTGTCAGTGAGCAAACGAGGCAGTGGGCAGGGATGGAGGGTGGGTTAGGTCTTTTCTGTCCTTGGGGAAGATGGGTTATTGCACCGGCTGACACCAACCCTACTGTCTCCACTGTCATGTCTTACATCATTGCCTCTGCTCCAAGAATCTTGAACTAATTGAACTCAGCATAGATACATGGTATGTCAATAAATTGGGTTCTGCAACTAGAAAACCTGGGTCCAAAGTTTGCTAACACTATTTATTCAGCATAAGCAAGTGACCTTAGTAAATTATAATTTAATTCAGATGAATGAAGAAAATTATAGTTTAATTCAGATGGATGAAGTGGACAACTTTTCATGTGGAGTATCCTTAATACTGTATCCATTTTAAGTCTGTATAGAAAGGGCCTGATTCAGGATATCCAACAATACAACATGTGAAAAATATATCTTAATATGAAAGAATCCAGTAAAATTTTGTCTAAACCAATTTAGGATATTATCGCATGCCTCTTTTCCACCAATCTGAGCATGGGCTTAAATAGGTGAAAACAGATCTTACCGCAAGCCTCCGTGTCCAACTCGGCCACATCGTAGACCCCATCTGGACTCCTGGTGGACTTTTCAAAGAATGATACTTTCCCGTTCTTCAAAAAGTCTGCCAGGAGTCTGGACTGGGTATGTAATATGGCTGAGGGGCATGGAGGCATGCAATAAGATCCTTTTTCACCTGTTTAAGCCCGTGCTCAGCCCATGCCCAGATCGGCAGAAAAGAGACGTGCGATAATCTCCTTAGTCTGAGTAATATTTTGCACTGTCCCTTACATTTGGTTTTGCAGATTCCTGCTATTGCTGATAATGACTTTAGTTCCACAGTTCTAATATGATAGGTTGCAATACACAAAGCTGAATTTTGGAAAAAGCTGAATTTCTGAAGCTGAATATGATAAAATACAATACACAAAGCTGAATGTAATATTCTGAACCTTCTAGCTGGAAATCACATCCTTAGGTCTAGAAAACGTGATAATTCTGATACACACACATACATATTCATTCATTCCAGGCTCAAGATAAATGCCTGCACTATTCAAGGTTTAACAACAAGTTTTAAAAAATAGAAATTATATTGCATGGCCATCAATATACAGTACATGTCTATTGTATGCCTGTTGTTCATAGTTACTTTGTGAATAGTTCTGATTGCACCATCTAAATCTAAATTAAAAAGTCACAAAAATGAAATGAGACAGGACATAATAAAATGGTCAATTGACTATAGAAATTTTCACCCAAGGACAGGCTGATCAAGATTGTATAGGCTACTTTTGGAAAACTATGGGACAATACAGACAGCCCTGAAGAAGCGGCTTGCCCCCACCCCTTTGAGTGCCAGATCGGGGTTGTGGCAACCAGATGCCACAGCCTTGATCTGGCGTTTTTCTAACCCAAAAAGAAGCGGCAAAATGTTGCGGTATGTATAAACACCATGTCACAGAAACAACCTGACACCACCCACTGTCTGGTTGGGTGGGCAGCATGATGCCGGTTTGGGGGCAGAGTAGGGGTGTGTAGAGTGTGGTCACCATGCCCCCACACCACCCCAAAGCTGGTGTTTCTTGCTGGTCTGCAGAGGCCCTATGTCTATATATAATAGAATGAAACAGTTCTAATGGAGAAACACATTTCTCTCTCTTTCACTGTACTAGAACTGCATCATCTAACTATCATGACTGGCTATAAAGTTAAGAAGAGCAAAAGAAAAGAGTTCTTCACACAGTGCTCTATTAACCAAAACCAATTCAGAGGCATAAGATGTGCCATGGCCACTAGCATACATGTTTTTAAAGCAAGGTTAGAAAAAAAATAGTTCCATGAATGACTACTAACCTTAGTAACCTGGGATAGAAAGAGCATTCTGCTTCTGATCCATATACTTTAGCATAGGCTTGTTCATAAGGCTCCTGCACTCCACTTTTGCACAACGCATGAAAATTCACATTCTTTTTGACCATTTTGCCTTCACAATGGGCAGATTACAAGACTGCATGAACAGACAAGAAATTGCAAGATGAAAATATCTCCTCCCCCAACAACCTGCTGAAATCTGCTTGGGAAGACCATCAAGCTTGTGGTCTCTTCCAACTCTATGATCCTATGATTCTAAGCTTCTGTAGCAGATTTGTACGATATGCAAGATATTACCTATTCCAACCTTTCCACTGATCGAAGTAATTCTACTAGTGGAAGGATGTCCTTGGATTTCAGTCAAAATGTTTTGCTTATTTTGACCTGCAGTATATGTTTAGTACACATTTAGTACATATTTGAACCCACAAACTACATCTGTCAGGGGTAGTATAGGCTTGCCATAAAAGTGTTGGGAAGAAGGTATAATGGGTTATACAGTAGTAAAGGTGTTGCTAAGCCATGATGATCTCAGATAGAGGTGCAGAGCTAATACAGAAAGGGTGGAAACTATGAGACAAGTCCGTTCATGGTGTAATAAAGAAAAGGTGTGGTATGGGAATGAGAGAAAATGTCTTTATTAATTATAATGGATAAGAATTAAGTCCAATTGAATTTTGAAATTGCTTGTTGTTTAAGCACTTTTAATGTTTGCTGGTCAATTTTGACAATGAACATTACTGGATTGGATCTATAGTTTCTTAATAAAGGTTTCCTGTGTTTTAACAACTGAACTACTGAGTGTTTGAATTTGGTATTCTGTCAGATTTGACAATATCACAAAATATGGAGATGTACAAAAACCTGAAGAGGAACTTGTAACAGTTACAGATGAAGGGTAACAGATGGGCCAAATGAAATGGCTTCTGGACACTTTGGAGGCATGGCATTTCCATGACACATACCCCGAAAGCAGCCCAAAGCTGCTCCAATGTTGCGCTCTGGTCCTTTGGACCTAAGCAAAAAAGGAACCAGGATAATCTGACTCCTTGTGGCATGGCTTGAGTCCTACAGCGGTGGCCTGCTTTGGGAACTGGCTATGCGGTTGCTGCAGTCCCGGCCCACTTGCAACTGAAGTGGCCTCAGGCCACTCCTTTCCACCCATCTGCTCTAGCCCCAATTTTCTGATGCATATGTTAATTGAAGAAGTACAAGATCAAATCATCCACTTAAATGCAGATTGGGGAATTTATATATTTTTTAAAATATTTTCAAACCATGGATAGTTGAATCTGTGGATAAAGAATCCATGGATATGGAAGGCCAACTGTATATCTGGGCTTCTCCAGATGGACAACAATCCTGGAAAATATTAGGCTATTCTGTTTATAAGTTACATGCCTTACAGCATGTAACTGTTTATAAGTTACATGCCTTCTGTTCTCCTCTTTTTCCCGTACAATCAGTAATGCCCCAAATACACCACGGTTGTGTCCTTTTTCCCCCCTGCTAGTATAGGCAGGGTTTCCTTCCCTCCTTGTAAACGTAATGACAGAAGGAAAGTCAGAAGTGAATTCCTGGGAGGAAGGCCACACTCCCATTCAACACATCATCCATGTCCAGGAAGTACAGAAGGAATCAAGACAATCAAGATAGACATTGGTCTTTACCATTGCCAGTCAGAAAGCCCCAGGAAAAGAAAAAGAAACCATCCCCTGCTCTGAGGTATAAAAAGTCACAGCTCATCTCATAAATCCACAGAACAGCACAAGAGAGGGGGAAAATGAAACCTACAGCTGTGCCTCTCACCAAATCCTCAGGCTCTTGCCCAGTCTGGATGAATCCTCCAAAAGAGTATCAGGAGCAAACAACAAAGGATGATATTCTATATGATATCTTGATCGTAGGCTTCTCAAACAGTGGTTTTGGACTGGCTGCTCACAGAAATGGGGTACTTGTCTAATCTTGCAAAGCCATTATATTCTTAAATGATGGCTTACAAAATATATTTTATTGGAGGGAGAGCAATGGTAATGCCACTACTGAGGACAGCAAAGAGAAACATACTATGGCCTTCATAGCTCAAGTATTAATCACTTTCATTCCACTAGTATTTTCATTAATACTATTCGGAAACCATTTTTAATTCCACTTCTGGTATGGAATAACATCCCTCTTACACCATACTTTTACACAAAATTATCCATTATCCATTGTTTATTAAATGAGTAACATCCCTTTGTCCCTTCATTTCCTTTGGCTCATTCCCTGTGTATAATTATCCTAATTCAGGAGGTGCTGTCACAGCTCCTGCAATAGCACTTGAGTCATGTGCTTGCACTTGTTCAATGAAGTGATTTTTTTTCCTCACTGGGATTTTTAACCTGTATGCTATATGCCAGTTGTACTGTTTAGCTACACCACATTACAACAAAACAATGTGCTTTGCTATCTATCTCAGACACATACCCAGTGATTTTTCAAACTGGTATGCAAGGTTTTTTTATTTATATAGAGTTCAATATGATCAATGACTACTATGAATAAGTTTTATTAGAACAATTTCACAAAGAAGAATGTAACTTATTATACATAAATGCTGGTTCTTTCACACAAATGAGGAAATATATCTAAACTTTTAACATCTTTCCAGACAAAAGAAGATGGCTAATATTTTTCACACGTGTAATTCATCTGTGGCTTATATTTAGAAAACTTCAAAATTCCAGACCTTTTAGATCTGAAGGAAAATAATAAAATCTATTGCCCCAATTACAGAATACATAATAGTTTGATGCATCCAAATTGTTAGTATATTTTTCATCCAAATTTACCATCTTGGGAGCATTTTGAAATTCTAGGATTTTTAGTTCTGCAGAAATTAATTATATATCTGCCTTGAACTACTGAAGCAGGGTGATGGAGTTACATTTTCTGAAACAAAAAAAAAAAAATGCAAACTTTAGTATGATTTTAAAAAGTCATGCATTCTGTTCTATAAAACAATGTTACTGAAATCATGCAGTACTGTTACCAGTTAGTATAACTCTGACTTAGATTGACCAGAGATCTGACATGGTCCTAGGCATCTTCCTATGTATTGTACTTCAGAATTATGCAAACATGGGGAGGAAACAAAAATATGAAACCAGCTGCCTGCTTCTGAACTTCCTTTGTGAGAAGTAAAGCAAGAACCAAGCAGCTCCTTGCCACCATGAGCTTAAATAAGTCCAGATGCAAAAACAGTGTGCATCTCCTGTTAGGAAAACTAATGGTGGGAAGATGTGTACATATGTCAAAGCCAGCATGGAAAACATTCTTCTTTTTGCATATAATATCCATAATACTGTAAGGGTCCAGTGTGGTATGCAATACCAAGAACAATTTTTATTCTGTTTTGTTTCTGTGCTATAGATGAACTATTAATGATGGATCTTGGCTATCAAATTAAGTTCCCTTTAGTTATATAGAGAGATTAATTAATTTGCAAAACATAGACATCTGACTATAGATTATTTGTAGAAGAACACAACTGTTCTAGGTATGAGTAAGCATGTTCCTGAGTAGCACAACAAATCATGAGCAGCATCCATCTGAATACCATTTCATTATATATCACAAAATACTTTTGAATGTAATATTGTTAATGTACGTTGCTGGCTGCACGAGAAAAGGAAATCCATTATAACTGCCTTTTTTTTTTTTTTACTTTGTTACCCAAAAGTTTTACATTCCAAAGTATTCATTTATAACAAGCTCACAAAGAAAACCAAAGTAGACTGAAATTTACAAACATCACTTACACTGATTGTTTTCAAAGATATAGCCATGTTAGTTTGTAGAATCAGTATGTAGAGAGATCTTGTAGCTCCTTTGAGACTAACTGAAAGAAAGAAGTTGGCAGCATGAGCTTTAGTAGACTCCAGTCTACTTCCTCAGATGCTTTTGATGGAGTGGAAGCCAGGGGCAGACATATGTATGCCCTTGGTGTGTGAAAATGTCAATTCAAATTCAAAATCCTTTGTGTATGCAAATGAAATAACAAGTCCAGTTTTAACAATGATTGTTTGTGGACAAAGACATAACCATTGGGTATGGGTATGGAAATGAGGTGGCAAGACCAGTTTGGACATGAAAACTAGCCTGTAGGTGTGGAGAATACATGAGTGTAGGATGCCCCCAATGTGGATGGGGTCAGATAGTGTTGAAATGTGTGTAGTGAGCCAGAAAGCCATTGTCCCTGTTCAATCCATTGCTGAGCGACTAAAGTTTATGGATGAATTCCAATTCTGCTGTCTCTCTTTCCAATCTACTTTTGTAGTTCTTTTGTTCAAGGACCACTCTTCTGAGGTCTGAGATGGAATGCCCAGGGAGACTGAAATGTTCAGCCACTGGGTTTTGTGTATTCCCTAATGTCTGATTTATGTCCATTTATCCTCTGGTGCAGAAACTGGCCTGTTTGTCTGATGTAGAGTGCTGATGGGCATTGATGACACAGTATGGCAGAAATCACATTGGAGGATGAGCATGTGAAGGTCCCCCTAATATTGTAGGTGATGCCGTTAGGTCTTATGATGACATTTCATGGATAAATGTGTGGGCAGAGTTGGCATCTTAGTTTGCAGCAAGGCTTACTACCTGTGTCCTCACATGTGTCATGTGTCTTCCTTTGGGTGAGTACCTATTTGAAGTTTGGATGCTGTCTGTAGACGAGTAAAGGTCTGCCACCAAGAGCCCTCAAAAGAGTGGCATTATTGTCCAGAATGGGTTGTAATTCATTGATGATGTGCCTGAGTGATCCCAGTTGGGAGTTGTATGTGACCACTAGTGTGGTTCTGTCATTTTCCTTCTTTAATTTGTTCTGTAATAGATCAGTCTTGGGTACACATCTTGCCTTGTTTATTTGCTTTTTACTTCATGTGGTGGATACTGTAGTTTGAGGAATGCTTGTTGTAATTCCTTTAGTTTAGCATCCCTGTCTTGCAGGCCTGAGCAGATGTAATTGTCTCAGAGGGCTTGGCTGTAGACTATGCATCTGGTGGTGTGTTCTGGGTGAAAACTGGAGGCATGTTAGTACATGTAGTGGTCCATGGGTTTGAGATATAGTGTCGTGCTTATCTGTCCATTTTGTAGCTGTACTGTGGTGTCCATAAAGGGGATTTGTTCTGTAGATAGTTCTAGGCTGAGGTTGATGGTGGAGTGGAAGTTGTTGAAACTCTGGTGAAATGTCTTGAGTAAGTCTTCTCCATGAATCCAGGTTATGAAGATATCATCAGTGTACCTCAGGAAGAGGAGCAGTTTCTGGGTGCAGGAGTTAAGGAAGTGTTGCTCTAGGTCAGCCATTAAGATATTGGCATACTCTGGTGCTATGCGCGTGAAGTAATTGTGTGTCAGAACAAATTAGCAGACTTTGGTGGCTAGCTCTGATGATGTTTTTGACTGCTTGTATTCCATCTTTGAGTGGGATGTTGGTGTACAGGGATTCCACATCCATAATGGCTAAGATGGTGTTCCCTGGAAGGTTGTGGATGGATTGTATCTTCTGTAGGAAGTCTGTGGTGTTCTTCACATAGCTGGGAGTGTTGGTGGCATATGGTTTAAGGATATTGTCCATATATTTGGAGGCACCGACTGTATGTGTTCCAATGCTGGAGATAATAGGTCATTCAGGGTTGCCCTGTTGATGTATTTTGGCTAATGGGTAGAATGTGCCTAGTTGGGACTCCTGGGGTGTGTCAATAAGGATTTGGTTTTGTGCCTCCATGGTAAATTCCTGAGCAGGTTGTGTAATTCCTTCTGGTATTCCTCGTGGGATCATTAGATAGGATTCTGTAAAATGTGGTGTTGCACAGTTGCCTCTCAGCCTCCTGTATGTAGGCAGATCTGTCCATGAATACTACAGCTCCTCCTTTGTCAGCCTCTTTGATGACAATATTAGAGTTGAGTAATTGTTTTCAATATGTTTCATATATCCTATTGTTAAGATGTAACTTTAATTATATTTATAAAAACTGCTTATGGATGTTTTTAAAAAATGAAAAGCAGCATAAAAATACTATAACTGCATGATGAAATTAGATATTTAAGTGAAGAAGAAAGTATAAATATCAGATTTCATGAGGAAATAATTCTTGATCCAGTGTATAACTGCTTCTGTTTATTGAGTGTCCATCTAATTTGGGGGGTATGTCTAACAGTTCCCTTTAGTGCTCTCTGTTGTCATCTTCTATCTAGACTAAAGATGTTTCCATGTTTAATACTGTGTCTCTTTATATTTTGACCCTTGTAGATTCTGTTATTTTCTGGCGTATAAGACTACTTTTTAGCCCTGGAAAATCTTCT
>CM034701.1:257682779-257696444 GCA_020142125.1 Phrynosoma platyrhinos
GCTGGTCCAAAGGCCTCAGGGGGGCGCATCTGGCCCCCGGGCCTTAGCTGATCATGTTTCAGAATAATTGCTTACCCCTGCTCCAGCTTTTTAAATTCAGGCAAATAATATGCATATTATGCATATTATTTTAATTTTTCATATTATTATTTGATATCTAGTCATGCAAATTCATCATACTAATAATTGTATTTTTTCCACTGCCTTGGCAGAAGTTTTGTAGAAACTGCCATTCGGAGAGAACCAGTAATATAATGTTTGAAGTGCTGGACTTGGAACAGGGAGCTTGATCATGGAATTTTCCTCAATATGTTCCTGTCTATCATCTCCTATTGCCTTTTCTTAAGTAGACATTTTTGGTGATCTGTCATGTTATTGTTTTAGCTGATCATGTTTCAGAATAATTTTGATTGGTTATAATACTGAAGAATTTATTGTATTGCACTCTTTTTTTGCTGCTTTGGGAAAAAATAATCCTACAGAGCAGCATATGTAAGTTTTTAAAATGAAAAGAATGGAAAAGAATTGTAAACCATATATGGGAATCCCATCAGTTGCTCTAAAGTGATCTAAATCCTTGTGAACAGGCTATATTTCTAGGTCTTCCAATAGTAATAACCAAAGTTATTTTGTCTTAATACCTGCACTGTGCTGGAGATATAGCCTGCACCTGCACTGCAGAAATAGAGCAGTTTGACACCACTTTAACTGCATGGCTCAATGCTATGGAATTCTGGGTTTTGTAATTTGTTGTGTCACCAGACCTCTCTGATAGATAAAGCTATACTCAACTATAAGGTGTGTTCATGTATAAGTTGAAGGTGCATTTGGGGGGCAAAATTACGGGTTTTGATATGACCCATGCATAACTCGAGGGTAAAACCTAGATGTATGTAACAAAGGATCTAAAGGATCAAGCAAAGGAAAACAATGCCAAACAACTTACAAAATTCCAGCTGACATTAACTGTTTGTGCTCACACTGAAGGCTGGCTGGATGATAGAGTAGAGAGGGTCAGTGCTTCCAGGGCAGATCTTGTCTTTTACTAGGGGATGTTTCCTTTTTTAAAATAAGAGTCAAAGTGCAGTACTTACATTAACCCATGGATAAGTCAGCTCAGTTTTTTTGGGTTAATTTTTACTAAAATTTCTTGACTTATACATGAGTATATACAGTAAATATCTCACAAAACTACAAATGCCAGAATTCTATACCACTGAGCCATGGCAGTTAAAGTGTCAAATTGCATTATGCCTGCAGTGCAGAGGCTGCCATAGATACAGCCTAAGTGCATTAAAGCAGTGGCATGACTAGGGTTGGTGTCACCTGGTGTGGTAGGTCCCATTGAACTCTTCTCATTTCACAGCATACAGAATCCTTAGTAATGGGAGGGGGGGTTGCACTAATGTTATTCATAAATCGTAATTCCCATATTCCACTGAATGTAATGCTAATAGTTGTGATATATAAAAAACTAGAAAAAATAAAATTATACCCTCAAATTACAATATCATATGCACAAACTAAATGTATTTACATATACATTGTGAAGATTTAATTAAAATATGATGTTTTTAAAAGACAAATTAAAAGAATTTAAAAATGTAAATTTCAAAAAATATTTTTTTAATTTGAAATTTTGAAACTTGAAATTTTAGTTTTAAAAAGTTCTGGGGCCTCTCTTTTCTTCTCCCACATAGCTTCACCCACTCCCACCATCTCTTAGAGCATTTTAAAGGGAATCAGATGAATGCCACAACCTATTTCTTCCAAAAAGTAGGTGTTTGAGGAGCAGTGGTGTCACACACCCCTTATGGTGTCCCCTGGTGCAGTCCACACCTCCTAGTGATGCCACTGAGGGTGCATATTAACTGTAATGTTGAGGTTGGCATTCAAATGTTGCATGTTCACAACAATAAAGGCCCAGTACAGTTAAGAGATTGCTTCATACCAAAGCCCATTTCCTAAATTTCAGCAGGAAAGGTACAGGGGAATGGATGTTCTGAGGGTTTCCGGCAGGCGTTCCCAGAATGAGACTTTCCACAATCTCTCCCCCGCCATTAGATCATCCCTTTATAATCAGAGTGCCCTGTCTAATTGTATTAGATTTGTAATTTTGTTTTAAGTTAAATTTTAATGTTGTTATGGATTTAATATATTTTTAAGGGGGGGTGATATGTCCTTTGTATTGTACGGGATTGTATTTTTAAATTGTAAGCCGCCTTGATAGCCTTGGCTAAAGGCGGGATAAAAATAAAATTTTATTATTTATTATTTATTATTATTATTACTGACCCCCATATTGTGGAATTCATTTCACCCAAACATATGCCAAACTCTAAGCATCTTGTAAAATTGCTGCTAGCAGATGACACTGAATGAACAGTTTTATAACACAGGGTTACCAGCACATAGGTTAGAATGTAGGATGCATTAAGCAAAGCCATGTTACTAAAATTAGTATATGTTAATTTTCCATATATGCCCTGAACATTTGGGAGCAGGCTGGATAAATAAAGCATGCCCAAGACAGTTCATTTTTAAGTGCATCCCTGTACTTTAGTGCTCCCAGTTTGCATATATAATTTTGAATATTGCCAGTGAACATCCTGTCCATGATTTAAAGGCAGTAGATGGTCATGACAAACAGACTGCTGACAAGTCTGTGCTAGCAAGAAAAAAATCAGCAATGAAGAGAATTTTAAGTTCAGATCCTGCTGTGGATTTTATTTTATTTTATTTTTATTACAACAGTACACTCAAACCCCATTATCTGTCAAAATTTATTTTACTTCCTGGCACTGAAAGAGTACTAGTGTTGATAGTAGCAAAACCCTTTAACCTATTCCTGTTTTGATGATTAGTGACTCTTTCACTAGTTTGTAAACAAGTAAAATAACTGGTCTCTGGAGGAAAAAATGAGAACATTTCTTGGCTTGGATATCCCATAGGGAAAATACTGTTTTTAAACCTGTCAAAAGTATAGATGGTTTTTCAAGATATTGATAAAAAGAAATAAATTATCTATACTGCACTATCAAATAGCTCAAAGGTACAGAAAATTATGGTTAAATTTAAGATGCACATGTGAATTGTAAATTTGGTAATGATCCAAAAGGTGTACAGTCTATTGACAAATAGAGATGTTTCCTTAAGACTCAGAGCTTGGGAAAGTTGCTTATTAACTGTCAGAATCCCCCAGGCAACACAGGCTACTATAATCCCCCTCAAAAAGTTTCCAAATTCTGCTAAAATTGTTTCCATTTCATCAGAAGAATGCAGATGTGGATCTCCTGATAGATCTCTGCTCTGGAGGCCTTTTCTGTTTGTGAGGTACTGCAACACTTTCACAGATACAGTGATGTATCTATAATACAATGAAGCACCATACACCATTGCACAGGGTTCTGTTTGATCCAGCAGGTATATATTAATAGTATATTCATATATATAGTATATTCAGGAAAAGGCAGTTGAAAAGTCGACTTGATGGGATGATTATAAGATGAGCTCTGCCACCTGGGAGTTTCTTCCTTTTCTTTTCTTACTGTTTATTGCATGCATATCAGTACTTACTTCAGTCAGAAAAGATATTTTGTATACAATGAGTGCATAAACTTTATGCTTCCCCCTCTTCCAGTAGGAAGAAAAATTCTCCAGTCCCCTCAAAAAACCAACATGAAATCCAGTATGTCCTATTGTTTGGAAAGTTACCACTTTCCCATTTTTCAGAGGAAACTAAAATAGTTTCCTTCTAATTACTTTTTCAAATTGCCCAAGTGCTATAAGCAGCTGGCCTGTAATATATGACACATTTAAACAGCTTAAATAAATATACACAAGAGACCATGAGGCAACAGCGTAAGAGCTGCCACTTGAACCATCTGATATTCCTCCTGTACTATTTAGTGAGACCACATCCTTATAACTATAAAGGCACTTACAGGGACAGTGTTGTGCCTTGCTAAATTACCATTATAATGTAATGCAGGGCTCTTCCACACTAGCCAAAAGCATCTGGATTTAGTGGGAGTCATAGTTCTGCTTATTGGAGGAGGGTATGGTATCTGACAGTTCTTCCTGTTCTGACTTTTTTCCCCCTCATGAATCTGCAGTACTAACCATAAATGCAGGGTAGGATGGATTTGTATTTTTTCTGTCCTGGGAGTTTCCAATACAGGCCAGGGCAAATGTTACACATCTGTATCCATTGTCTCAATTTCTCCTGCTGTATTTTAAGGTAGTCCCACTGATAACATTTCAAATGTGGGGGAGATAACCTTAGCTGCAGAGGATGTCTGCTGACTTTCTTACATTTCCAGTTACCAGACTGAATGTTTCTTCCCCACAACTCTTTGCCTCTTCTTTTTAAAGCTATATAGTCAGTGGTGTGGCCTTTAAAAACACAAGTACTATACTGTACAAAAAAAATTAAAAGACATTAAATAGATGGGAGAGGAAGAATATGGATAGTAGAAGAGGAGCATATGAAGGATGGAATGGAAGATAAGGAGGCCCACACTACTCTTCAAAGGGGAGAAAAGAGTGGTAGAAAAGAAATGTGTAGATTGAGTACTAGCAACAAACCTGTGCTCAAAATCTTGTATATTTAGAAGGCAACTGGAAGTGGGAGCAGAAATAACCACTACAAAGTGTGAAAAAAAAAACAGAAAAAATGTCCTGACATTTTCTAGAACAGTGGTTTCCAAATTTGGGTCTTCCAAGAAGCTCCAGCCAGCTTGGCCAACTGTCAGGAATTCTGGCAACTGAAGTCCAAAATATTTGGAAGATCAATGTCTGAGAATCACTGTTCTAGAACTATTGACTGCCTAACAGCAGTCTGGAGGAGACTTCAGTCATTTTACTTTCTTCATTGATAAGAGTAATCAATTATAAACAACTCATTCTATTTAAATATTTAGTTCCAAGCTCTGTGCTATTTCGAATATTTCATATTAAGCATACTTTCTTCTTATCTTTGTAGGAATCCTCCATCATCACTGAAGTCAATGTGATTTAGTTCTTGGTAGAGATGTGTATCATCTCATTGTCACCTTGCACTTCTTTAAGGAAGTGAAAGAAAAATGAGGATTTGGGAAGGCTTGAAAAGGCAAAGGTTATTGTCTTCAAAGAAGGCATGGGGCAGAGAAAAGCAATATTGATTTCAGCTCTCCGTTCCAACATACAAGTAGAGACTGGGGATACAGAGTGAAATCCTTCACAGGCTTCTCAAACCTAGTGATGTTTCTCTTGTGGACCACAAAGATGCATGGCCAGCCACTTTTAAAACTATTTAATGCACAACTTCCATAGCTGTGGTGAAACAAGTTAATAGAAACAATGTGTTATCTATGGCTATAGAACTCAGTAGGTGTACACAGGCAAATACTAGATAAAAAATTTAATATCTGATGACATTGCCCCATTGACAGTCACCAAGTGGAGAACATGTACCTACTTCTACCCTAAGAACCAGCACCAACTCTGTGCCAAAAGTGGAAAATGAAGACAAACAAGAAAGGTTAACAAACTAGTTCTGTAGGATAAAGGCTGCCACGGTATGTTACAGTACTGCAAAATTAGCATATAGCAAATGTGTTTACAACAAGACAGTTTTTAAAACTGTCATATAGGTAGTTCATCTAAAGAAATCCTGGATAGAGAAGCAGAAATGTCATAAGGACAATAGTTTCCAGAGTATGCCTTGTGCCACAAATGAGCCAGGTATTGCAATAACAAGAAAACATCCTAATGTGGTCTCTGGTGATTTGTATAGATCAGTAAGGGCTTCTGACACATAATTTTCTAATAATAGTGACAACTAAAAAGCTTTCCTCTTTACAGCTAGGTTGCTGACAATGAATGTTCCAGAGTGGAGGGAAAGTGTGAGCTTGTTTCTAATACCCATCACAGATTTATGGACTATGCCATATGCTAAGAGACAACATGTTCCTTAATTCTCATTGTAGCTGCTTAAACCACTAGTCTGCAAATGGGTTTGATTGCTGGATATACAGGTATTAGTAAAAAAAAAACAAAGTGGTATTAGTAAAAAAACAAAGTGCCACCCTCCCTTTCACTAAATTATGTAGCACAACAACAATGGTAGCCTCTCCTTAACTGAGGCAATGTTGGCGTCTAATGGCTCTTTATGATGACAGCTCCCTAACTTCTTCAAAAACTTTCAAAATGTGAGATGGACTATGAAAAGCTGAGCATATATCAGATGATGTATCGCAAGCTACATATGTCACTCACAGCTAGTCACCACAGTGGGGACAGGCGTAATCATGGGATCCATGATTCTCAGAATGGTTGTGCAAATCCACAGCATCTACCACAGAAGTATACAACAACTCCTCTCTCAAACATACACAAATCTGTCATTTTTCCGGTTTGCTACAGTATGAGAGAAATATTTTATTGACCCATTTATTTGTCTGCATAGCACCAGTGTTATTTTTATCAGAGACAAAGGCACACATGAGTCAGGATGAACCAGGCTTCCCTGTCTGTTAGTATACATCCTAAGTTAAGAGGTATTCCCCAGCTGTGCTGTTATAAAAGCATGCCGGAACCTCAGTTCACAGTGCCACAGCCCATTGCTTCAATATGTTTGGGAAGTACTTGATTCCTTGCTTCGAGATGGTTTAAACACATACTCTTTCTTAGATTTTTCTCCCTTTTTTAAACCTCACATCTGCCAGTCCCTCCAAAACATATGTCTATAAAAATTCAGGAGTGATCTCTCAAGCATGGCAGAATCATTATGTACAACTAAGCAGTAGAAATAACATCTCATCCAGTATCAAATTTGGCCCATGTCTCAAAAGGAAAGAAAAATCATCCTCCATATTTTTTTTCAAACAACAACTCTGGTGTCCTAGCTCACTAAACTAGGTTTATTTTATTCAAAGAGAGAAAAAATTCAAGGGACAAAGAGAGAGTTAAATCCTGAAACATATTTATTCACAGCAAGTTAAGCAAAAGTCTACCCAAATTAAGCATAAAATTTTATTGCCTTGTTAATAGTCTTCAGTCCTTACTAGAGCTGGGAGAAGACAAAATTTAACTTGGAAACTAGAGCTGACACTTTAGCTTGTTTATACCAGCCATCTTTTAAGTAAATATACTTAAAATATCCATATCAGATGTAGGATGGCTGTCACAGCAGTTCTTCGGCAGAATATAAAAAAGCATAAAGAAATCCACTATCAACCTAACCATCTAGTGCATTCTGCACTTCTACAGCCAACACAGCAATAAAGCCTAGAGGACTTGTGTTGTGTCAAGTTGGAAATATAGAAGGTGAGCAAATCCAATCTCAGAACTACCACCACCAACATAAATGTCAGTGAAGCCAAACTAATATTGGCAGTAACAACATACATAGACAATGGGAACAACAACAACAAAAGCTTTCAGTTAACTGTGCTGTGCTTTAAAGGAGCAAAACAACTGTTGGCTCAAAACCTATCTTACAAGTGATTTTACAAATAACACCTTGCCAACATTTCATAGCCCTCTCATGCCAACAGCAACTAGCATTGAGCAATACAATTCACAATCTCTGATTTCCAAACAGCTGGATCACTGCCAGATGAATATACAACACTAGTAGATACCATGCCCCCTTTCTAATCAACTTCCCAATTCAAGAGCACCATGCTGGCATGAGGTATGTCACACTGGCATGAAGTATGAAGGAGATAGGCTTTGAAAATAGCAGCCCCTGATGCTGAATGGCTTTAAAATCTGCAATCTTACAGATGTTTATGAGTCTGCCTGGTGCAGAGCTATAATCAATTTGCTTATGCCTGACCCTCAAGATGTATTAAATTTATCCTCAAGGAAACTGGTGTCTGAAACCAATTGCCCAGACTCATTAGACACGTGGGAGTTTCAGGGAACTGAAGGGCCTACTGGCAGATGCAACATTGATTTCTGTATGTTCACAATTTACCAGACTGTTCTATACTAGACTTGATTTGATGGCTCTCTATGGGATGCCCTGCAGCCTTGATTATTTCACAACCAAACTGGCTAGCACAGTTATGTGGCAAGTGCATATTTACAGTCTTTCTGAAATTACTATATTAAACTTTGGTATCCACACTATACCCACTGAAATTAAAAACAAGTGAAATACTTTAATGGACCACTGTCCAAATATTCCTATGATACAAAATCCTTGTCTTTAATTTCTCATTCAATCTGTATTTCTAAACTTATATTTAAGATAATAATGTTCATTCTAACAAAAGAATGCACTCAAAACTCTAATGGAAGAAAATAGCCTTTATCATGCTTGAGGGTTTGGGGGTTGTTGTTGTTGTTTACCTTATTGACCTTAGTCATTTTACAAAACTCAGCCCCAAACAACAATTTACAGATCTAGTGTTCTTTTGTTTATAGGTGTTTATATCACCTCAAGAATTTCCCAGCTTTCATCAAAGCAGGGATCAGACAGTAATATCATAACATTAAGTTTCTTGAACTTTAATGACAAGAGCTACATGACAGCATTGACAGTTTTTCTGATATGTATGTTTTCCAGGACCTGAGATTAGTTATTAAATATGATTCAGAAGTATAGACGTCTGAAGCAGGTATATTTTGAACTATCATTGTGTCAAGCCAGTGTAACAATAGTTATCACTCCATAATATTACTTTTTCATAATATTCAGAAAAAAACCTTTCTGAATTTAACTTACAAATTTTCATTTAGAATTTGTGCATGTTAATATAAACTGCTCACTGTTATTATTTTTTAAAATGCTAACTACTGCTTTTTAAATGGAACAAAAACAACAGTTTTAATGATATACAGTAAATGGAGGCAATAGTAAATTCTAATAAGACAGATCAATACTTTACTAAAGATTAACTCATATAAAAATTAATAACTTCAGTGGAGATTCTGGTTCTTATTCAAGGAATCTCCTTGGGCAATACATTCAAACACAAAAGAACTAAGGTGGCTGAGATGGATAACCTATTATGCATACTGCCTTTAAGACTTGTTCTTAACATTGAATAATATGCATCCACAGACAGCCTAAACTATAAATTAAGGGGGGGGGGGAACGAAACTTGCATAGTGATATCTACTTTGGTTTTTATTTTTCACTCACATGTTCTTTTTCTTTGTTTAAGCTTGTTAGTCCCCACTCCCCCAGGCATAAACAAGAACTTTTGTCATTTCAAAATCTATTTATTTCCATTTTGACAGTATTTTGTATTCTCAGCTAGATTTATTTTACAATGCCTTGTGAGCTCACTATATTTTTTTTAAAAAATGAGGATAAATATGCATAAGATAATTTATCAAGACTCTAACAACCAAGTTTAAGATGAGCATTCAAAACTTGAACAATGGGCTGAAGTAACTGTAAGGTGTTTAAGATTAAGGGTTAACAGTTTGCTTCAGAAATTATTTGCCTGGAGCTCTGGCTTTCTTTATTTTTGCTTTAGCATATTTCATTCTTATATTTGGTATTTAATTTCTTAAGCTGTTACATAAATATAATAAATCAAAAATCATGAGAATTGCACCTTCGTAGTATACATATATTTTCTGTAAAGGGAAAAAATGAGTCATTTTTAAAAACTGAAATAAAAACAATCAGTAATTTATTTATAATGATCAGATAAATAGGTAAATAAAACCAAAGCATAAATTTTAATTAATTTCACCTCACAGCTAGATGTGGTTATTTAGACTTTAAAAAAAATAGGTCAGTTAAAATGAAAATCACAAATTTTAAGGAGATTAGAAATGATCATAATAGGATAAAACTGATTATAAAAACAAAGTAGGTATATTGTCAAACATTAAAATACCCCTACAAAATTATATAATAAATGTGTAATTCCCATTATTGGCTTACTAGAAGACTAGATCATAATCATGTTCTTGTGGAAGAGTTTGGAGTAATAATAAGAAATGATCTTGTTGTCTACATATAAATTGACTGGATTTTGCTATGTCTGTTCTACTTTTCTATATAGAAAATCCTTTAGCACTACAGAAGCAATACTTCATCCTAAGTAACTGCTGCAGCAGTGAGTTGTTATGGTTCTCAGAATCATAAGATAAGGTACAAATTTAGTAAATATTGCATGTCTATGTCAGAAACAATTAATTCCATTCATTGTAAGATGATTAGTCTGGTGGTTTGTAAAAAAATGTTAAGCAAGCACTGAATGAATCCTATATATTTGAAAAATAAATCTATTAAACTCCTCTGTTTGACCTGGCAACCAAATCAGTGTTTATCACAATTTCAGGATTTTCCCCCTTCCAATGCATGCAAACTAAAATGTTTTAAAGAAAAAGCTAAATATGTACCTTATTTATTTCAAATAATTCAAGTTTCTTGCACTTTCTCAACAGAAAGTGCTTCTAGACAATAGCCAGAATACTGAGATAAAGAGAGAGACGTGCTTACCTGAATGTACTATCAGATGGAAAGCTGAAGAATTGCAAAACAAAGTAGTCCAAATAAATTATCTATGCATGCAGTCCAACTCTTCACTTTCAAGTAGGCCAGACGGTCAAGCAATCATTTCAGCACCAGCCACTCTGTTTTCCATCTCATGAGATTCACCCCAAAAAGTGACGAACTTGCTTCGTGGTAGCAACAAGAACTCTTGCACTGCTTCCAAATGCCCACCGTTCGTTTGTTCACTGTTCACCCACTCAACTTTTCCAAATGCACATCTTCTCTCAATGCAGTTCCGAGTACAAGAGAAGAGAACTGCTCCTCATCTGAATGCTAATTATTTTGCCACACAGACAAAAATCATAATGTTTTCAGATGGCAGCACAAAGGACCTGAAGTTGAAAGCAAGGAATAAATGAGCTGATGCCACTAAACGATGGGGAAAGGCATGGATGTGTGCAGCACTCTGCAACCTGGATCAGCAGCAGCCTCCATTTAAAAGCAGCAGCAGCAATGAGACAGGCAGTGGGCTACAGAAAAACCTAGCTGTGTAGTATATGCATCAACCACAGGTTCCCTTAGAGACCACATTACTGCAGCAGAATAGCATCAGTAGCATACTGCTGACTTTCACTGTCACATTCTGGCTTCCATTATAGAATACAAAATGTTTTTTTTTTCCCTTCCATAAAATCTAGCCTATCTACTTCAGCTCTGAGCTAGATGAGGGTTTTTCATCATTCACCCTCACTTCTAGGTTATAATTTCTAAATATCATGTTTATTAGGCTTACATAGAGTCAGGCAAGACTGAGGATGTATACTGTATACAGCCCACAGGCCCCTAAATCTCTCTGGAGAAGCAGAACGTGTATCATGGGCAATGCTGTATTTAATGTAATAGATGGGGATGGCAAATACCACTCAAGCTATTAATAGCGAGCTAGTAGGTGATATATGTGTGGGTTTAAAAAAAATGGGTCTCTTTTATGACTAGTCCTATGGTAAAAAGCATGCTCATATCATAGAAATGCCAGGGAATCTAACAAGCTCACTACCATTTTGACATGCTTCTTTTGAGAAAGAATTAAACTCAGCAACCTTAGGTTAATAAACAAATAACCATGCAGCATGTGTGGAGTTAACTCCAAGTATGTCTGTAACCTCATTTCAGTTAGCAGCCAACCATATATGTGGAGGTGGGGGGGGGGGGAAGAGAAGAAACCTTTGGCAAAGGGAACAGCAAGTGCCAGCAATGAATAGCTGCAGACGGTCAACAAAGACAATAATGTTCTG
This sequence comes from Phrynosoma platyrhinos, assembly GCA_020142125.1. Taxonomy (NCBI): domain Eukaryota; kingdom Metazoa; phylum Chordata; class Lepidosauria; order Squamata; family Phrynosomatidae; genus Phrynosoma; species Phrynosoma platyrhinos. The sequence goes on from CM034701.1 coordinate 257,694,522, forward strand.
TGGCTGGTATAAAGTTTGATCATCAAACTTTAAAAATCAAAAATAGAAATGGAGCCTGATATGCCAAATGGCCTCGGTATGCTAGATGCTTTCTCCAGAATTTGGCAACCAACATATGTTGTTTCTGCAGCACTTTCCCCCTCAGATTAGTAAAGAATTGTTTTAAATAGTCTTCACTTGGAGACTTATCTGAAATTACTCAAATTCAGATACACCACATACCCTGTATCATGCACAATATTATCATGTATCATGCACAATATTAACTGTGGTAAGATACTTTGTTTATTTTCCCTTAAAATCTGGATACCTCCCCCAATGTCCATGCAGTGCAATAGGTCTTGTGACTGTGGCACTATACTAAAAAGATCAAGATACCTTGACCGGTGCCTAGTTTGAAAAGAGGTATTTAAAACAACTTTCCAATTTCTAATTCGAAACCGCCCTAGTTTTGTCAGAAATAGTGACTTCAGCGCAACTGCAAAAACCTTAACACAGAGGCACACAAAAACTGTAGGAAGGCCAGAAAAAGGAACCAGAAAAAGGCCCTGACATGATTGGCATGTTTGGCAACCCTACTCTTTAAGCTTCTCCCCCAAGATGCTTTATAATTTATAAGGAACATTTGAGAAGAAAAGTACCTCTGAAGGATTAGTGGGAAGTACACAGTAGTGTGTGTATGTGTGTGTATTTCTGTCTCAAGGGTATTTAACCACCACACACCTTCCTCCTGCTACAGTCCTCTCTCACACAGTCCTAGGAAGAGCACAGAGGCAATGAATGTCCCCTCACAAGTTTTGCCTCATGGAGGGGAAGAGACGTCTTCAGACACTCACACACACACCTTGCTGGTCTCCTCTCATCACACTTCCCACTCACACACCATCCTGTCTCCCACAGCATACACACACACCCCTTCTCTCTCCACTTTGCAGGCACAGAGCTGGACAGGGAATGCAAGATGCTTCAAAAACCAGCCCTAGAAAGAGAGAGAAAAAGAGACACAGAGACAGAACCCTGTCTTCTTTTCGCTCAACATACAGAAATACACAATTGTCTCTCACACACAGAAAGAGGAAAAAAATCCTGTCTTTTCTCTCAGCATACACAAACACACAATTGTCTCCCACATAACACACACACACACACAGAAAGAGAAAATCCTGTTTTCTTTTTTCTCAACAGAAAATTGTCTCTCACACCCCACAAACATGCACACACAGAGAGACAATCCTGTCTTTTTTCTCAGCATACAGAAACCTGCAACTGTCTTTCATACCCCATACACACACAGAGGGAGAGAGAAGCCTATCTTCTTTTCTCTTTCCCACAAAGAGACATACAATTATCTCTCACACCACACACACACACACACACTCAGAAAGAAAGAGAGAGAGAGCACGACTCCTGTCTCCTTTCCTCTCAACATACAGAAACCTGCAATTGGCTCTCACACCACACACACACAGAAAGAGAGAGCCTGTCTTCTTTTTCTCAACATACAGAAACACACAATTGTCTCTCACACCAGAGAGAGAGAGAGAGAGAGCGACTTCTGTCTCCTTTCCTCTCAACATAAACACACAACTGTCTCTTACACCACACAAACACACACAGAGAGACTCCTATCGCCTTTCTTCTCAGCATACAGAAACACACAATTGTCTCACACCACACACTCCTATCTCCTTTCCTCTCAATATACAGAAACCCTCAATTGTCTCTCACACCATACACACACACAGAGAGAGAGAGAGAGAGAGAGAGAGAAAGACTCCTGTCTCCTTTCTCCTTTCCTCTCAACATAAACACACAAATGTCTCTCACACCACACAAACACACACACAGAGACTCCTATCTCCTTTCCTCTCAACATACAGAAACACACAATTATCTCTCACACCATACACAGAGACAGACAGA
>CM034701.1:257715026-257732060 GCA_020142125.1 Phrynosoma platyrhinos
GGGGGGGGGGTTGCCATTGCCATCTTCTGAGGCTGATGGCTGATTCAAACCCTGGCCTTCAGAGTCATAGCCCAACACTCAAACCATTACACCACGCTGCCTCACTTTAACATCACTATCAAATGTTATCAGTTGTCTGGTGCCTTTGAAAGGGTCCAATTAGTGATCTTGTTGGATACTTTTTTGCATTCATTTTGCAGTTTGAGGCTAGGGGGAAAATGAAGTCTGGGAATTTTCCTCTGTTGCTAATCTTCTTGTATAGATCTCATTGCTACTGGGAGAGGCAGAATGGGTCACACTTGCACACTTTTCTTTTTTTGAATCTTCACTATGTATCTTGTGGGCTTCATCTTCCCTCAGCTTCTCCTTAGAGAGGACAGGCCACAGTCCAGAGGCCCCAAGTAACTAGTGATAGAGACTGAATTTAATTTCCAGCTAGGGAATAGTCATCGTAGAATTAGTCTGAGTACCCAGTTTGATCATTGGCTATGAAGGAATACTGGAAGCCATCAGCAAAAGGGTTAGAATGCTCCTCTGCTGAGCATCATCTGCTGCATCATTTGCTACCAAAGAAGCTATGCTGTGGCAGTAATGTGCACACATCACTGTATCACAATGTGCAAAGTAACTGTGGAGGATGCTTAGCTGCATGGAACAGCTTGTATTATACATGCAGAGAGTCTCGGGGGCAAATCCTAGTTTTTATAACCTAGCAAAAGTGGGAATCCCACCACATGTACTTGGGTACATTTGAAGCAAACTAGAAGGAACACTACATGGACTAATATTTAAAAAAAATAATTTTTCTAAATCCCCTTACTTATGCTTAGTAAGCCAGTACCAATATGCAGCGTCCAATGCTTGTGAGATTAGGCTTTAAAAATTAATTCATTAACATTGCTAATTGGAAAAGGAAATTTTAACTCATTATTATTAACATTAGGAAGGCAGACATTTAATTCACTGCATTAATCACTATTTCATTAAATAAAACATTTGTTTTTAAAGAAATGGAATTTGCAGAGAATGGCATGTTTTGGTTATCGCCACCATCCCTATTTTGTTTCTGGCTCCTTTAAAAGTGCTCTTATTGAATTTTCCAGTTGGATTTTCCAATGTTGAACTGATGGCACCCACTTATTGTATTCAATGGGGAAATTAATTTAGTTCCATAGGAAGCAGTAAGAGAGCCATGGTAACTCTAGGTGGGACTTTTAGCCTATGAATATCAGTTCAGAATCCAAAGAACTCCAGAGACAGGTTCCAAATTAGTTTAATTTATTTATAAAAAGGGGAATCAACACACACGCAAAGTGCTCTCTCTCTTTCACTCACTCACTCTCTCTCACACACAGAGGAACTAAAATATAAAAGGTGGCAGTAGACAATGAATTAAAGGATTTGCAATGGGCAATACATACCCATTCCAGAAGCCAGGCTCCAGTCTGGGAGAAAGCAGAGAATTGAATGGGACTCAGTACTTTGCTTTATGGTGCTTCCAGAAATACTGAGGGATCAGGTTTGAATCTAACAGAGTTTTTGCCTGATTCCAACTGGACTAAAGTGGGAGTGACCAAGTGGGCATATTTTTGGTGTGAACTGTGTCTTGAGGCAGTTTGAGTGGATTTTCCAGGAATCCGAGAAACAATGGGATTCTCAGCTGGTTGATGGTATTATTATTAGCTGATATTTATTTAATCAAGCTGGGATAAAATCAGGACAACCCCAAAGAGTTTGGGACAGGATGAGGTGTTGGGAAATACAATGGAGACTACAGGGAGATTGGCTTACTGCTTTAGGGTGACAGACCTCTTTGTCTTTGACCTTCCAGAGGAAATGTACATGATAGGGCTTGAGAAGAAGCAATATTTACACCTATTAAGTTACATGGATCCTTTCCACATACCCTCAGGTCTTATGTGACCACTCATGAGAAGTTAACTTAAAAGTCAGGATCATGCTGGTGGCCTTTATGTAACTGCTGTTAGACAAAATATAACAAAATATTTGTACCCCAAAATAATACAGGGTATGCAAGGTGTGCTAATATCTGTATATTACCATCTGGCTGAGGCCAGATCCTAGTAGTGATCCTAGCTACCATTTCCAGAGAACAAAATCAGAACAGTGGTGTGGCCATGTTGCAGACTTAAAGCATTTTAACTGCCATGACTTATCCTACAAAAACTTGGGATTTGTAGTTTGTTGAGATATTCAGTCTGGTCTGTCAGAGGGCTCTGGTGCTGCACCAAACTACAAATCCGGGATTCTGGTAGTTAAAGTGGTGTCAAACTACTTTAATTCTGCAGTATGGATACACCCTACATGTGACAAAGTCATTCAGAATGGAGCAGATGCTGAAAGGGGAATAGCCCTATATGAGATTGTGAGCTACTCACTCAAGCAGCACCAAAAGGCTTTGGAGTGTGGCTTAATAAACTCTTTACTATCAATGAAGCTTTCCCTCATGAGCAACAAGGGTGCACAATATGAAACCAGAAATATATAGCCCTATGCTGGGTGATTTATCGCCTGTGGGGGGTTGTGTACTGGTGCTGTTGTTCTGTGATTTGGTGCTAAGTGCATAGTGAAGATATGGGCATGGCCAGCATCTTTTTGTGTGTGCACATATTTGTGCATGTGTGAGAGCAAGGTGGTGTTTAAAACCCTCCCCATGAAGTCTAGGAGAGTGAATTTTCTTCTTCCAGGGTCAGCCTTGCTCTGAGGGAGGAAAAGCATATAAATGTGTTCCTTTACTGCACCATCACTTCTCCCACACTTCCACTTGCTTTGTCATTCTGCTGGCAAATCTTCACGTTCAGAACAGTAGGCTGGCAGACTGTTCAGGACCAGGGCAGTTTCATTGGCATATTTGTCATGCAGAGATCATATCTAGTATTTTCCTTTGGTGCAGGGCAGAATCTTACATGCCTTGGTCCAGCACAACTGATGTACAGAAATTCACATAAAAGTGTGAACTAAATTAAAATCAAAATGCCAAAACATATATGCATTTAGTAGTGCAAAACCACCACACACACACACACACTCCCCCACACGTATCAGCTTCAGCAAAAACTGGGATGGGATAACAGGTTCAGCTCCACTGGATCAGCTAAGAGAATGCTGGTTTCATCCTTTTGTTCAACTGTCATCTATGTGCCATTAGAAAAGAGGGTGAGTTGGACAGGAAAACCCACTCCACTGCCTCAGCTGAGAGACGAACTGCCCACTTGACTTCTTTCCTTCATGAACTGTATCCATTCAACCTAGTATACAAACCAAAATTTCATTTTCCAAACTGTTATATATGTTTGCTTTTCATTTTCCTACCCATCCTTTTATTTTTATTTTTTGCCTCAGGTCAAAATGTTTTAGAGCTTGAAGCAGAGATGGTCTTGTGCTTAATTTTTGTATGACAGATAGCGAATTCTAGCACTTTGCCAATTAATTAATACTGTTACTACTATTAGTAGTAGTGTAATTAATCAGTAATTTAAACTAATAAGCCTTATAAGGGAAACATGTAGGGGATGCAGATGAGCGGCCCTGGGCTGCCCCGGGAAGCGGAGGATTGGGGCCGAGGCTGCCAGATGCCTCAGCCCTGATCCTTCCTTTTGCTGCCTCAGAAAGGAGCAGCAAAATGCCGCTCCTTTCAGAGCTGGCAAAAAGGGCACCCTAAGAGTTGGCACGCAGCTCTTTAGCCCCCCTTCCGGCATAGCGTGTCAAAAGGCTGTGCCGGAAGGATGTCCTGACACTGTGCACCATGCATAACGGCACGTGGCATCAGGACGTCTTCAGGGAGGGGTTGAGGCTCCCGGCGTGTGGCTAACCCTCCCCATCTCTGCCTCCAGGATGGCCCAAAGGACCCGTCTGTAGAGGCCCATGGTAACTAATGACCACATAGCTAGTTAAATTTAGCCAGTTATGTCCAGATTCTGACTACTACTACTAGTTCTGCATAGCTTCATGAGAAATCCCCACCTCCCAGTTCCTGGTGTCCATTATAGCATATCAGCCTTTCTTCACTGATTTTTGAGAAGGAATAAGGGTAAATGAGGATGAGAGAGGGGAAAGTAAGCGAAAAAGACTGTACCCTACAAGGAAGGTATTATTACAGTCTGGCTAGAAACAATAAATCATGAACACTGCACTTGTATGCAAACAGGGAAATAATGTATGCCAAACGTGGGCTATGAGAGAGTCTCTGCAGTATCCCCAGTTTGCGTCTTGGATCAAACAGAGTCAGAGCAGCACTAAGAGTCGCTCTGGTTCCCAAGACATCTGTCTGACAGTTTTCTGATACCTCAGGCTCTTCCCACAGGCATTAGGACATTGATGGAGAAACACAATGGAAAAAATAAAGTAAAAGTCAGGCTGTGCTCTGTGTAAGCAGATCTTCAAGGAAACGTTCTCTTTTATCCACATCAATATCCCACACGAGCCCTTTCTACATACACATTTGCTGCCTAGAAAAGAGCTAAGGGGCCTTCTTTCCCAGTCGTTAAAAATAATTCCTGTCTTACTGACCCAGAACATTGAACATCACTGGAGTCAACTGTGCCATGACTATCTGTATTCAGTGCAAGAGAGACAAACTGTTAACTGATGTGCATCATTCAAAGCACATAATCAGACTGTTCCCTGTTCACCAATTGCCTGTTTGCTTCTGGATCAATGTCAAGTGCTGGGTTGCACATCCAATGGTGCTTTTGCAGTAGTGGCAAACACTCCCACTTATATAAGCTGATACACTCTTTCCCTTCCTTACCTTCTTTGCAGTGATCTGAAATATTGCAATTAAAATGTTTTAATTGTTAGGAAAAAGTTTTTTCTTAATACCCCTACCCACTTTAGCCCTATTCCATACTGTACATTGTGTTACACAAAGAAAGGTGGGGGACTGGGGGGGTTGTCTCTTCTAAATATGACAGTAATATTTTAATTGTGGAGAAATTAGCTTTTGCAAGAGATTGGGTAACCTTAGGACTGTTTGCACATGTCTGTACCAGTGCTAACTGATGAGAAATCCAGGTTCGGGGTGAATTAAGATAGTTTTATTTAGAAAAAAAAATCATACACACACACACAAAATAGCAATTCACTCAGAGCTAATCAAAATAGCATACAGAGCTAACCAAATTGGAAATATGGAAAAGGAATAACAGACTTTTAGAGGTTTGCAGGGGGTTATAATTACCTGTCCAGTTAGTAGACCACAGAAAGCTGGAATGGAGTGGCTCAGACTAGGAGGTCTGAGGGTGGCACAGTTACTTACATGGAAGGCAGTCTGAGACAACTATATGCATACTGTAAACATGCACATACTGGGTTCTGAGAACCAATATTTATACATAAATATAGCCCCAAGCAATGGGCTATCTGCTCAGTAACAAAAGCTGGATGTCATTTCTAGGAATTGACAATGGGGTTCCAGATTGGTTGATGGCTTCAATTTTAGTGTGACAAAACCAATTATTAGATCCAGATATCCCTGAGATGGATGGACAGTGAATTTTGACTGGGAGCACAGCAGGAGGGTAGGCAGATAAGTTTGTTTACTACTTTGAGTGCAAGGAGATCCTCTGTCTCAAGCTGCAAAAGGAAATGCAGATGACTTGGGGGAAGGAGGAACATTTATTTGATAGGAGTTTATCACATGGGGAGCCCTGTGCAAAATCGCTGTTTAAAATAAAAAAAAAACTGCAAAAGCGGAAGCTTTTAATGAATGGGATTTCTCCCGTTCTGCCCTGTGTGAAAAGTAAAAGTGCTGTTAAAAGGAGGTTAATCCGAATGGAAATTAGACAAAAACGGCTTCTTTTTACTTTCGGGATCTTCCGAAAGTAAAAAGAAGCAGTTTTTGTCTAATTTCCATTTGGATTAACTTTCTTTTAACAGCGAAGTCATCTGAAAAAAGAGGGTGCTTTTGCGGGTTTTGTTTAATTTAAAGCCCCGTTTCCACACGGGATTTCCCCCATGTGATAAACTCCAGAGTCTTGTTTATCTGGCTGTGCACATTCCTCAGGACACACTCCTTTCCTCCTGGGAACCTGACCTAGGACCTTATCCCACGCTGCTCTCAAAAGTGGCAAGAAACCGATATGAGCATCATCGCAGTACTATAGCGCTAGCATAATATGGCGCTAGCGCTATAATAGCGCTATGGAGAAGGTAGCGCTATTGCAATGCCCGCTGACACCGGGCATTCAAAAGAACCCGAATGATGCTGCATTCCGAGCAGTTTCTTGTTGGATTCTGAGTGACGTCGTGGGATCACCCGGAAAACTATAGCGCTATAGCGCCTGATTCTTAGCGGATTCTGAGCGACGTCGTGGGATCACCCGGAAAACTATAGCGCTATAGCGCCTGATTCTTAGCCGATTCTGAGCGACGTCGTGGGATCACCCGGAAAACTATAGCGCTATAGCGCCTGATTCCATGTGGATTCTTGCTGCTTTTGGCCCCGTGGGATAAGGTCCCTAGTGTTCCTGAAAGGTCATCCATCCCTCAAAAACATGCTATCTCTGGATATGAGATATGAAAATATGAGGACCCCAAAAACACAGAACAGGGTGTACAGGGTGTGATGAATTGGAGGTCCTCAATTCATCTGAGGACTTCAAAGGCTTAAATGTTGGTGGGAGAAAGGTGCATGCTAATGTGGGTTTACATTACATTCTAATGAAGGGTTATATCACGGCTGATGTATTGCCCAACTGGCCAATCAGATGGGCAACACCAGGACTTCAGATGTTTCCGAACAGAGATTTAAAAAGGGCTTCCCCACCATGAGGTCTTGAGTCCTCCCTTTGTTCTTGCCTCTGGCTGTATGGAGGCTAAGCTCCCAGATACCTAGAAACATCAAAGACTGCAAAGCCCATCTGAGCTTGTAAGTAGGATTAGGACTATGTGTTAGTTAGTTGTAACTAGGTTTACTGTTTATTTTATATGGTTTGACTGAAATAAATGATATTCTGTAACTATATTTCTGCGCCTACAAGACAAGGGGTCTTGTGTGAGTGATATTTGCTATAGAAACCTGTAGTTAGGATAAAGTGTTTTTTTTTTTAAAGTACCTTTTATACTCCTTCCATGCACCTTTAGCTTGGTTACTGCTTGCTTAAGCTAGCAAGAGGAAAAGGAATACTATAACTCACTCAGCAAGTCCTAGTGTGTGCTAAGGAATTCCATCGTAATTCACTAGGTGGTGGCAGTATGGTTTGGATTGTCTCAAGGGGACCCTTCAGTTCAATGGGAGTGGGAAGGGTGGCCTAGGAGACCTGGGGAACTAGTGATCTAGGGGCATAGAGCCAAAAACAGGGAGGCTGTGGCTGGCTTCTGGGGCTTAGGGATCATCACACAGGGTATGCTAACATCCGAGCTTTCCCATTTCTTGGGATTAAAGAATGGGAGATGGGGAAGAGACTTTAATAGGTAAGAGAGAATAAGTGAATATTGGGTAGCACTGCCTGACAGGAAGAAAAATGCTTTCTGGCATTTGATGCAATCTGCTGATCTTTACATCTTTAAATAGTCTGGTGCCAGATATCTGAACAATCACCGCATCCCATACAACATTTCCCACATACTCAGATCAGCATTAGTGTCCCTGATCTGTTTTCTCTAAGGATATAAATGTTTGTTTAATTTATTCTTGCAGGTATGAACAAAGAGTTTCAAAACTTTTTTTCCTATTGGGTAAGATTATGAGAATTAAGGCACATTTTGTTTTTGTTTTTAAAAACATTTTGGGACTGATTGCAAAAAAAAGAGGTGTTTGTATGAAAAGCTGGAGGTCTGTAAAAAAAAAGTTTTTGCACAGAAAATAAAAGGATAAAACATTGTTTTCTGTTGAGGAATGATTGATCCATACTATTGATTGGGCACAAAAATGTGCAGAAATGAAAAAAAAATATTTCAGTGTTTGATCATATCTCAGTGTGTCAAGACACACTTTCTCATCCAGAACAAGAAAAATTGGGAGTATCATTTACATTGCTATTGTTCCCTCATTCAGTGGTAATTTTTCAAGTGCAGGTGGTGCTGGTGCTGCTAACAACTACAATCAAAACAACAATAACTAGAAATAGGAATGACCCTGGTACATATCAGCCCAAGATATATTTTGAGACCTTTCTTAGGGGTCATAGTAAAAGTATGGATACTACAGACAAACTGGTTGCTAATCTTTAATCTAATTTTCAAAGCTGTCTGGACACATTTTCTTCTGACTCCTGAGAAAGGGGCCAAAGCATACAGTAGGCCAAAAAACCTTTTTGCAGTCCTGTTGGTTAGTTTCAAGGAGAGAGAATGTGTTGAATCAATTGTTAATATGTGACTCAATGCATACATAACTCAGCAGGCCTACTTGTGGCAAGAAGAGGATTTAGTTTATTCCAGCACCACAACCATGCCATGTTCCCAAGGAGATTGACAGATATCTGTGTTGATCCACATCAACAAACCACTTCTATCAATTCTTTATAGTATCTTTTCAGGATCAAGCCACTGCCAAGTATTTTGCATTACAATAGCAATAAGTCTCAGTACGTTGTTATTGGATGAAGCCATTCTTCCCCGAGCTACTCTAAGAACTGTAGGTAAGAGCAGAGAGAATAGAGAAATTGACTTGGTAGTGGGCACAATGGCTACTAATCAAAAAGTATTGGATGCTTCAATCTCACAAGCTTTGCTCCATTGCACCATTGCGATTACTATCTCAGATGTATCATACAGACAATACACTAGGCCCTCTGCAGTCATATCATAAACTTCCTACAAGAAGTTCCTCAAATATGTTTGCTATTATGACTTACTTAATTTTATTGAATCTAATTTATACTAAGTCTGGATACTATCCATTTTAAAATAAATAAATAGCCCAATATGAAGACTGAGCTTTTATTACAATCAGTATGATGAATAGTCACAAGAATTAAGGCATTTTTTTTTTTAAAAAAAATCATGATTTCTTCTGTTATTACAGGATTTGGTTTCCAGCATGATTAAATAACAGGAGAATAGTGGCATCAGTAAATGTGGTGTGTTTAAAAATTATAATAAAAGAAACCATCCTGCAGAATTTTAGTACATTTCAATCTCACTGATGTGGTTTCATAAGAGTAACTTCAAATTCATGCAATAATTCTCTCAAAGACTATAGCTTCCTTCCATTTTTTAATGAGGAGGGGTCAAGAATGTTTATATTATAATATGTTACCTAATGACATGGAATGCTAGTAGATCCAAGACAAGCAGAAGAAATAGCTTCTCCAGAAAGTACAAAGCTAAATTAAAATACACTAAAGAGCAATTTCCTCCCCAAAGTTTGACACTGCTTTAACCGCCATGGTTCAATGCTATGGGATTCTGTGACTTGTAGTTTGTTGTGGCACCAGGCCTCTCTGTGAGAGGTTAATGTCTCACAAAACTACAAATCCCAGAATTCCATAGCATTGCACCATGACAGTTAAAGTGGTGTCAAAACTACATTATTTCTGCAGAGCAGATGTATAGCCTTAGACAAGGACTTAGAGGATAGGATTAACAATGGCTATGAAAAATTAGAATTAATTGGGAACTCCCAATTCAGAGGTAGCACTATTCTGACTTCTGCATACTAGTTGCTCACATGCTGTTGTGATGTTGGTTGCCTTTACTTTCTGCTGTTTGTTGTGGGACTTTTGTTCTGAGTTATCAGCTCTTAAAGGTTCATGAGTATGGACTGGATTCAGATTTTCTAAATGCAACACCTCATGGGCAGAAAATGTTCCCCATTCCCAACGCAGAAAAAACCAAATAAGGGTGTGCAGGGGGGGGGATATGATCAAAAATTAACAGAGGCAGTGAGTCACAGAACCAGAGGCAGGGGCTCTACTTAGTATGGAGAAAGTATATAGGTGGAAGGCTGACTCTCTCCTTCATGATCATGGTATCTCCCTTGCTAGGTAAGTATGAAGTAATCCAGTGAAACTGAGCAGTGGTAGGTTTCAGCAGAAAGGAAATACTTTTCTATGCTGCATACAATTAAACTGCTACCACAGGAAGTAGTGATGGCTGACAGGCTGGACAGTTTTAAAAGCAGATTAAACATATTCATGGAGGATAAAGCTACCAATTGCTTCTAGATATGATGGTTATATATTCTGTCCAGTATCATCAGCAGCATGATTCTCAATATTGGTTGCTAGGAAACAGGAATGGGAATCCAGAAGCTGTTGCACTTCCATCCTGCTTGTGGGTGTCCCCTAAGAAGCGGCTTGGCCACAGTGGAAAGAGGATGCTGACCTATATAGACCTTTGGTTTGATCCAGTGTGTCTCTTTTCTCTCAGTCCTACAGATATGGATGCAGTTGGTCTGACTTCTGTAGACTGGTGAGCATTAGTAGCTGGATTTCTGAATTCCATTTTAAAGCAACTCATTTGGGCAGATGGTATTTCAATATTTGACATCATATGAACCTCTACAAAAATGTGTGTGCATGCATGCATGCATGCACATGCACACACACACTCACACAAGAATACATTTTAAAACATTTTCTGCATTCCTTTCTCATCACTTGAACTCTAAAAAGAGTAGTCAAAATATCAGAGCATTCGTGATTATAAACATCTGATTCTTTGGCTCCTTGGAAATTGAAAGAAAATCCTAACCTATAAAATAGAGAAAGTGATCCTCTCCACAACATAACAAAAGTAAGATATTAGTGCAAGGCATGTTAGCTGTTTTATACCTTGAACATGGATTTCCCCACTACTGCAAGGAGATATAGCAACTTTGGGATATGGTTGGCAGAATCAAGGCAATTCTAATTCCAACCAAAGCTTTTGCCTCAGAGCAAAGGGATTTTAGGAAAAAGAGCAAGTTGAGGATGCCTCTGCCTCAGTTGCTGAGTCCAAGATGAAACTTCTCCTTTACAGTGCAAATGCCAGCATGTAGCAGCTGTGGTTAATCCACAAAACTGGACTCTGACCGAGCTTGGCCTTAAACTGAAGTGTTCCTTTAGGCATGGCACAAAGATGTGAGTGCACCAAACAAGACTTCTTCCCTTTGAACAGAAGTCACAAACTGATTTTGAACATTTTCCGAGCAGCTTGTCATGCAGGAAGTAGGATATGCCCATAAAGAAACTAATAATTCAGGTTATGAATAAATAGTTGCACCTTTGTAGATGAATCAACTAAAACCTTTGTTCATCAGTTCATCGGCGAGTAAATTTTATTCAGTTGGGTTACTACAACTCATGGGGTTACTTTCAGAAGTCTTTATCCATTTAGAGATTTACAGTCCATCTTTCCATGACAAAATCAAATTCAAGGTAGCTGACGAATTTAAAAAAGTATAATTCTTGTATTTCCCCATAACTAAGGGGGGGGAGGACTTTAAAGATAGATGTGTCTGCGAAAAATGAGCAACAGCTTCCATTTAATTAACCACAGGTCCAGAGACCATTTAAATCATGACAGATAAATGAAGCCAGCATGATGTAGTGGTTTGAGTGTTGGAATACAAGTCTAGAGACTAGGGTTCAATTCCTGCTTGGTGGTGAAACCCACTGGTGACCTTGGGCATGCCACATGTTCTCAGCCTCAGAGGAAGGCAATGGCAAACCTTCTCTGAACAAATCTTGCCAAGAAAACCCCATGATAGGTTCACTCTAGAGTCACAATAAGTTGGAAATTACTTGAAGGCACACCATACACACACAAATGAAGCTTCCATAAACAAAAGCGTTATACATGAATATTAGCCATTAGAAGTAAACATGTAAGTTGATCTGCTTGATAAATTAAAATCCAATTGTTCTGAATACTTCCATCTTGGAATCTTATGACAGCTGGGTTTCAGTTCTGGTTTATTATTGTTTCATTATCTATGGAACTAGTGTTAAAGGAAAGCTGCCTGAATATCAGACCACTGGTCTAACAAACTGTATTTTGATTCACTGCTATTCTGGGCTTCACACAGGAGTCTTTCCTACCCTTTCCTTGAAATGCCAGGGACCTTCATGCAACACATGTGCTCTATTACAAAATAATGGTGATCTAACAAACAACCTTGTGGCCTTCAGGAAGTCTTCTAACATAACCTATCTGAACAAAATTCTTCTGATGATTTAATTAGGGAGCTCTGCAACTTTTCTCACAGGTAATTTGCTGTTTGGACTGGTTGTGGAGCATCAGAGTCTGTCCAGCCATGGCATTGTCAGCCTTCTTCTTCTCAGGCACCTGCATGCCCTGGGAGGAAGTAGGAAATGTCAGCCAATGAATTTCAACTTTGATTTGAATTTATTGGCTGGCAGGTCCAGCAGGAGTGACCTGAATGAAGGCTTTGCTCCAGTCAGGTGGGAGTGTTTATTACTTCCTGCTTGTTTGCACGCCAGTTGCAATCCATCAGCTTCTGTATTCCAAGACATAGGGGGGTTGCAGACTGCCAGAAATAGTGCAAATTGAGTCCACTTTTAGGGTTAGGGTTAGTACTAGGGAATCATGGAAACTATAGTTTTTTCTGAGACATTGAGCCTTCTCTGTCAGAGAGCTCTGGTGCCACAATAAAATACAGTTCCCATGATTCCCTAACCCTAACCCTAACCCTAAAAGTGGACTCAATTTGCACTATTTCTGGCAGTCTGCAGCCCCCCATAGTTTACAACAGAAAGGTTTCCTTTCCTTAAGCATTTCTTTGCAAAAGTAATGTGATCTGATTAACAGTTTATCTCACCTATAAAAATAGACTCAATTAGGGAGACCATGGGCCTGAGCCTGCAGGAACTGAGCAGAAAGGTAGAGAATGGGGGAGGGGCGTTGGAAACCTGGGCCTCCTTCCTACTATGATTTACACTGAATTGCTGATCAGGTTATATGACCATCGTTCCCACTTGAAACTGGTTCCGATCCTACTGTGCTCAGTTTCAATCGTGATGAAGCAAGGCAAACGCAAAAAACTTGCTGTTTCCTGATACTAGTTTTTGGCCGATTCTTTTGAAAATCAATTCTGAAGCATGCTCAACAAGTGGGAATGACCGATTTGAATTGGATCATACTGGAGGGGAGGGACTAATGGCAGAGGGCTGTTTACCATCCTGACTCATTTTTTGGGAGATCTGCCATTCCCCGCCCCGCCCCCTCCACCACCAGTGCTGCCTTTGTGCTTGTGTGACCTATGGGTGCATGATATATTTATATATTATAAAAAATTTGACCAAATATGTGATCCGTTGTTTTTGCAACTACTTGGCAGAGTGCCAGGTGATTGGGCTGATGGCAGCTCAGTGAGACAAGTAGTTGCAGAACCAATGGATCAAATCTTCTATCAATTTTTTTTAAAAAAAAAATAGTTCCCAGGGCAGGCTGCTCAAAGGGAAAATGGTGTACTTTTGAGCAGCCTGCTAAAGTCGTCCTACTCAGCACCTCATGAAACCAGACCAGAGATCAAATTCTCTTCAAAATAAGTTTCTTTATTCTTGTTGTTGCAAAATAAACATAGTAGCTATTTACATTGTAGAACATCCAACATGCAGGCAGAGAACAAAGAAAAACTCTGTGCCAAGCCCAGCAAGCCACTCAAGGAAAAAACTCCAGGGTGTTACCTTTATAGACATTTTCTAAACAACTCTAAACCCAGCCTTCTTCTGTGTGTCATGTGTCATGTGACCAGTGGTTCTCACATACTCGATGACCTAATCTGTTTTCTTCTTGTATCCTGTGTTTCCAGACACAGACTGACCTTGGTTACTTTGCTTTTTATAATCCACATGCAGGCTAAAGCTTTCACAGTTAGAAATTTTCCCACATCTGTACATTTCCACTTTGACTACATATCCCAACACTGCTTGCATCACGGATGATACGTAGATAATTGACATGCATTTTGAAGCGGAACAAATTAGTGGGAATGACAATTGTGCCAAAAAAGAAACAATTACAAGGGAATAATGAAAAGCTCTGCTTTCATAGTGGGAATGATAGACCTTTTGGAATTGATTCACCAACACGGAGTGAAGCCGAATCGCAAACCAGTTTAAATGTAAGTGGGAATGAGGACCTGGTATGGATGCCCTGCTCTAAAGCAACTTGAGTTACTAGCTGTTTCTGAATATAAGCTGCTCTCATGCCCTCTGCAATACTTTCGAGTGTCTATGAAACATAACTAGAATTGAAAAGTAGTAAGATGCAGAACTGCAGAAAGAATGCAGAAATAATCCAGGTTGATACCACTTTCAATTGCCATGGCTCAATGCTATGAAATCCTGGGATGTATAGTTTGTTGTGGCACCAGAGCTCTCTAACAGAGAAGACTAAGGGCCTGTACAGACTGCCAGAAATAATCCAGCTTGAGGCCACTTTAACTGCCCTGTCTCAGTGCTAGGGAATCATGGGAACTGTAGTTTATTGTGGCACCAGAGCTCTCTGACAGAGAAGGCTCAATGCCTCAGAAAAAACTACAATGACCATGACTCCCTAGCATTGAGCCAGGGCAGTTAAAGTGGCCTCAAGCTGGATTATTTCTGGCAGTCTGTATAGGCCCTAAATGTCTTACAAAATTGCAATTCCCTATATTCCATAGCACTGAGTCTTGGCAATTAAAGTGGTGTCAAACTGGATTAATTATGCAGTGCAGATGCAGCCTATGTCTTCCTATTCTCCTGGATTTACCTGCAACAGTGTCTAACAACTGGTCCCCTTAGAGAGTAAAACAAACATATCGAGCTATCCTTTTCCAAACTAGGCATTGAAATTGTTAAGAAATATATGTTATTTTAAAACAACTTTTTAAGCTCTAAAAGGCTCAATACATCTTGTGGAGTTGAAGAAGGTACTTTGTGAGATCAGCATAATGTGCAGGATGAATGGGAGACAATAGAGATTGTTGTGCTGCGATTCACAGTGGAAACACTGGTTTGGATCCAGTTAATAGTCTTAGCTAGAGTAGAAGCATTGACCAATGGGATTGATCCAATGGATCTACTCTGGATGGGACATTAGAGGAAGAGTGCCATTTTGCTGTTCTGTCTGGCTCCATCATCAAACTAAAGGCATCAAACTAAAGATAAATAGATTGCACATGAATATATCTTATGAACTTTTACTATGGTTAAAAAAAGGTATTATGTTTATTAAATCCAAAACAGGGTGTTAACTGCCTCTATATATGACAGACCTGGAAAGCATTATTGCCTTCATCTGCCAGGTGGGCAGCAGGTGGTTCTCAGCTGAGTAAAGAGGAATCTGTGCATAGCATTTAGGTAGATATTGTGTGGGAAAGGAAAAGGGGATGAAAGTTGGTCTGTCACACAAAGGAGAACCGAGAAACAAGGAAACAGATGACAGAAGAGAAAAGGGGACAGATGTTAGGAGAGCAGAACAGCAAAGCCAGCCTCTATTAGTGGAAAAAGCAAGGCAGTGAGAGACTGGAGATGAATTATCAAGCAATGGATTTTAAAAGAATGAAAAATAGAATTTAAAAGATTAAAAATTGAATATAGTCATTACTAACACTGGAAAACAATATATTATGCTGTTATATTTTATATGTATTTTATTACATAAGCTTCCTTAAATCATTTTCAATTTAACATTATGGTTGATATGGCAATTAGACTACCTGAAAGCACTAAACCTGGAGGAGGTCCAAGCATATGGTAGGCTTGGTAACACTTTGTATCAATATTCCTCTGATGTTACTTGTCATTACTATCCTATTCCTGATATCTTGCAAGTTCCACTCATACAGCTGTCCTTCTACTGGAACAAAGTTAAAGCATAGGCAAGATGAAAAAGTAAGCAAACAAATACATATGGCTTTAAAAAGAGTCAGGATCCTTTGATTGAGCCCTTTGGGTCTCTCCAGGCTACAACTCTTTCAATAAAATGCTGGGAATTGAAATAAATTTATATGCTGCAAAACCTTCGCATCTCTTCATCTCCCAAGTTTTTAAACTATTCCATTGTTCAATAGTGGGGCAAGGTAATTAGTTAATTACGGAAGTTAAAATGATTACGGTAGTGTCCGTGTTAAGAAGCATTGGGTGCACAGTATAGCTACGTGGGGGTATTCAAAATAAGAATTCTTCCCTCGAAGGAATTTCCACCCATTTCCCAAATTTCTAGCACTGCAGAGCAAGACTTTGATAATCATTCTTACCTACATTATTTGCTATATTCACATTCCCTGGGTAATGGAATGGAGAATGAAGGAAAATTTCATGGGAGAAGCAGAACTCTTTTTTGAGTGGTGCAATGCCCTCATTTTGCCCCCCTTCCCCATAGCTAAATTCCTGAGGTCTGGGTGATAGGTATCCAGGTTAGCATTGTATCAGTCAATGGATGAGAACTAACTGACCTATATTTAAACTAAACCTTAGTAATTGTGGCACGTCCCCTTTTCTACCTCTACCTTGTCACTAACTGGTAAATTTCAAAAACTTTCCTGAGATACTTCACCACTTATACAGTGTTAAAATTTGGTAGAAACATGTTCCCAGACTTTCCAAATGTAAGACAACTCTGAAAATGGCAATTGCACATCTCATCTTCAAAAGAAGGGGCTATGTAGTAAATTCTGTTATGTAATTCAAAATATTCTGAATACTAGGGAAAAATAGTTTTAAAACTAGGCATTTTTATATCCTACAATCAAAATCCAGGACCTGAAGTTTATTTTATGGTACAAGGCAGCATTCCAGCACAGAGCAAAGTATATATTTTCTGGATGGAGTACTGCCCTATAGAACCTCTTTTCCTTTTCAGACACTGGAATAACTCCTAGATAAATTACCAGGAGGACCCAGGAACATATATTTATGCTTGCAGAACAGAAATGTAATCTACATATGAGAAAACAGCAGAAGGGTCAGTTGGGGGGGGGGAACAGAACTAGTTCACAGCAGAGAAAGAATCTAGGTGTTGGTGAAGAAAAATATTGGCCTGCTTACTTGTTACACCCTGGAGAGAGAGGAAAAAAATTGAACCGCCTATGAGTCTTAGGCAGAAGTGCCCCAAGAGAAAATAATGATTGAACAATACTGTAAT
>CM034701.1:257780261-257792715 GCA_020142125.1 Phrynosoma platyrhinos
CTCCTGTATATGGTGAGAACATAGTTGTGCTTTGAGATCAGATTGTTTTATTAAAACAGTATCACTAGCCTTATCATACATGCAAATTAAGTGGAATGCAATAGGATAACAGTGCCTCCAGAAGGGGGTTATCCCATGATGATGATGTTGTTCAATTCTTCTCCCATTCTCTCTTGTTTAAATGTTGCTGGGCACCTTCAAATTGTTTCTGACATATGGTGACCCCAAGCTAAAATATATATAAACTATCCATAGAGTTCAGGACAGATTTTAAAAACATATTCATTGAAAAGCAACAAATATAGACAATACAAGCATATTATTAATTAATGTTGTTATTGTGTGTCTTCAAGTTGTTTCTGACTTATAGTGACCCTGGCAAGGTTTTCTTGGCAAGATTTCTTCAGAAGAGGTTTGCCATTGCCTTCCCCTGAGGCTGAGAGCATGTGACTTGCCCAAGGTCATCCAGTGGGTTTCATGGCCAAGCTGGAAATCAAATGCTGGTCTCCAGAGTCATAGTCCAGTGCTCAAATCACTATGTCACATTGGCTCTCTCTTTTGTTAGAAACACACTCCTTTTTAACAACACAAAAACATCTATTAATGATCCTTTTCCCTGCCTCTGTCAAGCTATGATTTCTGGTGAGAAAATCCAATAGTATTGTATGACAATTTGGAGTGGTCAGGGCTGGATGTATATGAGTGGGGAAATGCTAGTCCACTTCCAATGATCAGGGAGAAAAGAGAAGGGGCAGAAATTTCAGTTTGGGTTGCCAATGGAAGCTCTCTCCTTCAAACCTGCTTCCACCAGAGAAGGATTGCAATAGAAAGGTCAAGTCCTTTCCCATACCTTCCAATATTTCACAGATGATAACTGACACATGCAGTCAAGCAACATCAGAGTGTGATCAATGTGGCAAAAGTTAGGAATAAGGAAGATCAGAGAAGGTAGGAATGACTGCAGAAGTTTCCTGTACTTTTAGATTTTATAGAAAAATCCATTGTCAAACGATGACTCCCCCTCTCCCTCCCTCTTGGACTTGTCAAATATGTCATCCCACCCTGCCTCTTTTTCCAGTCATGTTTGTTATAGTGCTACATAGCATTATAGAGCACTATAACGCTACAATACCTCAGGTGGGACAGTGAGTAGAGCAGTCCTGATTGCATTGTGTTTTTGAGGGGGGAAAAATTGTATTTTAATGCTATAAAGGGTTCACCCAATAAGGCTACAAGAAACAATTCTACATGGATTCAGTATCTGCAATAAAAAGGTTTTTTGATTTGATGAAAACTTTTCTGATGATGCCTTACAAGTCAGATGTCCTAAAGGAAAAAGGGAAAAAAAGGATACTGCCTTCATGTTTAAAGATTTGGTCATTTACTAGTTCAAAGAACATGAACAAAAAAGGGAACACATGCCTCTCCAAACACTTCTGCCAGTGTAACATATGTGAAAATTTACATTTGTGGAAACCCAGATGGAAGGTGCACTGAAAAGAGATATGACAGAAGAAGCATTCAGGGATATATTAACTTAGTAAAACAGTGCCTAAATAGTGGAGTCTGCTAACTACCACCTGTACATGTTGTTTTAGAAAGCTGGCCATTTTGTGAAATAACGGATTTTATTTTTCATATTATCAAATGTCTGTCATTGTAAAATAACCAGAAATTACTACCATTTCAGGAAATGACTGAAAATAGTAGGCTAGCAATACATTAGGTACTAAGTAAAATTGACAATATCTCTCATCTGTAGTCTGCTATGCTCATGGAGGTCAGGAATGACCAGGTTTTCCCATTTCTTATTTGTTTTGTAGGGATATTGCCCTTTTTGAGCTGAAAGGGGAACTCCGTTGGGTGTCATGTATATGGAAAGCATTATAGAGAACAGGGTGTATTTATGTCCATTTGTAATCAGTGTTGCAAGGGAGTCTTTGACCTGGGGCCCTTTCACATTACAGAACTATAGTGCTATGATTCCACTTGAACTGCTATAGTTTTGTCCTATGGAACCCTGGGATTGGCAGTACAGGAGGGACATTTTGAATACTCAATTGCACAGAGCTCCTCTGGTGCTTCTGAGCAAACTACAAGCCCCAAGAGTTCATAGGATGCAGCCATGGCAGGTAAAATAGAATCACAGGGCTATATTGTATATTGTGAAAGGCCATAGGTTACTGAATCTCTGCTTTTATTTCCAGAAAAGAATCTGACAGTTTGAATATGAATCAAAAAAGGAACCAAGCAAACTCATGAAAATAAGAAGGCACAATGTAGTCTAGCAAATATCTACCAAATGGAACAATCTGAGTAGGATTGCCAGAACCTGTCCTACCATTAGACAGGCTGAGGCAGCAGATGTTAGTTGCCAAGTGGCAAGGTGTCATAGATCAGAGCTATGTGTGCCATGTGGCATGACCTGGATCCTCCAATTTAACCCAGAGTCTGAAAGTAACTAGTTAATAATAATAATAAAAGGTATTTATACCCCGCCCCTTTGAGATCAATCAGGGCAGCTTACAGTAAAATTCTACCCAATTTATTTGTAATTAGTTTATTTTTTCACTAGCAAAGGTATAATTATATCTTAAACTTAACAAGGGATAATGTCACAGCTTGTGCAGCAAAACTGCAACTTTTTATTTCCCTTAACAGTTATTGTGGTGGAGGAGGTATATCACTTGTTTCAGTATTAACGTCTGCTGTGTCTCATGCTGCTCCCTCATGTCTTGTTGGAAGCATGAAGGCAATCATTGACATTCTCCTGCCTTGATCTGAAATTAGTTAATTTAGACTCAGTCCAGATCATGCCTAAATTAGCTGCTTTTAGGCCGTGTCTGCACAGGGGTAGCCCAGAACATCCTGGCCCTGCAACTGTCCTGACCTACCCTGTTACCTCAGCCTCCATTTCCACACCATGATGTCTGTGTGCAGAGTTGTCCCACTGGGCTGCCTGGCATGTCCATTGTCATCACTGTTGCAGGTCACTTGCTTCTGAGATCAGAATGAGATGCCCAATGGCAGTTTCATGCTGAGCACCTTGCTCTGGCCTCAGAATGAGTGACCTGCAGCAGTGGCAGATGCTCTGGGTGTATTAGCAGGATGCCTGTGCAGACAGTTGCCATGGGACAGGAATGGATAGATCTGGATCTTCCTGGACAATCCAGAGCAACAGGTAAGTTATTTTATTTTGTGTTAACCTTGCTATTCCTCGGTTCTAGTGCAGGATGTGTGGGATGTTGT
The DNA here is from genome assembly GCA_020142125.1 of Phrynosoma platyrhinos. Lineage (NCBI taxonomy): Eukaryota > Metazoa > Chordata > Lepidosauria > Squamata > Phrynosomatidae > Phrynosoma > Phrynosoma platyrhinos. The sequence continues at coordinate 257,783,511 of CM034701.1, forward strand.
CCACATTGCCCACACCAGAACTGGGGCTTGAGCTGTGCACCATCTGAATAGGATGACACCAGAATGGCCTAAGACCATGACTGGGCAACTTCCTGAGGCCTAGAGGCCCAAATCTTGGATGATTGAACCTGCTCCTGCAATCATGCACATCACAAAGTGATATGTTTTGAGCAAAGTACCCTCAAGGATGGTGAGGAGGGGACAACATTGGACAAAATTCCACATTAGTTCATCTAAAAGGTGCTACTGATGTTTGGGGGCAAAGGAATTCAGGTGTAGGGTGGGGCTGGGGGATTAAAAGAGAATGTGAGGGCCCATTGCTCATATCGAGAACCCTGTAATCTGTGTGCCATCTGCTTTGTGTACCTTTGCAATGTCACTGGGAATGTCATGTCCTGGAGGCCCCATTAATCCCCCAACTGTCTTCCCTTTCCTTCAAACATAATTTCCACCAGTAGCAACAGAGAAGAGATCTAAATGCAAGAACAGCTCTTTCAGTATTTATTGGACCCTCTAGTAGAGATGGGCAACTTGTGATCACTCCAGATATTGCTATTTGCAACAGCTCTTTCAGTCTTTATTTGACCCTCAAGTAGAGATGGACAGATTGTGATCTCTCCAGACATTGCTGGACTTGTATCAGCCCATTAGCTCTAGCCAGCATAGCCAGCATGGCCAACATAAATAGTGGTGAGGGATGATGAGAGATGCAATCCATCTTCCATAGTTGCATAATCCTGCTCTAAAGTTTGGCCATTAAGGAGTCTTCAGTTCTCTGTGAATTATAACATGTCAGGATGTCAAACCCCCACTTCTTGTGAATCTTTCCATGAGGAAGTTGCATGACTAAGGAGCTGTCTGCAGGAGTGATAATAAACAATTTTATCCTATTTTGAAACCTACCTGTTTAAATGATGCACATGGCTAACATGGGAGAAATCCAGGTTGAAACTGTGCTTTGGGGCTAAACACTAAAGAAAAATAACCTCTGGTTTGCTTTGGTTCAAGCCAGAATGTGTAAACGATTGCAACGTCATATGGACTGTGCATCAGTGCAGATATGGGGAAGGGGCCCAGTGCTATTGCTGCCTGTATTTTTTTGTCACCCACCTGTGAATTGATCACACATGCACATGAGTGATCAACTGCACACATTGGCTAATTGCACATCCCATGAAATGGAATGACAACCAACATGGGGTGTTTCCAGCAACACAGTGGATTTAATCATAACATTAGCAAACTGGCCAGTCCAATAAAGCACCCTGGGGGAAAGGGGGAAAGAGGGCATGTACAGGGGGCCTCCATGGTTATGCTGTGGCAATGTGTCACTGGGGACACCGATGAGCCATATGTGTAGTCAATTGCATGTCCAATTGAATGGTTATGCAAGAAGTTGAATGAGCTGGCAGGTGGGTGGGATGAGAGCAGTGATTGATGGCTGCTGGCAATATGTCCGTCTCATATGCGCATGTGTTTGGCCAGAAGAGAACAAAATAATGGCACAGTGCAGCTTGTACCTATCAATGCCCAATTTTAGTCAGTCCATCCTGGCAGAAGAAGGGGAGTGGTGCCGACTACCCATGGACATTTGACCCATTGTGGGAGCCAGTGGTGTGGTCACTGGGTTCTCCCTTTAAAATGGAAAAGGTAAGCTGGCTTTTCCCCTCCATCTGCTCTGACCCTATGAAGGACCCAAAAAGAAGGTTTCCATATTCTGCTTCTTGCTGCTGTTACAAATAAGCAAATATAAGAGGGAATGAAGAAGGGGAGCACTGCATGGGAAGGGGAGGAAAGCTTTTTTCATAACTGAACAAAAATTGAATTCAGGCTGCTATCCTATACATGTTTACCTGGGAGTTAACACAACTGAACACAATGGGACTTTACTTTTGAGTAGACATGCCTAGAACTGTGCTGTATATTAATGCTTCAATATATACACAATTAATTCCCACTGAGGACAGGACACACATATGCTTGTCTTATAAATTAATGAAACTAAAGGGGCTGGGGCTTAAAGTGAAATAAACTCATATTTCCAAATTGGAAGGGGGTTGTTTCTGAAGCATCAGCATCACCTTAGCTTCTGAAATTCTCAATTTCTAATTATTATAATCCCCTTAATCTGCCTGGGAGCATTTCAAGATTTCCATCCTGAAGAACCAAATTAGTGGATTGCTGGCTCATGATATGCATTTTGGATTCTTTCCATACCATGTCCATCTGGTTTTCCAACACTAGTAATAAAAAAAAAAACTTTACACCTGGGAAGAGAACAACCTTCTTTCTTTGTCATGAAAAAAAATGTTTTAGTAATGACAGATCAAATGCAAATAATTTCAATTAATTTCAGACTGCATTTTAGGCTTTTGTTCTATTACTATTAGAAACTATAATCTTTTTAAGAGGACTTTATGAAGGATGGCTATAGAACTTCAGACCGAAGAACATAAACATGGAAACACTACTATAGATAACTGGTGGAATATACACTTTAAATGAGGCATGATATTTATAGGCCTTTATATTCTAAATACATCAATATTTCATCTAAACTACAGTAGGTTTGTGTGCTAGGCAGCATTAAGGATGAAGGACAAAACAACATTCATTAAAGGAGATAGCAGTTTTTGAAAGCTTGATGAGATTTTCTAGGAAACAGAAAAAGGGCAGATTTTTTTGTACAGATTAGAAAAGGCATGAATCTGTACATCTTGGTGCTTTATTGGACTGGCCTAAAGCAAACATTATGACATAAATCCATAAATTATTATAGACAATGGAAGTCCAGGCACAACTTGGTACCTTTTAGTCTATGTGGACATTGGGAATAAAAATAACTAAAATAACCTAACTCAAAATGGTTTCTGATGTATGCAAATATTTGTATACATCACAAAACATTTTGTTATATACTCCAAAACTTTTTTAAAAAAAAGGCTGAGTGATGATTGGGTCTCTTTAGATGTTGGGACTTTATTCTGAAAAGTCGAAAAAGAAAAAGAAAAACATCCATTTTAAGCATCTTCAAGGTGACCTTTAAGTATATGTATTCCCAGTTCAGAAGCCCAAGATATGTAACTCCATGGAGGAGAAGCCATAGAAACATACTCCATAGAAACATATATAAAACAGAGGGGAAGGCTGAGCAATATCTTCTCCCCCTCCCTTCCTCTCTTTTGGAGCTTTAAGAACCACTTTAGAATAAGAATCTAAGAAAAACCCTGTTGGATCATGCATAAACCAATCCAGTTCAACAGTCTGTTTACACAGTGACCACTGTCATCCGGATGCTTATGGGAAGCTCACAAGCAGGACATGGATGCAATAGCATCCTCTTGCTTATACTTCCCAGATATTGGTATAAAGCACAAATACTGGTGCTAGTACTGACAGAAGTATCGTATCATGCCTCATAGCTATTGAGAGCCACATTTTTCATCCTTTCATTCAAAATGGGTCATGGAAGGGATCATCTGCTACAGCCTATAAGAAATCTGGATGCTTTAACTTGTACTTGGCATTGGTCACTTCCTGAGTGAACTAGAAAGGTTTGACATATTTGGCTTACACATGACTGGTAAATAATGCCAGCTGAAATTGTGTTTTAATGGCACTGCCTCATTTGTAATGAATTTCAAATGCTGTAATGTTAATAATGGTGAAATGAATGGGGGGGGGAGTGGTTTAATTACTGCAATGGTGTATTACGATAATGGTGTACTGATAAATGTTCTTGTTTTTGTAACATTGCTTTTGTGTTGTGAACCATGTTGGACTGATTGTGTAAAAAATGATATATAAATTCAACTGGTGATGATAATAATGGTCACTGCTCACTTGTGGTATTACAACCTGTTCCCTATCATCAGCAATGTCAACCAACTATAAAGGCAAAAATAACATTGGGACAACATGGAGAAGCAATCTGATTTTGCATATTAAGATAGCTGAGTGACTATTTAAGGAAACATCACATATTCACCTTCCACACGTTATTATCCCATCACCTTCTTCAACAGTGCCGCTGTCAAATATTGTTTATATATTGCCAAATGCATGCTTCCAGCAGTCCCAATTTAATTGCCAGCTGGTACTTTGCTATCAAGATATACTGACAATAAGTGGAATTCTAGTGGTGTCTCATATTGCCTTGAGAAATAGCACATATTGTAGCTAAAGAAATGTAAGCTCCTCAGTGTCTCTAGCAGCAGGTCCATGCCAAACCCATTGGGGAGATTATTACTGCCAAAAGAAAAGGGAGTATCAAGGGATGTTTTTTTTAAAAAATTACTAGGTTATGGTTTGCTCCAGGCTCCTACTTGATTTTTTAGCAAAAGTCAAAAATCTGGTACATTTAGGAACTGTGGCAAAATGTCTCCCTTTGTGTTCAGAGAGCTATTCTCTTGCAGTACATCTAACTTTTAATATTTGTCTTCTCATTTCTTCCTTTGCTTTCTGCAGAGGAAAAAAGAAAGCTAAATGTTTTTATATTTTCTGCTGTCTAAACTAGGTATGTTCCTTCTAGTGTGGGAGTAGTGCAGCTCTATTTATGTATTTAAGAGGTAAGTTTGAGGCACTATATACATAATAACTAGTCATTCACATTTTTCACAGCTTAGATAATTAAAATGCATTCATCAGATTTTGGATGGATTAATGTGAAGACACAATTGATTTCTATATTTAAACACTTTTGTTATGTTTAACTACTTCTCAAGTATTACTATTTCTGCAATTCTAGGAGTGTCTCCAAGCCCAATGAAATCAACATATTGTGTTTGGATAATGCCATTTCTACTACAAAGATATTTCACCATCATTACATGCAAACAGGACCCTGAACAAAATATGTCCCTGCCACTTATGTGTTCTATGAAGTTGTGACTCAGAAGCTGGGGAAACAAACAAGAAGATAGACATCAAAGTCTGCTTTACCTTGGATTCTTCCTTGTGTGAATTTCTTTAAAAGTTTTGGATCAGTTAAAAGTGGACCCAACTTGCATACAAAATAATAGAACAGGAGTTCGATTGTGGGACTGTGCAAACCTAAGGGGCTGCATTAGCATCCTAGAAGAGCTTAAAGGGCTGCACCTTCCTACCATAGCCCACTGGAAATTATATTGTTGCCCTAAATGCCATAAATGTGGGGGCATTTTTGCCATGGTTTTGGAGGAAAACCCAGCCATTTTGCCCAGGAGATAACTTTTTTTAAAAAAAGTAGGAAATGATCAAAATTCACTTTCACTTTGTTGCCGTAACTGTGTGCCTACAAGTAGTCTCTAACTCATGGCGGCCCTAAAGCAAACTTATCATGCAGTTTTCTTGACAAGATTTTATCAGAGGAATTTTGGCATGGCCATTCATAGAATCATAGAATATGATTATAGAATCATAGAATTGGAAGAGACCTCAAGGGCCATGCAGTCCAATCCCCTGTAATGCAAGAACACAATCACAGTCAAAGCACTCCTGATAGATGGCCATCCATCCTCTGTTTAAAGCTCTTCAAAGCAGGAAAGCCAAACACTCTCTGAAGAAGTGTGTTCTCCTGTCAAACAGCTCTTACTGTCAGGAAGTTCCTCCTAATGTTTAAGCGAAATCTCTTTCCTGTAGTTCAGATCCACTATTCCAGGTCCTATTCTCTGGAGCAGCAGAAAACAAGCTTGTTCCATCCTCAATAATGACACCCTTCAAATATTTAAACAGGGCTATAGTATCATTTCTTAATCTTCTCTTCCCCGGGCTAAACATACCCAGTTCCCTAAGTCTCTCCTCATAGGGCATGGTTTCCAGACCCTTTCAAGTGTGACTTGCCTAAGGTCATCCAGTGGGTTTCCATGGCCAAAGATCTGCACCCTGGTCTTGAGAATCCTGGTCCAATACCCAAACCACAATATCATATTGGCTTTTTAAAGTAGCCTGGTGGGGCCAAACATCTGGCCCCACCAGATGTTTCCACCCCTTGGGAATCCAGGTGGGGACAAAAATGACCCTGTGGGGCCACATGTATCCCATGGCCCATACTTTCTTGACATGAGATAAAACATGAGGCTTGTGCATGGGACTAAGAATTGGATTTAGCATGGGAAGAAGAAGTGGGTATAGGTTAAGTTAATCAATCTTTTCTTCAACCTGAGAGGTGGGAGAACTCGTTACCTTGAGTCCCTATATTGGGAGAAAAGTGGGATATAAGATGATGATGATGATTTATTAAGTGGGGATCTAAATCAACCTCAAACTCACTTCTAACTAGCACTATTAACAATGGAATTGGACTACAATGTAGACTTGTAAGGTGTTATCTCATTGAAGCCCACCAACTTACAATAGGATTTCCATTGCATGGTTGTTTTGTACCACTCCCTCAGTCCAACCTGCACTGTGTGTATAAAGGCAATCAATAGTATTCCACAGCTGTTGTTTTCTGTCAGCTTCAGCACAACCAATTTACAGTACAAGTCTAATGTTGTTGAACAACAGTGCAGTGGCACTGTAACCTATTTTGAAGTGCATTCAATGTGAAAATGGTAGTCAGATCCACTGAAGCCAATGTCACTTGCTAGCCATGACCAAAATGGCTTAAATATGTTGATTTCAATAGGTTTAGGGATTGCGTTCTGCTGATATGCTCCAAAAACATTTTCTCCTTTTGAAATTTTAAGAATCAGTGTTATAGCTTGTGCTCACCCGACTGATATATTGATAGGCTTCAGAATGCACCATTACCTAAACAGAAAAAAAGAAAAGAAAACAATAACCAGGTTGCTCCTTGGTAATCTTTGCTTCTGTTTTTATTTTTAAAATACTCTAGATACAGATTCACTTGAACATTCTCAGTGCTTATTTAGTATGCCAGCTGCTGGCAAATGGGTCTTCTTGATGCAAGGACATTAGTGAATGTATTGGTTGTGCAGAAACACTGGCAAAGGCAATGTTGCATTTGCTAGCAGTGTCATGCTCCATAAATATTTCTGCTGTTCTTCACAGTGTTCTTTTGTTCCAGCATAAGCCAAAGGAATTTCTCATTCTCGTTTTGGAAAGCCAGCTTCTGCTCCACACAAGAGGAGCATTCCACATTGTGTGGATGAGCTTTCTCTGCTCAAGAAGAAGGGAAAATATGTGTATGTGTACATTAATGAATGTATGGGTTGTGCACTTTATGTATACAATATCCCATGACCCCACTCAATATACAAAAATAATTACCTGTTAATAATTTTTCCCACCTTTCTGGCTGAAAAAAAAAAAAGGTTGATTAACTTAACCCTACAGCTACCTCTTCTTCCCATGCTAAATCCAATTCTTGGTCCCATGCACAAATCTCATGTTTTACTGCAGGTGTCAGGAAAGTTACAAGAACCAGCATGGTGTAGTAGTTTGAGAACTGGGCTATGACTCTGGAGATCAGGGTTTGAATACCAGCTTGGCCATGTATACCCACTGGGTGACCTTGGGCAACTCACACTCTCTCAGCCCCAGAGGATGGCAATTGCAAACCATCTGAAGAAATGTGCCCCAAAAAACCCTGTGATAGGTTCACCTTAGGATTGCCATAAGTCAGAAATGACTTAAATGCAAATAACAACACATTGAAAAGCATGGCCTAAGCACTTGTTTTCCCTCAAGCTCAGGTTTCCCTGGTGTTGGAGCACGTTTCTTATCTACCCCAGGATTTTCTGTGTTGATTGAGGATGAGGAAGCATAGTCCCTGAACATTTCCCTCAACCCAGAGTTGAGGGAAAGTTTATAGCATTAGTGAAGTTGAAAGAAATTATCTTTATGCCTATAATCCCAGGTATTTGATGGGACATGACTGACCAGTTTTAAAATATCAATCACTGGTATTTTATTTCATTGCTGTCAATATGACTGACTTATGATGACTTCATGAATGATAGAACTCCATATCACCATGTTATCAACAGCCCTGCTCAGGTCTGGCATAGCTGTAGCTTCCTTGATTGAGTCTATCCACATGTAATGCATTCTTCTTCTTTTCCTATGCTTTCTCCATTATGAAGCATTATTGTCTTTTCTAATGTGTCATGTCTTTTCATGATACATTCAAAGTATGAGAGTGTCATTTTAGAAGCCAAATGATTATCCCTACAAGTTATGAGTGTTGCTTCATATTATGTATTACTTTTATTGTGTTAACTTTTGTATTTCCATATTACATATTATATATAGCCTAGCAGTGTTTTTTAAAATCATTCAAGAAACCAAATAAGTGAGAAATAATAATAAATAATCTGCTACAATTATATTTCCTTCTTTATCAATCTTTTATTGGTTAACAATATATGTTCCCATTAAAGGGCCTAAATACCCTAAGGCACCAGATCCCATCTGATCTTGGAAGCTAAGCAGGATCAGCCATGGTTAGTACTTGGATGGAAGACCACCAATGAATACCAGATGCAGTAGGCTATATTTCAGAGGAAGGATCAGACAAATCCACCTCCTTACCTAAGAAAACCCTTTGAAATTCATGGGTTCACCATAGGTATGTGAAGACACATACACACATGTTCTTCTCATGTGTGTGAATACACAAACTTTCCCATTCATTCAAGCAGAAGGAATGCTTGCCTCAGTTAATCTCTTCCATAGAGGCAAATGGGAAACCTTGTGTGGAGTTATGTGCACATGATGGAATGCAGACAGAGGTTGGGTTGAAGGCACAGACAAAGAAAATTAATTTTCTATTTATTTTTTTAAAAAAATGCATGTCACCTCAGAGTATCTAGAACCAGATAATTTGCCATTTGAGCTGACTGAAATGGAAAAAATATAGTAAAGCTTCAATTGACTATAGTAATCCAGTTTTCACATGTTAAAAGATTATGAGGATAATGCTCCATGGTTGCTAGTGGTTTCCTTTCTAGAGAGTTTTAAATTTACTAGGGGTTTTAGTCCAAATTTTAAGCATCTGTTTGAGGTGCTGAACTTCTTTTAAGGATAGGGTTCAGCACCATTGACTTCTTTAAAGTACAAACTTGAACCCAAAGTGGATCCATCAACCCATGGATATCACAGCCACTATACATCACAGATGAGACTTGCTGTCTACATCCAAGTAGGCAGATCTGATGCTGAAATCAAGTCCTGCTTGACTCCTCAGTGAATGTACATATTCAGTTTGACAACTGGTAATTGCTTTTTGTGATAATTAGCAAGCTGCTGTTACCTTGGTCTC
>CM034701.1:257795601-257807870 GCA_020142125.1 Phrynosoma platyrhinos
TTTCTTGCCACTTTTGAGAGCAGCGTGGGATAAGGTCCTCTGTCAGAGGGCTTTGTTGCCAGAACCAACTACAGATCCCAAGATTCCATAACACTGAGCCATGGAAGTTAAAGCAGCATCAAACTGCATTACTTCTGCAGTGCAGATGCAGCCTCAGTTTCAATTGTTGGCTACAGTCTTAATCTTGAGCTTTTAGGATTTAATTTTCTGTGTTGCTTTTAGCCACTGATTTAATAATAATAATAATAATAAAATTTATTTGTACCCCGCCCAATGGGTACCCAATCAGGGCGGCTTACATATTTAAAACCAAGTGTACATAAAACATCTTACAGAGAGACCCACCCACCCCCCCTAAAAGAATATTAAATCAAGCAATATATAAAATCAACGTAGTTAAAATTTAAAATCCCCACAGAATAGATAAGCCAACTGGATGATCCCTTCCATCTGCCGATGGGGCCACGCAGGAGCACCATCCAGCGTGGCTACCTATATTTAAGAAAAACAGTTACCAATCAAACTCACAATATATGGTACTCTGAAATAAGGAATAACAGGTTCTTAAACTGTTTTGGAGATGCACTTAATTCACGTATTTCTTGCATGCACCTTATCAAAGCATGGGCCCAATTAAAAACTGATTAACCATTCCAAATGCTAATCTATAATTAATCAGTTAATCACATTTATTAATTAAATCAATGTTTTCAATCCTAGTTCTGTTCCTTACTGATTTGTATAAGTAGTATCCTATCAGTACTGGATATCGAACAAACAGAGTTAATTTCCAAAACACTGTGCAGGAAATGATGAACAGAAAAACAACTTTTAAAAAAAATCATTATGCATTCACTGATCAACTAGACATGCTTTAATTATAGGGGCATAGGAAAGACATTCATTTACAGAACAACCCCATGCATGTCTACCAAGAAATGAATCCTATTGAGTCCAATTATGCTTACTCTTGGGTATATATAAGAGTGCATGCTTGGTTTTAAATTACGTATTACTAAATATGGCGAAAGAAATGTAGATTCCTACTAACATTGGCTGTGCTGGTTAGGGCCGATGGGGCTACTAGCCCAGCAACATCTGGAGTGCTACATGATTCCTCTGGCCCTAATTTTGGTGGTTAGCAGAACCCAATGTATCAGAAATAGCCCCATTGTTTATGTTTGCTTTCTATAGACAAATCTTACTTTGAATCTGGACCAGTGAAGATTTTCCTGAAAGGGAACAAGTGGTTTGCTTAATGGGATGAAAGGTTGAGGCTTGAAGGATATGAAGTTAATGTAAGGAGGTTAATGTGAGGAGGACTCAGTTCAGTCAACTGCAAGGACAGTGGGCAGAATTCATTCCAGAGAACTCACACATACTCTACCAAAGGCTATCTGCTCAAGCTGGCTCCTTCTTGGTCTAGCCAGAGGAGCAGTAGCCATAACTGTTGCTGAAGGAGCTGTTCCTAGGATGAATGTCCTAACTGTTCCTCTCCACGTCCTGGTTTGGGCAGAGGGCCAGAAGCCTCTGAACTAAATTTATGGCACAAGAGATCTGCAACCAACTAAGGAGATTCAAGCAAAAGAGGAGATTTAATGTGAGCCAGTCTGGTTTGAGCATTGGACTATGATTCTGGAGACCAGGGTTCAAATCCCTGCTCAACCATGAAACCCACTGGGTGACCCTGGGCAAGTCACACTCCCTCAGTCTCAGAGGATGGCAATGGCAACCCCTCTCTGAAGAAACTTGCCAAGAAAACCCAGTGATAGTTTTGCTGTAGAGTTGCCATACGTCGGAAATGACTTGAAGGTGCACCACAACAACAAAAATGCCTTATCGTTGTACTGTTTTAATTGCTTTTATTTGTTCATCACCTCAGGAGTCGTTCTGGCACAATCATCTATGCACTGGTTTGTCACTTGTGATGAAGTGTGCTCTTGACCATACTCTCATTTTTCTCCCTCAAACGCTATCCTTTTGCTGAAAATAAGTAGAGGAAATCTGTGTGTTTATTGCAACAGATGTTTATATATCACATCCCTTCAGGTTGTGATATATAACCGACAGACCTCAATAGCAACCCGCTTCTCTTCCTGGATTTCCCAGCAATTCCACTTTTTTGGACATCAGAGCTGTGTGTGACACATGGCCTGCCCTATAATCCCACAACATGCCTGTGACTCAATAAGCCTGCTCATTTAAAGTGAGGTGGGAAGCTATCCTAGCTGTGGGGAATATACTGCTTGTTGTCAACATTCTCAAAATGACCAAGACTAGCTGCTAGAAATATTTCTTTAAAAAAGAAACCAAGCCCCTTCCCCATTATGATCCTCCTCATAGAAAAGTTTTACAGGTCGGTGGAGTAGTGTTGGCTTGGAATTGATGAGTGAGATAGGATGGGAATATTAATGGATGGGTGGGGTGACTGTGTGACTGTGAATGAATAAATGGTTTAACTATGGATAAGGCCAGGGGGTTGAAAAGTTATGCATAACCAAGAACCTGGAGTTGGCAGGTACATCTCTCTTTGATTCTCTAACTTCTCTACAAGGAAAAAATGCTTGAAATTAACTCTCTCTGTACAAATTGACAAATTGTTCATTGTGCTTTTAGGAGCTTTGGTGGTGCAGTGGTTAAATGCCTGTACTGCAGCCACTCACTAATAGTCAATACTAGCCAGCACTCAGGCTAGACTCAAGCCTGCATCCTTCTGAGGTTACTAAAATGAGTACCCAACTGTTGGGGGGCAATGAGCTTACAGTTGTAAACTGCTTAGACACCCCATAGCGTGGTATGAAGTGGTATATAAATGAAGCTGCTTTGCCTTTTGCTTTGCTTTGCTTTTAATTTATTTTATATGTTGTAAATTGATTTTACTAGGTCTCTGAACCATACTAAAGAACTTTAATCATTTGGTCTCTTCTAGTGATGGCTTCTTGGATACTTATGGTAGGATAGACTTGAACATTTGACAGAAGATTGGCATGTCTGCCTCGAGGGATTCTATCACCTCCCTGGGCTTCATAAACCATTTCCGTTCCACTCCTGTACCTTGTGTTCAGTGCTCAGAATAGATTAAGAATGTTGCAGATGTACTGCCCACAAGGTTTTTGCTACTGATGAGGGTATTCCCCTCCAAACATGAATTCTACCCCCATCATGAATTTTTCCTTCAGCCCACAAATTTCTAGTGTTGCAGAGAGTGAAACATGGAAAATTATTCACATTGTATTTGTTTTATTCACATTCCCTTGGTAATTGTGCCTGCCCTCTTTTCTTTTGATTCCTAATCTGTATTTCTAAATACTGAGTTGGAGTTTTAAATTGCAACAATGCTAGAAATTTGGGAACAGAAGGAAAATTTCATGGGTGGGGGAGAGAATTTTTTTGGGAAGGCAATGCCCTCATTTTGTCCTCCCTGACCATGGCTAAATCCCTGATTGGCCACCCAGCTGGCTATCATTTTTCCTGCTGAAATCTTTGCTGTGTGCTTCAGCTCTGCCTTGATCGCTTGGCTTTGACTTCTGTTTTGCTTTTGCTTTGGCTCCTGGCTGCTATCCAACTTCTTCTTGCAGCTGAGGCCTAAGAAGTTTTTGCCAAAACTAGAGAAGCCAAGGAGAAGGCAACACAAATGCTTGGGACTGCAGTCTAACAGATGTGTTTTCTCCACATTCATATTACATGCTTTATAAGTGGCAAATGCCACACAGACAATCAGCACAGTTTACTTGTATGTGCTTTTCCTGAGGGGGCCAGGACCGTTTGCTCCATTAACATTTGGTTTGCCAGTTTGTGTATGACTGGAGGGAGGCACTAGGAACCACAACTATTCTCTTGGGAAGTCTTGGCCTCTCTGCCCAACCACCCGAAGTAGTCTGAGGCCTCCCTGCCAGAGATTTCCTTGGGAATCCCCAAGGGAGGGACCACACTCACTCACACTCACCCCATTACTCAATCATTCTTGCAATGAAATAGAATGAAGCATTCACACTCAGATTGATTATTGAAATGGAGCAAGAAAAACAGTCATTAACAGATTATTTCCAGTAGAGAGAGAAAAAAATTGAATTCTCAATAACTATATAGCACAATAACACTGGAAGAACCATGATGTTGTGTGATAAGGCTGAGCCAAAATCAGAACTAATCCACAACTATAGTGGTATATCAGTCATGGGATAAGCAACTTCCTCTTCTAATATTTCCAGATGCTCCTGACTACTCCACTAAGATCTGGGAGACTACTTAGTGGAATTGGAAACTGGACATACTCAAAATGTTCCTCCAGTTCAGCAGCCAAAAACAGAAGGGAAAGCAGTAGGGACGGCTCTCCCTGAATTCCATAAAGTGATACCATGGAATCTCCAATGCCTGAGTGGGAGTCACAAAGTTTTCTTTTGTGAAATAGACTGCCAAGGAGCCCACTCACTGCCAATCCTGACAAAGCTTTAAATGCACATGTAGGTGTGCACACATATGCACACTCTCATATTTTTCCATGGTATGCCCTGCATTTCAAAGCACCACAGAAGCATCAACAGGCTGGCAGCATTTCTAGTGGAATGAGAGAAAAGAAAGGTCAAGACAACCCAAGCTGGTTTGCTTGTCTGTGGTTTCTGTGCATGGGTGCGTGTCTTCTCTATCTGGGTGTGTGAATTGGTTGACACAGGCTTGAATCCTGGAGATTAGTCCAAGCTATAATATATCCCTTGAATCAATTACTGAATAGTGAGTCAACACATGGTAACTCCAACTGATGCAATAGGTCTAGTCTAATTTGGACTAACAACAGGATTTAGTTCACATTGTATCAGTGTAAGTATGAAGTACATGAAAACACTCTCATCCACAAAATTATGTATATTGCTTGGTATCTGCATTGAAGTGCATAGAATCAGGCTGTTAATCCCACTGAAGCTATGGGACTGACAATAAGCCCACATATTAGGATCCTTAGTCCTCTGTCTGTTGTACTTTGCATTTTTATTTAATGTATTTATTCATTTATTTAATTTCTAGGCCACTTTCTGCTTAAACATTATAAGAACTTGAATATGTACAGAATTTGGTCATTTTGAAACTGTTCCAGTTGGGGTGTGTTTGTTATTCAGTGATGTTAAACAGTGGGAGAGCCAGGACAGATAAAAAGAAATAATTTCTTCACATAGCATATAGTTACTGTATATACTCAACTATAAGTTGAACTCATGTATAAATAACGGGCAGGTTTGGGGACCAAAATTATGGATTTTGATATGACCCATGGGTAAGTTGAGGATAGAATTTTGGGGCATCGTGGCGATCCACCTGAAGAATAGGGTGTCCCTTGTGCTCAAAAGACAGCTTCCACCAGAAGGAGGCATCAGGGTTGCGAGTTCACCAGGATGCCAAATCCAGAATTGGGGACTCTAATCCATGAACCGCGGGAGCAGGATACTTGGAGGGATGAGAGAGAGAGAAGGAAAAAGACCCCAGGTGCTCAGAGAGGGAGGGGCATGTAGGGCTAGAGGAGGTAAAAAGTGAGGGTCAGGCGGACCCAGGAAGAGGACCACATGGGAACAGTGGAGATGTGTCTGGAGAGAGAAATGCCCAGAACGCCGAGGCCTGATGGCCAGTCTGCTCCATGCTGAAGCTGAAGGGGCCTGATGAGAACAGCCAGCTGGGTAGGAGAGGGGACACCTGGATGGGACCCTGACCAGGAGAGGAACACAGGTAGCACCAGTTGTCTCTCGAGTGAGGGCTTGAGAACCCCATATTCGAGAGCATCCTCCGATCCACTTGACTATGAGGGTTGGGATGCCAGAGGCTGTTGCTAGAAAGTTGGGCGTAGCCTAGCTTCCGTGGAGAAAGCAAGCAGAAAACCCCTAGAGAAGAGGAATTGAGGGTCAGGACCCATCACCCTGAAATGCAGCACTTGGTAAGAGACCAGGATAGCTAAAGGCTTGAAGACTTAGGGTGCCACGGCCATTGGCCATTGTTTACATTTCTTCAGTTTAAGAACAGTTTTTGTTTTGTTGTTGGTCTTCCCCAGTAAAGACTGAGTCAAGTAATTGAGCATCCAAACTCATCCCCCATGATCTTTTGGATATGGACTCCCTTCAGTGGGTCACACTGAGCCCACGGCTGAAAGAGATAGGACAACAGGCATGAAACAAAGAATCTAAAGGATAAAGGAAAAGAAAACAATGCAAAGGAGCAGACATAACTGTGCTCACCCTAAAGCCTGAATGGATGAGAGAGTAGAAGGGAAATCAGTGCTTTCGGGACACATTATACTCTTGCCTTTTACTAATGGATGATTCCTTTTAAAATAAGTGTTAAAGTAGATTACTTATATTGATGCATGGATATGTCAACTCAGGTTTTTGGGAGTCATTTTTTTGACTAAAATTTCTGGACTTATACATGAATATTTATATCAGGGGTAGGCAACCTTTCCCCTTTAAGGACCGAGAGACTTCAGCTCCCAGAAGCCTCAGCCATGTTGGCCAATAGTCCCATGTTGGCCAATAGCCCCTGGGATTCTGGGAGCTGAAGTCCCTCGGCCCTTAAAGGGGAAAGGTTGCCTACCCTTGATATATAGTATATTATGGAATTTGGCTGGACACATATAGTGACAGTGGCTGCCAACTTGGGCATATTTAAAGATAGATTCATGGAGCACAAGATATCAGTGGATACTAGTTCTAATAATTATACACTACCTTCAAGTTTAGAAGCAGCATATCTCTGAATACCAATTACAGAGAGATAGGGCTCTTGCTTTCATTGTCCTGCTGGTTTAATATTTATTAGGTTTTTGTGTGTTTTAATTGTTCTGAATTAAAACTTTAAAATGGATTGTTGTTCAATGCTTTTTTTACTCATATTGTTTTAGCTGTTCTGTTTTAGCACATAGTGTGATCCACTTTGGATTCCATATTGGAGAAAGGTGAGGTATTAAACAAGCAAACAAACTAACAAAGTTTTGTTTTCAGACTTTGCAGAGGCAGCTGACTTGTGACCTAGGAGAAACATGATGTTGTTTTAGGTTAGGCCTTTGGTCCCATCCAGCACAACATTTCTTCTTTTCCTATCTATGAACATGTCAACTATAGCCAGAAAACTGTTGATGTAATACATGTGTAAGTTCCTTAATGCATGTGGTTGTAGTTTTTGGACTATTGGACAATGGGCGTATGCAATTTATAGTTTGGTAAGCAGTGATCCACAAATGTAACCATTTTGCATGGACTTAAATCATGTTGTTATTTCAACTGGATGAACTCCGTTAACTCATTTGGATTTATCTGTGTGATGGCTCTGCATTAAAAATGGATTGGGACTAATCAACAGGACTGCAGTCATATAAATACACATTTTTGGACAATAACCCTATGCATTTCTCACTGCATGATGTGAGAATAAGCAGGCACACTGGCAGATACACAATAAGTTGCATATTGCCAGTATTTAATTGAAGGGTGGGGTAGAGCAACCACTGTGGAACTAAGGGCGCATCTACGTTGTAGCAATAATGCAGTTTGACACCACTTTAATTGTCATGGTTCCATCCTACAAAATACTGAGAGGCACCAGGTTTTATGAGGCACCAGCACTCTTTGCCAGTGAAGGCTAAAGAACTTGTAAAACTACAAATCCCTGGAGCTACAACATTTAAAGTGATGCCAAACTGCATTATTTCTACAGTGCAGATGTACCCTGCATGAATGTGGTTTTCCACTATGCAAGCCGAACATAACATCTCAGCCTACATGTGTGGGAATTTAGGGCAGTAAGAAATCCTGATCCTGTGATAGTACAGAGTCATGTTTTCTTTTCTTTTTTTCCACACAGAGAAAGAGATATAATTGTGTGGCTTGGGGATTTTTTTCCTCAAACAAAGGTAGGGATGAAACTGACCTGACCTGACCTGACCTGACCTGTCAATGAGATGGTTTCCATCAGTGTAATGACTGGAGAATGTTCCTGAGCAATTGAAGGGCTGGAGGAGTACAGGAAGGAGAAGAAGGGAGCATCTCGTGGTGCAGGTCAAAGCCTACTCATGTGAGATTGGATCTTGCCAGAAAAACTAAAATCCAGACACTGTTCCTCATATGTAGAACTCTTAAGGCCAGGTTTTGCAGGATTGCCATGTAGGAGAAGAAACCAGAAGAGAGATCTACATTTAAAAAAAAAACAGTTTTAAAGCAATTGTATACCTATATGAAAAAAGCATGGATGGAAAATAATTTCATAGGATTCGAGAGCCTCGACAAAAATAGCGTTTTTGTACCTCCTTAAGATGGCACTGCAAGAAGAAAAGCATCTCAGCTTCAGAAATAACAGAATATGCAAGGTTTATGGTACATGTTAAGAGAAAGAAAGAAAGAAAGCAATCTCTATGAACAAATGGTGCACTGAAGGCACTGACATACAAAGATAGACAGACAGACATTGTACAACCAAATCAGAGCATGCACAAAATATTGTGAGGATTTTAAAATGGCTAAAATTGTACAACCGAAAAGAAATCTGCACAGATACACTTTTCAATGGATAAAATGCACAAATAAATGCACAAGTTAGGAAAAATGTAGCAGAAATTGCATACAAACATCAGTATGGAAAGCAACAAACAAAAATCTTTCCAAGTTAAAATGAAAAAAGGAGCAAAAATGGGAGTGGTAGAAACACAACTTATAAGCTTATCGCACAGTACTTACAAGAAGGGGAATGGAAAGGAACAGAAAGGAACAGGGCAAAAACATATGCTACTGGACAGAAGAATGCCACCAATGTTGCCGAGAATCCCCAAGCCATTCCCCCAGCTGTTCCTGGCAGCCAATTTGGAAGAATGATTTTGAACCATCCTTCAAAAATCGGCTGCCAGGAATGACTGGGGAACGGTTTGGGGACTCCTGGTGGCATCAGTGGCATTCTCCTGTCCAATAACATGTGTTTTTGCCCCATTCCATTCCTTTCCATTCCCATTCCTTAAGTGTCATGCGATAAGCTTAAAAATCAAGACTGTGAGATTTTCACATTTGTATGAAAAATAATTTCCATGCTTGTTTATTTCGTTCTCGCTATCACCACCACCATACGAGGTGGGGGGGGGGGAATACTGCCTAAAATGTGTGTAGGGTTTCTTGTCATCTGAATCTTGTGTTGTTGTTGTTTTTAAGACTCAGTAGAATCATCCCATTATAGCTGTTGCATCATTTCCTCCCTCCTTGTTATTTTAAAAAAATAAGTTCAAAAGAGATAGCTGTAAAATTATATTATTTGTATGTTTTGTGAGTGGTTTTTGTTGTTGTTGTTGCAATGCTATCTCCTCAGGTAATGAAAAAGGAGGTGTGAGCTCCCTCAAATGAGTCATATGATAATACCACAATCTTCTGCCTGACTAAAAGAGCATCTCCAGATCAACCCTCTTAAAAGAAATATTTTTTTAAAAAAATGATATGAAGAGAGCCATAAACATGTTAGTTCTACTCCTCCCAATTTCTTTCCTCTTCTGCCCTGCTGGAAGAGGCTGTTAATCAGGACTCCTCACAAGCCTAGCCAGAGTGTTGCTTCTCTAATTTACCCAGTCCTTTGCGAAAGGAGACGAGAGGAAGGGGGAGTGGAAACCATGCATTTTTCTGATTTATAATTTTTAAATGGGTCATTTAAGATGTGCAATAAATGAAATAATTATTCAGGATGGCAATAATTCTCTTGAATGTGATGTTAATGCAATCAACCATTTATTGAAGTGATAACAGGCTGGGCTGTTAACTAGTAAACAGGTAATTAAGTGTCTAACTATGTGGTCATAGCATAGTGAGAGAGAGATGGGTTTTCTCCCCCTCACCCTCCGCAGAAGGATGTATGAACAGGCTCAGATCAAACTGAATATATTGTCATTTGCATGCTTTCTCTTCCCCCCCCCCCTTCTCCCTCTCTCCTTGTCTTTGCTCTACATGCAAATGCTTTAACATGACAATCTAAAGAGCCATTTCATCCAAAATGTCTTAATACTGAAGGAAAGGAAGCCACTGGGGAAAACAGGGCCAGCCCTATCATCAGCCAGGGCGAAGCTATCATCTCAGGCAGCAGACCTGATGTTTCATCAACGGACAAGAATTTTAAAAGATATTTATTGTATATCCAGAAAACAGGAAAGATGCTTAGGATTTTCTCCCACATGTGTCAAAATGACATAGTGGGCTTCAGGTGCTGCACAGTTAAGATCAATGCCCTGGTTTTTGGGGAGGGGAACTCTTCTAGGCACTCTCTGCAGGAGAAAAGCAGATTTTGCAGCAAAACAATTATTTCTTTCTTTTAAAAGATAGGAAATGATAGCAGCAGAAATCAACAGAATAGTCTATAGTCAATGGAAGCTGTTTCTCAAAGTAAGGGGCTATGCAGACAGGCAAATAGGCGTGCTTTGAGGGTAACTTGTAGGTGTGGCCTTTAGACTATGCACACCTAAAAGTCTCCAGGAAAGTGCCCTCTAGCTGCCATATTCCTACAAAAGCTTTTTTCCACTCCTTTGGTGAAGATGCACACCTTCACATGTGTGTATATATGCAGCGACACTGATGCATCAAAAAATGGCTACATAAATGCAGTCACACATACGGTGGAAGTTGACTTGGCGATCCAGAGCATGCGCCCTATGATGCAAGCTTTAATTTAAAGTGCCTTATGCTTCTAGGTGTGGATGCACTGGCGCAGGTGTGCTTGAATATTAGAACCATAATCCTAATTGTAACCCTATGCATGCACCCTAGCAACTGTCCTCTGTTATGACAATAAATGCATTCTGATGGATGTACACTTGCTGTCAGCATGCACAGCAGTTTGCATGAAAGAGGCTTTTGTGACCTCTTCTGTGCAGGTGTGTATAAGACCTGCACACTACTTCCTAGCATGATGAGGGGGGAAATCCTGGAATAATGTTTGTCCGTGTTTCCTGTTGACCATGTCCCTTGCACTACCACCAGCTGCATGTATCAAGTCTGTCTACACAAGCCTCCCTTGCATGTATCTCTCCCCTCCCCCCTGATCTCTGTGGGACATGTTTTCTGGAGGATAATGGAGTGTCTTTTCAGTTGACAAACCCATTCCTTCACCCCAAGGGTGGCACAATCAGACATTGGCACCTGTCTCCTGAACCCACTCCTTGGTAGGAAACAGAGGGCAGTGAATCCTTGCATGATATATGGGTGTATGACAGATCCTGTGCAGGTGCACAGGGATGCTGAACTTCAGTCACCTTTGTACACAGAGAGTGACAGACTGTATACTAGCCTATGATAGGTCCTGTGCAGGAGCACAGGGATGTTTTCCTGCACAGATGCACAGGTGTGGAGAGATGTTCCTGGCATGTGCGCATGCATTTGAGAACAAAAAAAATTAAAGCAGCCGCTGCCAGCCCATGCAGTTGCTCTGTCTCCCTTTGCAGTGTCCTTGGGGCTGGTGGTGGCAGTGAGGTTGCTGCTGTAATGTAATGAAGAGTGCTTCGTCTAGCAGCTAGACTCTAGCTTCTCAAAGAGAAAAATACATTTATTCAAACAAAGAGTCAGTATCCTCTGGAAAGCTGGAGCTTCAGAATACTCCACACACACGGTCAATCTCTTTTCCAAAAACAAAAACTTCAGCTGCTCCCAAGATCACATAATCATTTATAATAACACAATAACACCAAACAGGTGGATGAAAAGAGAAAATGTAAGACTTAAAGAAACATACGACATATATCACATCCCCCTTCTTCCTGAAGAAAAAAAAAAGGATTATGAATACGATAGATAATAAGATCATTAAAAATCCATACAAATCATACATTAATAATAAAATTACAGTCTTTATAACAAATCATTCACTTGTTAGCAGGGTTGGGTTTTGTTTTTGTTTTGTTTTTGGAAATTCCCAGTTTTGCTGTTTTTCCAGGATGAGCCTTGGCTTTTCCAAGATGGACAAAGTGTTCAGGCCAGCAGCAGCAACTCTAGCCTGTCCATTATGAAATTTTTTTAGACAGCTTTCCTGTCTTATGCATTAAGGTCATATTTATTGAGCATACCTTGTTAAAGCACATTGATTTAGCTAACCCTCTCCCATATCTTTCCTAAGAGTATCAAACTTGTTATTGTATGTGTTTCTCTGAGTATCACCTGTTTGCCTTCTGTGCAATGATGCTGGGAGGAGAGGAAATAGAAAGAGAGGAAGACCACGTGCCAGATGGATACACTCAGGACCTTATCACACGGGGTCTAAAGCAGACAGAACCCCGTCCC
>CM034701.1:257807970-257819183 GCA_020142125.1 Phrynosoma platyrhinos
TCCTCAGTCATGGAGGCCATGAGCCTGGGCCTACAGGACCTGAGCAGAGACCTAGAGGATAGGGAAATGTCTCAAAATCAGGGTCACCATAGTCAAGGTTGGCCCGAAGACAGCTAACAACAACAACAAACAGGAAAAGAGATTCTACCTCAACATTAGGAAGAACTCCCTGACAGTAAAAGCTGTTTGACAGTGGAATACACTGCCTCAGAATGTGGTGGAGTCTACCTCTTTGGAGGTTTTTAAACAGGGGCTGGATGCCCATCTGTCGGGGGTAGTTTAATTGTGAGTTCCTGCATGGCAGGAGGTTGGACTTGATGGCCCTTGTGGTGTCTTCCAACTGTATGATTCTGTAATTCCACCAGCATTCCCGTTCTATACTATTTTTATACATGGTAATTTCTGCATATTTCCCTGTTAATTTTTCCAAAATACATATTTCTGTCTGTGTTTGGATTGTATATACATATATGCAGAGGTAGCTGTGTTGGCATTTAGCAAATTCAAACAAAAATCTTCCCTGATGAAGAAGCCAGTGGAGCTTCGAAAGCTTGAAACAAGTATATTGTGCATTTTGGTTGACCAATAAAGGTATCACTGGTGGATTTTTTGAATTTGTATATGCATATGTTTGCCTCCACTGTATTTTTTCAGATATACACATTATTAGTTGTGTTAATTTTTTTAAATGCAGTTTTTGTGCAGATTTTCTGTTTGAAATACATGGCAAGCCTCATTTCCATGTCAAGATGAAATTTTGGGAGGTATTTAGTGTAGATGAGGGAGAATTTTGGTTCAGTTTATTTTTTAAGAATAAACTAAAATGTAGATACGGTATGTTTTCATGTTGAGGACAGAAAGAACCTGAGATTTTGAAACTTCAAAAATGGGAGGAACTAGTGCAGACAGACTTTTAATTCTATACTCGATGGACTCTTGTTCTGATCTAGGCCATTCTTTGGTTGTTACTGTTAACTGCCCAGCCACTTCTCACATCATATTGTTTGTGCTAGTTGATCATTCAGAGCAGATCATTTAGTGTATGAGGTAGGGGTAAAATGTAAGCAACACTTGCAAAGAACATTGTTAGCAAAAGAATATGCAGCCGGCTTATTGCTTTCTTGTAAAAGATGTTTTAATATGACAATTATCATTAACTCTGATTTTTCCCCTCCACTACATAAATGACAGGAAAATTATTATGTCTGTACCTGCCTATTTAGTGCATACTTCATCTTCCCCAGAGTAAACAAAGGAGAAAACATCTAGTCCATCTGTGGCAATACATATAGTTTCAGGCACCACATCAGAAGTCTTGTTTTTTTTCTCCAGAAATATGGGAAATAATGTTTTAACACTCTGCCATCCTTTGGTCATCCTCATCCATTGCTTCTTCACTGCTGCTTTTACTGGCCTTTAGTTTTTCAGCATAATAAAGGCCCAATACATTACTAATGAAAAAAAATTCAAAGTGCTTTTCTGATTTATTAAATGAAATCGTATAATAGAGCTGATGGGGAGAATCACCCATCAAACAAATATGTATACTCCTATAGAGCCACACAATTTTCTCTCTTCCTTGATTCCTGGCCTTCCAGAGGGCAGAAGTCTTGGGCTTTTGATTTGTACATGGTAGATGTGCGAGACTGGATAAAAGAGCTGCAAAATGGAAGCAGCATGAGTTGTGGGAGCATGCAGTAGATTTTCTCTGCTTTTTCAGAACTCGGTCACTTTATTTGCATAGAAACCTATTTGCAAACTCTAGACTGGAGGCTATTTATTTAGATTTTTAGCCAACTTGATTGCTTTGAAAAATGTTTCTAATTTCATTGTTACGCATGCTGGCAGATTTTTTGTTCCTAGCTAGGGACAGGTAACAGTACCCTGAAACTAAGGCCACAAGCATTAACATATTTAATATGTTAATCAATTAAACAATTGATTAGTCAGGAGGGATTAATTTTAATTTATGAGGACAAATTTTAATCTCTGGAGCAGAAAACTGAAAGTGCATTGCTTATTTTTTAAATTTTTCAGGGTTCTTTTGTCCTGGAGCATTAAAATGATTGAAGATGACCTCTCCCATTAATAATCAAATATATCTGCTTTTTAACACCCTTAAAAAGTATTACATATTTTCTATAAAAGTACAAAAGAGTGGGCACAAATATTGAGGTTCTGGATATATGAAGATTTATATGGTGAATTAATATACCTGCTCAAAACAACTAATAGTTTGACAGTCCCAATTAAAATAGGCATAAGAGAAGTAAAACAATTAAAACATAGGATGGGGCAAATAAAAGACCTTCATACAAATTTGGAGTACAGTAGTTAATGCCTCAAATACACAGAAAGATGTCCTCTGATGGAACTGCTTCTGTTAGCAGAATGGGGAAGAGAATAATCTTTCTTTGCCACAACTGCTCCAGGCACCCACAAAACCTGAAAAATCTTCCAGAAATAGTTTTTGGGTCCACCAAAAGCTTCAGAGGATAGGAAAGAGGACCAAAATCCTATTATTCTGTCACTAAAGCACTAATACACCATATTAATTTGATGTACAGTCAGCTCTGTGTATCCATGCATTCTGCATCCATAGATTCAACCGTCCCTGGCTTGAAAATATTTCCCCCATCCACCAATTTTTAAAAAAAAATAATCCAAAAAGGAAACCTTGATTTTGTCATTTTATATAAGGGATGCCTTTTTACAATGCCATTGTATATAATGAGTCTTGAGCATCCACAGGTTTTGGTATCCACTGGAGGTCCTGGAATCAAAACCCAGTGCATACCAAGGACCTGCTATATATGCCATGTTTTCATCAAAGCCACATGATTGGCTTGAGCTACCATTGTAATTTCCTCTAATGTTTCAAGGGAAGCTGTCCAGAGGTATTATTATAGAGATTTTAACACTACCTTTTAACATTACCTTTAGTATTGGCTTGGGGGGGGGGGTGGAAATAAAAGAAGTCCCAGGAGAGAGGCTTGTAGTGGCTGGGACCAGGGAACTGTCCAAAGTTACTGCCTTCCAACACTGGTCTTGCCCAGATTTGGAACACAGATGATGTTGAGAGGGTTTTATTGAGCACAAAGAGAAATAAGAGAAAAGGTGAACTTTCATCAAAAATTACTTTTGTCATTACAAGTAAAGAACAGAATCTTAAACTGTGCATGAAGCACAGTTAAGGCAGCTGTGCAGGGGAGCAGTTGTAATATGATCCACACCATAGCTGGCCACCAAACCTCATACAATATAGTCTTCAAGGGAAGAGCAGATAAAATCAATGAAACTTTCAAAAAATAAAAACATGCAGGGGTAGCTGTGTTGGCCATATAGAAAATTTAAAAAAAATCCACCAAACAGTGATTCCTTTATTGGCCAGTGGAGTTTCAAAAGCTTGCAACAAGTATATTTGCATTTCGATTGGCCAATAAAGATATCACTGTTTGATGGATTTTTGTTCAGACTTTCAAAGATTTCTCCAACTTGGTGCCTTCCAGACATGTTTGGCTGACACCTCCAGTGTTCTCCAGTAGCATTGCTAATGGTTCCATGCTGGGCAGTCCCTGATGCTTCTACTGCTGCTGCTCTGGTCTTTGGGACAGGCTATATTCCACATTCTGGCTGATAACAGGGACTTAGGGATTGTGTTTGTGGCCCATCTGCCTTTGGATGTTATCACATGAGGCACTAAATGAGAATTAAAGCAAGATATTAGTGTATTTGGTTAGTTGCTGCTTTGCATTTCCTTTGTTTGTGCATCTTTTCATTGACGGGAAAACCCATCAATAGTATCCCATTATTGCTACTATTCCATTGGTCCCCCTGGTGCGATAGATCCCTTCCATGGCAGTAATGATTGACAGCAGCCTCATGGCATGAAGGGGCAAGATTCTCTTCCTTTCCCCATCTCCTTCTCACTATTCCCAAGCAGGCCGATGTTGTTTTTACTCCATGCCCTTTCATATTTTTCCCTTTTATTTTTGCTGTGATTGCATAATTACCACAAAAATAAAAATAAACAACCCAAAAGGAATGGGGTGCACACTGAAAGGCATATAAGGTGGGGTTATGGAGCCAGTGTGGAAAGGACTATCAATTGCCAAAGCAGCATACTCACACAATTGAAGGGAAGTGTGATACTGAAGGCTTTCAAACTGGTCTGTTCCCTTTTCCTTCACTATCACAATTGTTGCAAGAAAAAAATGCTGGTGTGATAAAGTCCCTTGTGTAGCTGGTTTGTAAGTAAATAAATAAAATAAGCAGGCAGAAGCCAGAGTGGTGACTCAAGCAAGGGAGGCAGGTGCTATAGGCAGACAACAATGACATAAAAGTTATTGTTAAACTTATTTTTAATTACATTTTTACCTTTTAGAAATTGCCAGAACATGACCATAGTGAAGTAGTGGCAACCCTTAATTGCCATTCTAAAACAACCTTTAATAACAATTTTAAAGAAATTTAAAATGAGAAATTCCAACAAATTGTTGTTTGCTGTTGTGTGCCTCCAATTCTTCTTTTGACTTATGGCAACCCTAAAGTGGGGTTTTCTTGGCAAGTTTCTTCAGAGGGGGTTTGCTATTGTCATCCTCTGAGGCTGAAAGAGCATGACTTTTATGCTCTAGCAGAAATTCGAACCCTGATCACCACAGTCATACTCCAATGGTCAAATCAATACACCACACTGGCTCTTTTTCAATAAATTAGGGGTGACAAATTCTTTTAAATTATTATTTTCAAGCTCAGTGGTCAATATCAAACTCCTTGCCCCTTTACTGTTAAAGTCCTTGCTCTTGAGCAGGGGTAGGCAACCTTTCCCCTTTAAGGGCCGAGGGACTTCAGCTCCCAGAAGCCTCAACCATGTTGGCCAATAGTCCCATGTTAGCCAATAGCTCCTGGGATTCTGGGAGCTGAAGTCCCTCGGCCCTTAAAGGGGAAAGATTGCCTACCCCTGCTCTTGAAAGAAGTCTAAGGGGGGATGCAGACGAAGAGCCACCCGAAGAGCCACCATGCAGCTCTTTTGTACCTCATCTGGTGCAGCATGTAAAAATGCTGTGTTGGGAGGACGTCCTGATAGCGTGCACCATGCGTAGCGGTACGCACTGTGGTGAAGTCCTTGGGAAGGGGTTGGGGCGCCTGGCGTGTGGTTGCCCCTCCCCTTGCCTGCTTTGCACCGTCTGCAGAGGCCCTAAGTTATTATTAGATGCATCTATAAGATTATTTTAATGCCCATCTCTTCCTCACTGAAACTCCCATTGATTGTTGAGGATTTTGTAACTGGGCCACCTGATCAAGTAGAACTAGACTAATAAACAGTTAGCTAGAAATCCAGAGAGAGAATAGAGAGATATTTTACATCACAGCATATTAAACACTCTAATGTACACACACACACACACACACACACACACACACAAATATGAAAGACTTAGCAAAAATAAAAATATGTCCACATGCCCTTTTTGTTTGGTAAGGTATATATTTTTGCTATCTGGGGATATTTCAATTACTTCTTGAAAATATTTTATATGGTTCCCATCTATATCTAAACCAAAATTCTCCTTTGCTTGCATGGTGTTTGTTTCAGAGAGGAGAGAATTGAATTGCAAAGCAGTACTTCTACCATGGTTGGTGCTGGAAACTACAATTCTCATGGGGTAATAATACAAGGCGTGCACATGTCTCAGTGCACATACACCAGCATAACAAACTTGGAGAAAAGAACAGATGATTTTTCCCCAGCATTTGCCAAGAAAGATTGTAATTATGGAGCCAATTCTGAGTGAAGCCAGAGGGATTTTATTATCCTTCACTACTTGGAATGGATTGTCCTTGAAATCTATATATACAGACTCTACTGTGTCTGTATAAAATATATATTTTAAAGGGAACAGCCATATAAAGTTTGAGAAGGATGCAAGCTAACCTACATAAGCCTGTTTGGGAACATCCCTGTAAATATATTCCAATATTCCATATGCTTTTTTCCTTTATACCAGGGATAGGCAACCTAAGGCCCGGGGGCCAAATGTGGCCCCCCGAGGCCTTTGGACCGGCCCCAGGCTGGTCCTGCCGCTGCCACCGCCACCCGCCATGATGATATTGATTATTGTTGTTATTACTTGTTCTTGGGGTTTTCTTGGCAAAATCTCCACAGGGGTTTTGCCATGGCTTTTCTGGGGCTGAGAGAGTGTGCATGCATATTTTTTAAATTTTTAAAATGTTTTTTAATTTTTTAATTTTTATTTATTTATTTTATTATTTATTTATTATTTTTGGTGCTTCGGCCCCCCAATTGTCTGAGGGACAGCAACCCGGCCCCCGGCTCATAAAGGTTGCCTACCCCTGCTTTATACAGTCCTCCTATAAAATCTCTCTAAAAGTACACTTGGTCTGATACCCCACAGGACACAGATGGGGCAAATGGTTTTGTATACATTTTTATCACTTTCACCAAGGTGGGAAGGATGGTAATGCTGAAAATACCCGCTAATTGTAAGCAGGCAGAAGCCAAGAGCAAGGTACATTCTTTTGGGAGCAGTATTTTTTCAATACCACTGAACAGGGGACAACACTAAGAAGGTTTCTAATATTTGGAAAGATTTGTTCCTCAGGACCAAGAGGAATAAAAGACAAGTTTAAAAAAATAAATACAAAGGAATAAATGTGCAGTTCTTTGGCACAACTGATGCCAGATCATCTTCCAAAAGATGCCAATGACATCTTCACACCCAGAATTTGCACAGCACTTACAATTGCAATGCCATTGTAAATGTGGCACATAATACTGCAGGCACAAGAGGCAGAAGCCTAGTCATATATTAGAATAGGAAATGCATTTTCCAAGAACAAAATGTAATTATTGGTGTTATTTATTTTGCTTTAAAAAATTAAGAACATAGAGTCGGGGCATAATTGAGCATCAAAAATGCAATTTATCAAAATCATGTAAAATTAAAGTCTTAACGGATATCTTGGTCATTGGGGGGAAAGCACAATTGAATTAAATCATGCATTATAATCTCAGTAATACAAATCTGAAACACAATTCCAGTGATGCAAAGGAAATCATTTAGAAAATTTTGATGTGTGGAGGGCCTGATTGGTAGATCTGCTATGAGTCACCAGGGCTTCAGGAGCCCCACAGAAAGACAAATGGCAAGATATTTTGCTGTGCTTGGGAGGGATGCAATTTTAATTCTAGTTGATCTTAGTCATCTCCTCACCCTGATTTCATAGGAAGGGAAAACCTACATCTACACATTGATATCAGGTTTGGTTTTTCTTTCTTTCTTCACTGGTTTCAATTCATCTTGCACTGGAGATGCATGCAATGATTGAGGACTTGGGAAGAAGGAAGAAGGAAAGAGATTTTGGGCATTACCACATGAGACATTTACATCACAATTAAAGTTCAAGAATAGCATCTCTGAAAATACCTATCGCACAATGATATCGCTGCTGTGTCCATGAGTGTCTCTTTTCATTGGTAGGAAAAATGCTTCCAAAAAAGTTCCCAATTATGCTGTTTTTTCATTATTCCGCAAGTGTCATATGTTGCTTCCATGGCAGTTCCAATATTGGTATTGATGTGATGTTAGTGTCTCCTTCTCTTCCCCTATCCCCCTCCCCCTTGCTAATCCCAAGCAGTCTGTTTTCTTTTTTATTTTCTCTCCTATTTCTTTTCTTTTCTTTTTTTAAAGAAAATTAAATGTTATTAGCATAATTCTGGAATTGAGTTAAAAATAAAAATAAAATTACCCCAAAGTTATGCTGGGAGGGCATAGGGGAGGAAGGCGGGCTTAAGAAGGAGTGCAGAAGAAAGAGTGATGAACTATCCATGGCAAAAACAGGACCTTTGCACTATTGCGGAGAGATAATATAATGGAATGCTCTCAAACAAGTATGGTTCCATTCTCTTTCACTAATTTGATTGCGGTGAGACTGAGACTCATTTGATAATGCCCCTTTGTGTGGGTCTCTGCACAATAAATCTTTCCCATCACCTGCTCAGAGCTTGGAAAAGGTGCTTTTTAAGCTACACATGAAATGGTACACCTGTTTTTGTCAGAACTTGAACACATTAATTTTTCAGATTTCAACTCCCAAAAATGCCCAGTCCATTGTCACCATGTACTCAAAGAAATTAATATCCCCACCTGTCTGATTCTTCTAACCATAGTGAAAAGTTATAAAAGTCAACAGTGGTTTGCACTGATCTATTACATCTCCTTCCATACCAAGTTTCTACTCTGGTTACTGAAAAAGAAAGCAATCAGACCAGCAAACCTGTTTCTCTACTTTCCTCAGTGTTTGACTGCATAATTAAAACCCAAGAAGAAAAAATTGGCAAAAGAAGGGGGGAAATAGGCGGTGGAGGAGCACTGATGTTTTCTTCACATACACCTCAAGCAACTTTAAAGTGTCCCAACTTAGGAATGCATTTCATGCTTCACTCACTTGCAGACAATTAGCATTAGGAGTCATCACAGTGAACATGAGGGGTGAGGACAGAGACTGGATGGATTTCATTTTATTGCAGAAAGGCAGCCACTTAAATTGTTTGATGTCAGCTGCAGTCACAGCCTGGCAGACATCTTTTGCAAGACTAGCAAAAGAGGTGATGTTTTTGACATGGCTGCTGTTCCCTTTCCACAGCTCAAATGACAGGATTGAGAGTCCTGGCTCCTGCTTCTCAGTGTATCTAACATACTCAGGTGCTGAAACAGAGGCTCACCCAGGCTCCTCTCTGATGTCAAATCAGCTCTTCTTCTTCTTTTAGAAAGCTCTGCTCCTTTGGCTGAACTGACACTTACGCATGTCATACACATTGCTGAGTTTCAGGAAACCAAGAGCGCTTGGGGGATCTAGGATCAGTAGTCTACATGAAATATGCATGAAAATTTAAGCGTATGAGTGAGACTCTACACCATCAGAGGATGAAAGCAAACTCCAGTGTGTTAAAAGCACTAAAAGCAATGGTATCTCTGCTGTTTCAATATATTCTGCTTGACACATGCATTTAAAAAAATAAATAAATCTTGGGCATTAGTATCTGTTAAACTTGGGATTCCAGCCAATGTGGGCATGGGCTTTCCAAAATCTGTATGGTGGCCTCATCATCTCCATTCACTTCTGTGAATTGGTTCACATCCATAAAATTTTCTTGTAAGTGAGATTTGAGTGTCTTAGAAGCTCCTTGGCGCTGCTAAGGAATAGGAGAAACTAGATAGGATAAGAGGATAATGGCTGGAATCATGCTGCTGACACAGTATGCTTGGCATCCTATTGGTTCTTCCCAACTACAGTAGATCTATTACATGCAGGGGTAGGCAACCTTTCCCCTTTAAGGGCTGAGGGACTTCAGCTCCCAGAATCCCAGGAGCTGTTGGCCAACATGGGATTATTGGCCAACATGGCTGAGGCTTCTGGGAGCTGAAGTCCCTCGGCCCTTAAAGGGGAAAGGTTGCCTACCCCTGTATGAGTCAACACAAACATAAATCTCACTTACTGAATCAATGTATTCTGGTCAGGGCTAAGAAAAAATTAGACCAGTGTGTATAACACAGCATTGTCTGTGTATATTTTTTCTGGGATGTTGCACAAGAAGGTAATCACTACCTTCTTCTACAATATCCAACCCTAACCTCCCTAGCTTTCAAGCCCTAGGCGCACTCCCAGAACCACTTACAAGAGCAGGGGTAGGCAACCTTTCCCCTTTAAGGGCCGAGGGACTTCAGCTCCCAGAATCCCAGGAGCTATTGGCCAACATGGGACTATTGGCCAACATGGCTGAGGCTTCTGGGAGCTGAAGTCCCTCGGCCCTTAAAGGGGAAAGGTTGCCTACCCCTGTACAAGAGGAAGTAATGCAGGCTGTTTGGCAGGAAGACAGGCAACAAGGCAGCATCCATCCTGGCTGCAGTTCTATAGCCAAGGGAAGAATGCTGAGGTCACTGTCCTGGATGCCTAGAAAGTCAGTGAGGATCCAGGGAAGTGACCATAATTTTCTTCCCTGGCTCCATCTGGGAGCTGCCTGGTCACTTCAGCCCTCCTTTTCCCTCAGCCAGCAAATGACCATAGATGTGCCTCAGGGCTTTAAAGTTGACATCTGAGGGGCGGGAACAGAGTGTAGCTGTGTGTATAGAGTGTTAGGATTACAGCCATGACATAAAACTTGTCTTAATTATTCAGTCTCTCTAATTAAGAAGCTACTCTGTCAGTAGACATTTCTGCGCTTGCTGCTGGTGGTGGTGAGAATATCCGGGAAGTGGCTTATTTCTCTTCTCAGTGGTGAAAGTTGTTGCTCAGCACTGAAGATTTCAATCCAGTTTAAATAATTCATCATCATCATCATCATCAGATTAATTTATAATTTTCTCCCAATAATAGGACTCAACATATTTTAAAACAATACAGACTAAAAAAAAACTATACACAAGCTTCAATAAAAAAAAAAATTAAAATACAGGCTGAGGTCCAAAACATACTGCAGAAATAATCCAGTTTGAGACTGCTTTAACTGCCATGGCTCAATGCTAGGGAATTCTGGGAACTGTAGCTTTGTGAGACATTTAGCCTTCTCTGTCAAAGAACTCTGGTAACACAATATACTACAATTCCCAGGATTCCCTAGCACCGAGCCAGGGCAGTTCAAGCGGCCTCAAACTGGATTATTTCTGCAGTGGGTTTTGGAACTGAGTCTCCCTTATCCAAAATGCAAGAAGTATTTTGGATTTTGGAATACCTGTATTTGCATATATGTTCATAATGAGATATCTTGGAGATGGGACCAAAGTCTAAACACAAAATTCATTTATATTTCATATATGCACCTTATATACATAGCCTGAATGTAATTTTATACAATTTTGTGTATAAAATTTTAAATAATTTTGTGTATGAAACAATGTTTGTGTACATTGAACTGTCAGAAAGCAAAAGTGTCATTATCTCAGCTACTCAAGAACAAAATTTTTGTTTTTGAAGCATTTCAGATTTTGGAAGATTCGACCTTTATACAAGTTATTTAAAAGACAGCTAAGCATTTCATAAAGTTAAAAATGTTAAAATTCATTAAAATACTATAAACAGCATGGCACATTGTTAAAAGCTTATCCAATTCAATTTCTAAAAGCATCCTGTCACAAAAATGTTTTAATAGGTTCTAATATTAATCAGGTCCTGGCACAATTGAGTCTTCATGT
>CM034701.1:257917921-257937877 GCA_020142125.1 Phrynosoma platyrhinos
TTTCAGCAATGCATTGCATGTGACCATTTACTTTGGTTCAGGACCATGCTTTCAACCGGAACCCATTTGTTCATCACAAGAGGGTTGCTATGAGTAGAGGTCCACTAGAAGGCAGTTAACAACAACAAATGTGGCAGATGGTTGTATTCCTAATTCCCAACATCCCCTCCTCCCTTTTGTGGCAGGAATCTGCTCCTTTTTTACGTACCTGCTTCTCAGCCTATGTTTGTCCAGGCAGCTTACCCACCTCTTGATTTTCTTTGCTCCTCTGTTTTCTTCCCACTCAGTTTCTTAACCCCTCTACCTTTCCTAGGCTTTATGTTTCTGTTTTCACACTTCACCCTGGCTACTTTGTGCTTTAGTGGCAGCCACTTCTCTGACTAGACCTTATGCAAACATTATTCTCAAATTTAAACAGTCCTTTTCCTTACCCTCACAGAAGATGCACCACTTCTCTGTCTTCTGTTGCTGACACTTCAAAGTGACAAGTTATAATGTTTGTAAAAATGTCATGAAGTGAGAAATGCTCATCCATTCTGAGGAGCAGCCTTGTTTTTCAGGCAACAAGTGGACAAAATCAGATTTTGTCCTGTTTTTCTCAGCCAGTCTTAGCCATATTGTCTTAACCAAAGTGAAGGTGAACATTTATACCGTTAAATTGGAGATTGTATAAGCACTTCAGTTGGATGCAGCATCTCCCCTGTCTCCTGCTTTGAAATGGAATTGCTTTTGGACAAAACACCTGCTGAGTACTCTCGCTCTCTTTCTGTAATGGCAGTCTCTGAAGTTTGCACATAAATACAGTTCAGAAACTAATTTGGTTTCACTGCATATTGAAACAAGATATGTACTGTATATACTCATGTATAAGTCTAGAAATTTAGGTTAAAAATTGACACAAAAAAACTGAGTCGACTTATCCATGGGTCAGTGTATGTAAGTACTGTACTTTAACTCATATTTTAAAAAAGGAACCATCCCCTGGTGAAAGGCAAGAGTGTAATCTATCTTGGAAGCACTGGCCTCACTCTGCTCTTTCAACTATCCAGCCTTTAGTATGAACAAAAATAGTTATGCCTGCTGGAATTTCATTCTTTACCATTGTTTTCTGTTGCTTCATTCTTTACACCCATTGTTACATGCCCCCGAATTTTACCCTTGACTTATCCATGGGTCATATCAAAATCCATCACTTTGGCCCCAAAATCTGCCCTTGACTTATTGGGTGACTTATAAGGTTGACTTATAGTCGAGTATATACGGTAAGTGCACAATACTGACTCAGTTTAATAGAGTTATACAATTAAATTCCAAATAATGAAGCAAATATAGCAGATTCAGAACAATATGTATCAGTTCTGGATCAAATTACATTGGCTTGATTCAGTACAAGAGTGTAATGGCAGAAGCTGAAGTCCTTCAGACTGACCCAGATCAGAGGAAGACCAAACAGCATGTCTCTGATATAATCATATAAGGAAAATGCCAAGGTAGTGTGATGCAGAGAAGGAACTGTCTTTTGTGATGCAGAGAAGGAACTGTCCTTTTCTCACTAATAGCTCTATTGTGTAATCACAGTCCTTATGGAGATGGATTATACAAGATCACTGGAGTTATATAGTGAGTTATCTCCTATAGTATCTCTACATTCATCTGTAGATTTCACTGTGGTCTGCTGTAGAAAAACTGTAGGGAAGAGTAGACAATTAATTATTATCAAATGAGTTGGTCTCCCAGAATCTTTCTCATTTGGTTTCCTTTGTCTCACTGAACAGCTTAGCTCAGTGGTTCTCAAATGGTGGGGTGGGACACCCATGGGAGTTGGATGTGAGAGTTGCTCTGGGGCGAGAGTCTTGAAGGCCCTGCTCCCTCCTCTTCCAAAGTTTTTTACATGTAAATTTTACACATGTTGAGTTAAATAAATTTATTCAAATAAATCTGTTCTAATATGAGCAATGTAATTTCCTTATAAAATGTTAAAATATGAGTATACATGAACGTGCAAATGAAAATAGACACACTAAACCAGGGGTAGGCAACCTTTTTGAGCTGGGGGCTGGTCCCATGAAGTCATCCCTTCCACCGGGCCGGAGGGGGGAATGGCGGCCCGCCGCCATGCCCACCCCCCCGTGCGCGCTGATGCCACCGCTGCGTGCACTGCCACCGCCACTTCCGCACATGTCACGGCTTCCATTTTGTTCTCCAAAATGGCAGCCGTGACGCTTTTGCGCATACGCAGGAGTACTGCGCATGCGCAAACAAGTCGCGGCCACCATTTTGGAGAACAAAATGGCGGCTGCCACTCGCGACCACCATTATGATTTCCAAAATGGTGGCCATGATTCGTTTGCGCATGCACAGTACTCCTGCACATGCACAAACGCGTCATGGCCACCATTTTGGAAATCAAAATGGCGGTTGCAGTGCATGCAGCTGCGCGGCGACCAAAACGCGTGGCGGTGGCGGCAGGGGTCTGCCTGGGCCGGTAAGCGCGGGGCCCTGGGCCAGAACCGGGTGGGAGGGACCCTAGGCCAGTACCAGGTGGTGGGAGGGGAGTTATGGGGATAAGGCTTGTTTTAACTTTGTATGTTTTAAAATGTTGTAACCCGCCCCAATTGCAGAGCAGAGGGGCGGGCTAGAAATAAAAATTTATTATTATTATTAGAACCGGCCCACGGGCCGTAGGTTGCCGGCCCCTGCACTAAACAAACAAAATATTTTTATTCATGATGTCCACATGTAGATGTAAAGAGGGTCACAAGGTAAAAAGTCTAAGAATCCCTGGCCCAGCTAAACCATCTCTTTTCTTTTCTTTTTTATTTGTGAATTTGTCTCTTCATAAGTCTGTGTGTGTGTTAAGTAGTGAAACTTGTTTTTCTCCCCTCCACACTTCAAATGCCCCTAGTTGCTGTTGGGCATTAGATACAAGACAAGCATCCAAGTCACCACAGAAAAGACAGAACATTGTCTGAGACTATTTTGAAGTGGGAACAGATCTCAGCGTTGCTATCTGCTTTGCGTTGGCAGTAAATGAATAGGGGTAAATGAAAATACAGCAGCAGCATACCCAAGCACCTGAAGAGGCAGTGCCAAGTAGACTTGGTCAGGACAGAAATAGAAGTGTTCTAGCAACCAGGTATCAGGGAAAAGACCCACCGGACATGAACAAAGAGTGGTGAAACCCCTGAAATCGACATCTCACATTCTATTTTTTCCATCCCTCCCCTTCCTGAGAATAAGTGAAGCAACTTTGGAAGAGATGAGATTGGCCATGAGATAGAAGTTTCTGCCCAAGAAAGTCCAGATCACTAAATGCCTGAAAGGGGATCAAGAGGATTTGTCAAAGGGATATCACCACTTGGAGTACTACTAAAACATCCTCCTGTCAGTTTGCCACTTCCATGTGCTGCTTCATTCAATCTCACCATTTAGTCTGCTAGTCTAATAAAGCTGAAGCATCGTCTCCTCACATAAGCTGCCATTTTATTCTTATTCTCATGTATGATTTTAATTAAACTTTAACAGAACCATAACTGGCTAGTACTCTGGGACACAATACCAGAGCAAAAGCAGCATGCATTGTGAAGACTGAGTAGTCCACAACTTTTAAAAATTGTCCTTCACTTTTGAAACCAAGAAAATTTTAAGGGTGCCTAACACAAAGTCCAATCAACTTTCCTTTCAGAAATTTGACTAAATTAGTCCTGTTTAGGATATATTTCATTAGAGGGATGGGTTTTTTAAAAAAAATACCTTCTTAATTTTCTTATGAAAAACAGTGAGAGACGGCGGAGAAAGATGATCTTGATTCCTAAATTCAATGCAGATGTGGGGTCTGGATCAGAGTGAATTGGGTTGGAACCAGTCTGCATTGAACTGACCTCAGATCTAAATGACCAGACTGGCCTCTAAACCTAATCAGGGACTTGTGCACAGCATTGCAATGTGAACTACAGGACTCCTGTGAAATGTAGATAAAAATGATTCCCTGGCCTAGTCCCATCATCACCCTGTGATAGAAGTATAGGCAATGTTAGTGTAGAAAGCAGCTGTCAACTTGTGAGTTGCAAGATGAACCTATGAACTTGAATCCCTGGAAACGTAGGTAGATCACATGTTCATTATAGAGCCTGTAGGGGAAAACCAATGCATCTAATTGCAATGGGAGAGTCATATAAATGCTTTTCATAAATCTTCAGGGAATACCACAGATTAGAAATAAACCAGGGAGGATATTGTTCCTAAAACTATGTATGATGAGCTTGGCAGTAGAGAAACTCCTACAGCCACATTGAAGCTAATTTTGCCATCAACTTATCTCTGAGCAGAAGATTACTCTGACATTAAAGAACAAAATCCAGTCTGCTCATATTCTTGCATAGCAAAAGGAGACACCTGTAATAAGGCACGCATTAAAGTGTCTCTCAGGTAACTCCATAGAGCTGCCATAATACAAAGTGCTTGAGCTACTTCAGGTTCAGAACAATATGGCCCTGGAAAAGGTAAACAAGTATTAGAGATTGAACTTGAAGTGTGAGTTCAGTCAAAGCAGTCAAAAATGAGATCAGAGCTGGCAGAGGTGGTGTTTAAAAAGAAACAATGGGGGAAATAGCTAAGCAGGCTATGCACGACACAACAGCCTTCTTGAAGCACAAATTATTTCACTCCTTTTTTGCAGCCGTGAAGAGCAGCAAGGGGATTGTGTGGGAGAATAAAAGAAAAAGCTCTTTAGGTGCAAAGATAAAAGCCATCACAGGACAGGAGAAACCTCAATTTTGTCAAAAAGAGAAGGGGTCTACAATTATCCCACTGTGCAGCTGGAAAACCACCTGTTTCTGAGACAGCCCTTCAGTATAAATGAAAGCCAAATCAAACCTTATCAGAGCTTTGTATGCGACCAGCAAAACATTCCACTCTACAGCATCAATGACTTAAAAGGAAATCCAGCACTCACCATAAGGTTTTGCTTGAGAACAGAATCCAACACATCTTTGTTTGGAAGTAACTCCCATGATGTTCAGTGGGACTCCTTCCCAGATTAATATGTATAGACTTGCAGTTTTGCAATGCAATCCAAAAATCAAGTCAGTTCCATACACTTGTGATGATTACTGTACCTGTGATAATGAAACATCCTCCAGTGTTTTTGTCTCTGATACCTAGATCAGGGGAGCATGCACAAACATCATGCCCATTGTAGAAAATGTCTGGATCTAGAGTTTTCTGGATTAGTTGTGCTTCTTACAGCAGAACTTGGACATAGTTTATGGCACGCTTTGGAAGTAGCTAATTACAAATAGCTAGTCACATGTAATGGGGTGTTTTGTTTTGTTTTTCCTTGAAGGATGGGCAACTGTAGAAGATACGAGGGTTAGTTTTGATCATGGCACCCCTCCCATTGGGTGTTTCCAATAGTATGGTTTCCAATAATTTTCTTCACAGGGAGATGGGGATTTGGACATGCTTTGAAGCTTCCTGCCACAGTTAAGGTATTTGTTTGTTTGCAGAGGGTTTCAAGGAGTGGCTTTGGACGAATTTGGAGTGGTATTTGAACCTCCCCTCAAACTGGCAGGAAGACTGAGGGGTTTAGGGAATGTGAACTTTGAGCATAATTAAGTTGCATTATAGTTAACTCCACTTTTTTGCTATGTAATTGCAATATTTCACTTGCTTTTATAGGAGTGTGGGATCACTCAATGGTGGGGGAGGAATACAACATGGTTCCAGTGCTTGCTCATTGGGATCATCATGCTGCTGCCTCATGCTCTGAGTGTTGAGGTCTTGTATCAGAGCCAGAGACCTGTAGCATTCAAGGCTGTTGTTTGTGAGTACAAAGTAACTCCTCTTGCTGCTTTTAATAAATGAAAAAGTAAAGAGTTTTTCATTTTCCTTAGGGAGCTGGGGATGTTTAGCCTGGAGAAGAGAAGGTTGAGAGGTGATATGATAGCCTTGTTTAAATATTTGAAGGGATGTCATATTGAGGAGGGAACAAGCTTGTTTTCTGCTGCTCCAAAGACTAGGACCCGGAACAATGGATGCAAGCTCCAGGAAAAGAGATTCCACCTCAACATTAGGAGGAACTTCCTGACAGTAAGGGCTGTTCGACAGTGGAACACACTCCCTCGGAGAGTAGTGGAGCCTCCTTCCTTGGAGGTCTTTAAGCAGAGGCTGGATGGCCATCTGTCAGGGATGCTTTATTGGGAGTTCCTGCATGGCAGGGGGTTGGACTGTATGGCCCTTGGGGTCTCTTCCAACTCTATAATTCTATGATTCTATGATCCTATGAGTTAATTTTCAAAAATAATAATGACAACAATAACTAACTACTGTGGGAGGAAGCTTGAAGCTATCAGCAATGAGTGCACCTAGACTGTAGAAATAATGCAGTTTGACACCACTCTAAAGACGTTATCACACGTGGGCCAGAAAGCGATAATAAAGTGGAAATGAGGCATTCCGAAAATAAATGGAAAATAAACCTTGATTCCGCAAATGGCTTTCACACGTAATTACCTTAATTGCGAATTTACAGTAAGTGCATTAAATGTTCACACACAAGTGAGAAAAGCCCGTAAATGTACTAGAAATGAGCTTCTTGCACATGCGCAGATAGAGGAATGCTCGCTGGAACAATGGGAAAAGCAGGGAAATGCTCCCAAATTCACATTTGCTTTTCACATTACGGTAAATGCGAAATTACAGAAATTACCACTCTGACAGAGAAACTAAACAACTTACCAAATTTATCTGAGGAAATAGTCTACAAAAGCTCATGCTGCCAACTTTTTTTTCCGGTAGTCTCAAAAGTGCTACAAGATATCTCTTAGTGATTCTACAGACTAACACAGCTATATCTTTGAATTTCACAAAACTACAGTTCCCAGAATTCCATAGTATCGAGCCATGGCAGTTAAAATGGTGTCAAACTGCATTATTTCTGCAATGTAGATACATTCATGAAGATCCTTATGGTAAAAGAAACAGGACATAGAAAATATATTTATGCCATCTGGTCCCTGAATGAGGGACATATATAAAAAGGATACATTCAGGAGCAGCTGTGTTGGCCATTTAGCAAATTCAAACAAAAGTCCATCAGTGATACCTTTATTGGCCAACCAAAATGCGCAATATACTTGTTGCAAGCTTTTGAAGCTCCATGGGCTTCTTCATCAGGCAAGATGTTACAAATCAAACAGGAGAAAAACAATTGGAGATGTTAGTCAGATGCCTACTTGTTGTTTCAGTCTTTAGTTAAGATGGTATATTGTGGGGAAGATATCTTTTGCAAGCAGGCAACATGACATCCTACACTGTGTTTCAAACAGGGTAGGAAGTCCATTTCATCATAAGTTTCTATGTTGTTGTTGTGTGCCTTCAAGTCATTTCCAACTTATGGTGACCCTATGGCAACCCTATCTCTGGATAATATGGGATATAAAAATCACAAGAAATGCTCTTAAAAATTAATGCTCTTTTTTCTTTTCTATCTCCCTCCATCTGTCCATCCCTCTTAATCTGGTATAAATTCAAGACCAGGCCTTTAAGCCCTCCTTTGGTTCTTTGCTCTCCCCTACCCCTTGCATCATCGATTTGACACCAACATTTTAAATAGGTCCATACATATGCCTATCCTTCAAATTTAATTCCCCTGCTACACTTCAGACAGCACCAGAAGAAAATTATTTATAAAGAAAACAGCACCTTGAGTGTTAGGATTTTATCTGTTTCCTTAAAAAAGAAAAAAAAGTCTAAAATCACATTATAGTGCCATGAGGATATTTCAGGACTAGGAACTGGCAGCCCCATTCTCAAACATTTCAGATGCTTATGTTTGAACAGTAATTTTTGTTCATTACAGCAGAAATCAAGTTGACTAGGAGTGACAGCCTCCACTTGGTCCTCCTGCGATGTGTCAGCAAGAGCGGCAGTCTTCCCATGTGTTTGCAGCTTTGTAAGTGGATCCCAGCAGGTGGTGGATAGCTCTGAATGCCATGGGCTCTGATATCCTTGCACATGCTCTGAGATGCTGGTTAGCAGCCCTTCCTCCTTCTGGATGCCTAGGTTCGAATACAAATAAGCAGAAATCAGCTAGATTGGATAGTACTATCTCAGGAACTATAAAGAACTGTTACAAACTAGCTACAGGCTGAGTATCCCTTATCTGAAATGCATGGGACCAGAAGCGTTTTGGATTTTGGATATTTTTGGATTTTGGAATTTTTGCATATACATTATGAGATATCTGGGAGATGGGACCCAAGTCTAAACATGAAATTTATTTTATACACAAAGCCTGAAGATAATTCTATACACAATATTTTTTTAATAATGTTGTACATGAAACAAGGTTTGTGTTTGTGAAACTTCAGAAAGCAAAGTTGTCACTATCTCAGCCACCCATGTGGATGATTTTGGAGTATTTCAGATTTTGGAGTTCCAGATAAAAGATACTCAACTTGTATTACTATTTATACAGTAACCTAATAGGGATCTTTAGCCTTCTGAACAATGAATTTTTTTTTCTCCTTGGCAGTCTTGGCTTCCCTTTTTAAGTCAAGCAATGCAAATAATAGCTCAGATACGTATATCTCATATATATAGACTGCCAAGGGGGAAAAAAGTCAGTGAAAGTCCAGTGAATTCTTATTTTTCTTTGTGAATGGTAAGTTAATATCCAATATTCAATGGTAGTTGTACAACTACTAGAAATGACTAAGTATCATATCTAAACCACACTAAAGCTCCAGAAATAAATAGAAGACAGACAAGATCAGGGGATGCACAACCTTTGGCCCTCAGGACACATGTGCATTGTGTCCATTGCCCTGGGATTCCTTGTGGATTAAGAGTAGTTTAAATCTCAGTCAGCTTCAAAAAGGATACAGAATTAACAACACAGGAGGAATTACACTGAAGCAGACCAAAGGCATTTTGTTCACACAGTAGATGCATCAGTGGCATCACTAGGGTTGGTGTCATCCAGTGTAGTAACTCATGCTGTCACCCCCAGGCTTAGAGCCACCAGGCCAATGGTCCCTCAGGGGTAGATTGGGCCGCTGTGAAAGAAAAATGCTCCAGTCTACTTGCAGCTAATGGACTGGGGCACCCAAATGAATGGTCCTTGCCCAGGGTTGTTCCAGTCTACCTACTTTCTTTGCAAGTCCCCAAGGGACCATTTGGAGATGGGAGAGGCCTCCAGGAGTTCACTGTGGCATGTCAACAGCATCCTGCTGGCCTCCTCACCACCTCCAGACACATGGAGAGGGTCTTTCCCAGAACTTTCAGTCTCCAGGAGTCCTGGTCTATCTGCATAGAGATGCAAAGGTACACTTTACACCAGAAGGCAGGCACTCCCTTATGAGGTGTCACTTGGTGTGCTCTGCCCC
This sequence comes from Phrynosoma platyrhinos, assembly GCA_020142125.1. Classification (NCBI taxonomy): domain Eukaryota; kingdom Metazoa; phylum Chordata; class Lepidosauria; order Squamata; family Phrynosomatidae; genus Phrynosoma; species Phrynosoma platyrhinos. The sequence continues at coordinate 257,927,311 of CM034701.1, forward strand.
CCCTCCCTAGAAATGCCCCTGAGTTGCATCATGGGAAGCACACAAGCATGAGGGTAGTATAGAAGGAAGGAAGGAAGGAAACTAAGCTCCACCTTGTGCTCCTCTTTGAGCCATTTGAGAGGCATGCTCTACACTAGGGATTCCCAAACTTTGGTCCTCCAGGTGTTTTAGACTTCTGTTCACAGAATTCCTGACTGTTGGCCAAGGTGGCTGTGCTTCTGGGAGCTGAAGTCCAAAGTGCCTGAAGGGCCAAAGTTTGGGAATCACTGCTTTACACTGACATTCAGTGACATAAGAGTCTGCACACTGAAGTCCTGCTGGGATAGATGCAGGATCTAAAACTCCAAGACGGATCCTATCACACTGCTCCATGGCTGGACAATAGGCAGCTCACATGCAACCTGGGCTTTCCCTGCAGCTTTTCAAAAATTGAAAACCTGTGTGAGAAGCCTAAAAAAGCCTGGGTTGCATATGGGCTGCCTACTACCCGGACATGGAGCAATGCAATAGGATCCGTCTTTGAGTTTTAGATCCCATATCTGTCCTGTTGGGACTTTACTGTGTGATAATCTCCATAAAATGCTCATAACAAATCATCCCCATGTCCTAAAGTGTAATGTGGGTCAATGAAAGCATAGGGCACAATCCAGTCAAAAAAAGAAGGAAGCATTCAACAATCTCCACGCACATAAAAGGCCAACACAATCGGCTGTGGCAAAGCTTATCCTAAACCCTTTTCTTCAGGCTACATAACAGTAGTAATCTCTATAGGATTTTTCGGGCAGCAAAAGAATTTGCAAAAAAATTCATGTGTCACTGCATTCCAGTGCAGGAAGCAGAAGTAAAGCAATGTGTGTTTACACATGTGAATTTATGCATACTCTAATTACAAAATGAAATCAAGCTCACTAACCTAAAAATATTTCTGAAACAAGAAAAAAAAATCCTGTCAAAATGCTAATATTAAAAGGTCCTGACATCTGTTGGTAACAACAGCAGCAACAACAACACATGTTTCTACTTGATTTCTTGATTGCTAATACGCCGTTGTCAGCATGACTGGTATGTCTCTGTATTAATTGTTAATGGGTCCCTATCATTTCTGTAGGAGTTCAATGTTTCCTTCACCTTTCTTCCCTGTTCCTCTTTCCCATATACTTAGCTTACCAGGAATGAGACTTTGACATTTAACTCCCATATTGTCCCAACATTTGCTCTCAAACTCAGGTGAGACTTACCAGAGCTCCAAACTTGAGGAGTTTGCTCTTTCAATACAGTATACCTCAGTAAATGACATGGGTATGTCCTTGAACATTACTTCTTTAACAGAAGATCTGGTATCAGTGGCTGAGATGGGATGCTAAGAAAAGGGACAGGCTTGCCATACGTGTGAGCTCAATTTCGCATATGGCAAGCCCGCATATTGGGCAGCCAGATTGTATTTCAGCAAGTTTTTTATTCAAAACTAGCAATAGGCCTACAGGAAATGAAAAGACCAGGTCAGCTAAGCTTTACGTAAGTAAACAAAAAGAAACCACCTGAAGACTTCTTCCAAAATGCACACAGGGATGATTTTCTTTTTCCGTTACCAACCTCCACTTCTCTTATTATTTCCATTTTTATGGCCAAATTTATAGATTTTCTTTAACATGGGAGTGGGAGGTGACTGGTGAGGCAGACTTATCTGCTTTCCCCTTTTCTCTCTGTTTTGTTGTCCTAACATCTGTGTTTTTCCAGTCCTCCTGCATCATCTTCCCAATGCTGATGCTGCTAAAAAAAAATTCAGCTAGACCAAGGATGAAGTGAAGGGGTATAAAAATACTTTGACAAAAAGTAACTTCTTTGTCAGAGGCTTTCTTTCTTTCTTTACTGAGTTGTGTCTGTATTACATGAATTTCTCCTTCCTCATCAGAAATAACATTCAGCTACGGGAAACAGCATTGCAGATGAGTTTATGTCTCCAACTAGCCATTATCTGCAACATCTAACTGTAAAAGAAAACATAATAACTTGGGTGCATTCCTTTTCCTTAGTTGTTCATACAGCCATATATGCACAGTCTCTGAGAAAATGCCATCCTCAATGGCCCCTACAAGCATTTGCCCTAAACCGAAAGCTTCAGAACTGAAAAGTGGCATGGTCTGCTACCTATGAAGCCTTCTGGGTTTGCCTCTAGTACACAACAGGAACCACTCCAATTACACAGCTAAAGCAAGAATACAGAGACATCTCTTCACAATTAAAGAGATGTCCCACAGTGGGCACACCATCTCAGAGGAAGCCAGCCAGAAGAAATGGGACAAGAACTGTGACCACTCTCACATATACTTGATCAGAGATTCAAAGAAGTAACCCAGTAGCAAAATTATCCCTACCGCCTGGGCAGAAGCTATAGATGAATGATTCTTTGCTTGGCTTTATGCCCCACTGCAATAAGGACAGCTTCATAAGTGGGTCACCTCCTCTGTTCTCCCACAGCTGCTGCAGTGTTGAGGTGTCCCCATTTTAAGGTATATAGGAAAGAAAGTATGATAACCTGACACAGCCATTCTGTATGTTATACAGGGAAGCTGAACAACATGTTCCAGTATGGCTAAATGATCTGCATCGTTCGAAAGAGATGATGATGTAACTGTACTGATTTTTTTTTCCCTCTTCCAAGCAACTGTAATATGGACTTTGCAGAACTTGATAACATTCTTTTGCAATGCATTCATTTGTGCCCTTACCAATTTTCAGTCAGATTTATTTCACTCAAGCAAACTGAGATCTTGGTTTCACAACAGAAGTCAGAATTGTATGACCCTCAAAATCTTGTTGAACTGCAAATTTCAGCATCCCTAGGAGTTCAATTTGGAATTCAGCAAAATCTGGAGGGCCACATAATTTCTTTGCCTGGTTTACAATGATCAACTTCAAAATACCCTAACTAGAATTTAGAAATTCTCCATCAGGGAGAAGACGCACTAGCTGGCATGACATTGGTTAGTCCCAATGAGAGCAGACTCGTTCAATCAGCTGTTGAAAGGTGAGTCAACAGATTGGTAAATCCAATTGATCCAATGGGTCTACTCTAGTCGAGACTAACCACAGAATCCGGGCCATTGTTAAACAAAAGTAAAATAATGTCTAACAATTGTAGCCTGATACTATGTAAAAAAAAAAGATATAAATGCAGCAAAAGTTTTAATGTGTAGAAGATAAAATTTTGTTGCAGACAGTAAGAGCTGTTTGGCAGTGAAATACACTGCCTCAGAGTGTGGTGGAATCCCCTTCTTTGGAAGTTTTTAAACAGAGACTGGATGGACATCTGTCAGGAGTGCTTTGGCTGTATATTCCTGCATGGCAGAATGGATTAAACTGGATGGCCCTTATGATCTCTTCCAGCTCTATGAATCTATGATTCTATTCCTACTGCTTTCAATATACCTATCAGAGACTATGGGGGGTTGCAGACTGCCAGAAATAGTGCAAATTGAGTCCACTTTTAGGATTAGGGTTAGGGAATCATGGGAACTGTATTTTATTGTGGCACGAGAGCTCTCTGACAGAGAAGGCTCAATGTCTCAGAAAAAAAACACAATTCCCATGATTCCCTAGCACTAACCCTAACCCTAAAAGTGGACTCAATTTGCACTATTTCTGGCAGCCAGCAAACCCCCCCCCCCATGTTACTGAAACACAAAGATTTGATTGCTTTTTTTAACCACTGCTGGTTAGAAATCACCAAAAACATTATTTAAAAAAGAAGCATTATATAAATGATGGAAGAGCATATGGTGAAACAGGTATAGTTTCCCACCCCTATCTCTTTAGATTGAAAGATTTGAGATCGATCCGTGTCACTTGTCAACTAATCTGGAATTTATCTGGAGTTCTAGTATCACTTTCTGGACACCTGAATGCACAGTTAGTGATAGTGGTTAAAATCAGACAGGAAGAGTTAACAACATTGTATTAAGTATTGCAGTCTCAGCATATTTATATGGGAAATGAGCAGGCTCTTTCATAATCTATAAGATATTTAGTATATGCATTCTTAGATATACAATCATACACATTCCCTTCAAGGAGAAACACAGACATGTCATTATGTGAGCACTTGCTTTCATTATGTTACATTACATTGCATGTAAGGCATCGTACATGCATTACATTACATCAGGGGTAGGCAACCTTTCCCCTTTAAGGGCCGAGGGACTTCAGCTCCCAGAAGCCTCAGCCATGTTGGCCAATAGTCCCATGTTGGCCAATAGCTCCTGAGATTCTGGGAGCTGAAGTCCCTCGGCCCTTAAAGGGGAAAGGTTGCCTACCCCTGCATTACATCATCTAGCCATTAAGATGTTACACTCTGATAACGACTGAATCTTTATCTCTCTTCATCTCTTTAACACAGCGGTAGGCAACCTTTCCCCTTTAAGGGCCGAGGGACTTCAACTCCCAGAATCCCAGGAGCTATTGGCCAACATGGGACTGTTGGCCAACATGGCTCAGGCTTCTGGTAGCTGAAGTCCCTCGGCCCTTAAAGGGGAAATGTTGCCTACCCCTGCTTTAACAGGCTTTTTAGTAAACACACACAGATATATTATCATCTTAAACCAGGGGTAGACAACCTTTCCCTTTAAGGGCCAAGGGACTTCAGCTCCCAGAGGCTTCAGCCATGTTGGCCAATAGTCCCATGTTGGCCATTAACTCCTGGGATTCTGGGGGCTGAAGTCCCTCGGCCCTTAAAGGGGAAAGGTTGCCTACCCCTGTCTTAAACAGTATAGCAGCCATATATTCCACAAAACAGGACCATTGATAATCAGGTTCTTTCATACTTTCCATAGTGTCTGTTAAGACATTATGTAGACATTTTATGTATGCGTTTTCATGTACAGAATTCTGTCCCTTGTATCATATCCATAACCATCTTATCCATCAAGGAATATGATCTCATCTGTTGAGGCACTACACATCTCTAAAGAAGCATTTGTGAACACACAGGCATTCCAGGGTTAATCTCCTAGAGCATTATTATATCTTAACAGCATCCTTTACATCCACACCTATCTTAACAGGCATCTATTACAGACATAATGGGACATATATCTATTTTAGCATAAGTCTAGATGTTTTGTAACAGTGCTATCTCTTACCTGTCTATCTTTCAGTATGTTTGTGCAGTTTATCAGGAACAGCACATCTGTCATAAACAGTATTCTTCCTGATACAGACTGTGAAGCAGTCTAATCTGCTGGCTCTATCTCAGTTCCTTTTATTTCTTCCCTGGCTTCACCCAGGGTATCAGTTATCCAATCAAAACAAAGGTGCTGACTGTTCCTAGTTTACAATATCCAATCTATCCAACCAAAATAGAGATCTTAGTCATAACCCTACCTGTGGTGCAGTTGGTGTCTTTGGCTGCCTGGCATCCTAATTATATCAACCATTACACCTACTAGGAGGTTGTTATAGGTTACATTTCACTTTTCACAGTTTTGTTAGAAGCACCAGCATTCTCATACTTTATCGCATTTATATTCTAATAGCTATTTTGCCCAGACTTAAGCTACCACTAGGTTCTCATCAATATATACACACACCTTCTAATACATCTAGCTTTTCCCATTATACTTTATCCGCTATATGCTATAGTCTATAGGTTACAGCAAATGTTATACTCTGTTCTTCATAGATCTATTCCCAGACTGCAAAGTTGGCAACTAAGGGCCTTTACAGACTGCTAGAAATAATGCAGCTTGAGGCCACTTTAACTGTCCTGGCTCAGTGCTAGAGAATCATGGGAATTGTATTTTTTTCTGGGACATTGAGTCTTCCCTGTCAGAGAGCTCTGGTGCCACAATAAACTACAGTTCCCATGATTCCTTAGCCCTGAGCCAGGACAGTTAAAGTGGTCTCAAACTGCATTATTTCTGGCAGTCTGTAAAGGCCTTAAATAAGTCTGGCCTGCAACAATGGCATATATGGTTAATGGAGAAACTTATAGACAACATGTAAAAATCAAAAAGACAAATAAGACAAGTGACATTTACTGAAAAATTGTTTTCTTTTATTGAATATGTCAACAACAACCCATAGCAATTAAAACCACCAGAACATTACTTGAGATTATGACAAGACATAAGAAAATCCACCTACAAACCAACTATTAAGACTTCAAATACTCATCTTGTTTGTACAACATATTAATCATATCCATGTGTAGCTGATTTATTGATTACCTAATGTATGTATTTGTTGATTTGTTGATGAATTGCACTGTTGACAGCTTGAACTTTTGATTAATTTTTAAATAGAAATATTTTTAAAAGAGAAGGGGGAAAAACATTGGCATCGCAACCACCACCTTCCACTAGAATCATTGCTATTCTTGGCAGATCCAAACATGGATAGCCATTCATCAGGAATGCTTCAGCTGTGGATTTCCTCCACCAACATGGTGCTCAATTAGATAACTCTTGAGGACATTCCAACTCTCCACTTTTATGATTATATGAAAATTAAGGTTGGCAAAAACTGAAAATTCAAGTAACCCCAAAACATTTTCATACTCAATAATTTCTCTACACAGTACAAACACAAGGGTACTATAGCTTATATACCCCTAATCCAGAATTTACTGCCAATCTAGGTTTCCCAATAATATCCAGGGGGGAAAAAGACACTAGCATGATTTTTCCCTCTAACTTAATAATTGGGAAGCAGGGACAGGACCCAAAGTTTAATAAATGATCTCATTAATATACATAATCTCTGTGTGTATATCACCAGGCTGTCCAAGGTCAGTGATGGTGAACCTTTTTGCGGCCACGTGCCCCAAGTAAATATTTATAATAATAATAATAATAATAATAATAATAATAATAATAATAATAATAATAAATTTTTATTTATAGCCCGCCCCTCTGCACAGCAATCGGAGCGGGGTACAATAATATTTAAAAACAGAACAGAATTAAAAACCTTTCCTCATCCCATAATCCCACCCTCCCATCCCCTATTTTTCCAGTACTGGGTAGTACCTGGTGCTGGGGGCGGGACTTCTGCCCTCCGGGGTGGAACCTCTGCCCTCTGGGGACAGGACTTCAGGGTGGGACTTCTTCCCTCGCCCTTCTCCCAGCCACCAGCTGTCTCTGAGAGACATCTAGAAGCCAGGAAAGGTCTGGGAGGCCTATGGGCACACACCAGTCTCTCCTCCTCCCCATACCCTTCTCTCAGATTCCAGCCCTTCTGAGAGACAGCTGGGAGCAGGGAAAGGTCCCTGGGGAGGAGGAGGAAGAGGCATGGGCCCATTCCTCCTCCTCTCTGAGCTTTTCCAGCCCCTGGCTGTCCCTCTGGAGGCAGCCAGGGGCCAGGAAAGGGCCCTGGGTAGGAGCAACGGATGTGCAGCAGCCTCTCCTGCTCCCCTACATCCTTTTCCTGGCTTCCAGTTGTCTCAGAGAGGCAGCTGGAAGCGAAGGGAAGGCAGGGAGGAGGAGCCAGAGGCACACATCTGTGGTCCCTTCTCCCCAATACCATTTTCCAGCTTCTAGCTGTTTCAGAGACAGTTGAAGGCTGGGAAATAGCAGGGAGGAGGAGCGATGGACATGCGGACTCCTGTTCCTCCTCCTCCCTGACCCATGCCGGGAAAAATGGCATCATGTGCCACCCATGGCACACATACCATAGGTTTGCCATCACGGTCTTAGGTGCTGTATTTAGATGGTATTCTATTTTGATTATACTCAGACTTTCTTATGAATATTTTATTTATTCAGAGTGTTTTCTTTATTATCAATGGTCCTGTTTTGTGGGAGTTCCTGTCACTGTTTGGGGATTCTGCTGGTATACTAGCAGACTCCCTATCTGAGCCCACACAGCTGGTCTCAGAGCTGCTGTTGGAGTCGCCCAGACTTTTAGTTCTGGGCGACTTCAACATTCCACTCAAGAACAGTTTGTTAAATCTAACTGGTGCAGCTTGGGAGTTCATGGAATCCATGACAAACATGGGCCTATCCCAATTGGTCGTCGGGCCCACACATTATGCGGGTCATACCCTCAATGCGGTCTTTAGTACAGAACAGGAATACCCATGGGTGGAGGTTATTAAAACCACTGCATTGTCATGGACGGATTATTTCCTGGTCAAGACTGAACTGAGAGTCTCTACCCGCCCCACCGGGGGTGGTGGACCCATTAGAATGGTCTGCCCCCGAAGGCTAATGGAACCAATAGGGTTTAATGGTTGGTAACACCGGTGACCCTTTGGTTAATACTTGGAATACCGACCTTACCAAGGCTATCAACACGATCGCTCCCAAGCATCCTTGCCAACCTGCTTCAAATCGTAAGCCATGGTATACAGCAGAGCTTAGAAAAATGAAGTGGGTTGGACAATGACTAGAGCGCACCTGGTGGAAGACTCGATTCTTATTTGATAAGACTTGTCATAGGAACTTCCTTTGATCCTATCGAGAGGCAGTACGTGCAGCACAAAGATCTTTCTGTTCTCCACATATTGTGTCTGCAGAGTCCCATCCAGGGTGTTTAGGGTGGTGGGGGAGCTGACGCAGTACCTCCTACCCAGGCCCCATTACTTAATCCAACAGCAGCCTGTTGTGACGCGTTTAACAACTTTTTTGCAGATAAAATCTCTCAAATAAGAGCCGACTTAGACACCAGTATTTTGACAGAAACAATTGATGAGGTGTCCAGCAACTCCATTAATGAAATTATCCTGGATCAGTTCCAATCTGTGAGTACCAGTGACGTGGACAAGCTCCTTGGTAGAATGAAGAAAATGACCTGCCCTCTCGACCCTTGCCCATCATGGCTGGCCATCCTGGGGGGCGGGATGCGTTGAGGATGTTCCTCACAGACATCATCAATACATCCCTCAGGGAGGGTTATATTCCATCTTGCTTAAAGGAAGCGACTGTTAAGCCGCTTCTGAAAAAACCTGCCCTGGACCCCCTGGAAATGAACAATTATAGGCCAGTCTCTTTGCTACCATTTTTGAGCAAGGTAATCAATAGGACGGTTGCTCTTCAACTCCAAGCTGTCTTGGATGATACCAATTATCTAGACCCATTTCAAACTGGCTTTAGGACAGGATTTGGAGTTGAGACTGCCACAGTTGCCTTGGTCGATGATCTGCGTCTGAGCATCGACAGGGGTAGTGTGACCCTGTTGGTGCTTTTGGACCTCTCATCGGCTTTTGATACAATAGATCATAGCATCTTCTTGGATCGCCTGAGTGGGTTAGGAATCGGAGGCACTGCGCTCCAGTGGTTCCATTCCTTCCTCTCGAGCAGGCCCCAGAGGAGCTTACTTGTGGCATCCCCCAAGGCACCATTCTGTCCCTGATGCTGTTCAACATCTATATGAAGCCGCTGGGTGAGATCATTTGGAGTCATGGAGCTGAGTGTCATCAGTATGCTGATGACACCCAAATCCATTTCTCCATGTCTCAATTGTCAGCCTCGACCCCCGATGGCATCTCTCCTCTCAATAAATGTCTTAAGTCAGTAATGGGCTGGATGAGAAAAACAGATTGAGAGTGAATCCAGACAAAACAGAGGTGCTTACAGTAGTGGCCCCGAAACCAGGAATTGGGTTGCAACCTCCAGTCCTGGACGTGGTCACACTCTCTTTCAAGGACTGTGCTCGTAGTCTGGGGGTGCTCCTTGATTCGTTGCTTCTGATGTCTAATCAAGTAAACACGAAGGTCAGGAGTGTCTGTTATCAGCTTCAGCTGATACTCCAGCTGCACCCTTTCCTGGAAGTAAGGGACCTTGAAACTGTGGTGCACACACTGGTAACCTCTTGTCTAGATTTCTGTAATGCATTCTTCATGTGGCTACCATCGTGCTTGGTCTGGAAACTTCAATTAGTACAAAATATGGCTGCCAGAGTAGTTTCAGGAACATCTAGGAGGGACCACATAACCCCGGTATTAAAGTCCCTCCACTGGCTGCCTATTAGTTTCCGGGCCCAGTATAAGATGTTGGTTGTTACCTTTAAAGCCCTAAATGGCTTGGGTCCAACTTAGCTTCAGGACCGCCTCCTCCCATACAATCCTCCCCATGCACTCCGGGGAGGAATTTGCTTCAGCCAGTAAAAGCAAGGCTGTCTGCTACCTCCTAGGCGGCATTTTCAGTAATCGTCCCAAGATTATGGAATGGCCTGCTGGACAAGATCCGTCAGATCACAAGCTTAAGCTGCTTTTAAAAAGCTGTGAAGATGGATCTCTTTTGGCAGGCCTTTCCTGATTAGATCCCAGCCTCAGGAGCAGTGCGTCCCTGCCTCTTTTTTTAGTTTTAGTCTTTTTACTTTTTGGCTTGCCTTCTGCTCTCGTTTTTTTTATAGTCACTCCAATGACTTTACTTTATCTTGTTATGTTATGCTATGATTTTAATTGATGTGTAGTTTAATAAATTTTTAAGGGGGGAAGGGTTGTTTCTTAATCTGTATTTTTGTGTAATTTTTAGCTGTTGTAAGTTGCCTCAATTGTTTGACAGAGGGGCGGGGTATAAATAAAAGGCCAATGCAATTTTAGACTGCATCAGTAGAAGTATAGTGTCTA
>CM034701.1:257937977-257950631 GCA_020142125.1 Phrynosoma platyrhinos
CCCTTGTGGTCTCTTCCAACTCTATGATTCTATGATTCTATAAATAAACTTTATTATTATTATTTATTACTAGAAAGTTACACATTTTATTGTTTAGGTTAAGGCTACTTGCAGTCTAGAAGATGAAATATTTCCTGGTACTGATAGGCTTATTTCAGAAGAACTGTAATTAGGAATTCCCACTAAATTGTTTCAGGTCATGAAACAGACATTCAGTGATAATAACGTTTTGATATTATTGAGCTGACCTCTATTTGAACCAGTCAACTGAAGCATTGGGAAGCTTCTTCCTCCATTACCATTCTCCTGAGACATCAGACATATGCCTGGAAGGACTTAGGTGGGAAATGTGTGGGAGTTTGGGATAGAGAGCTACTGATGGCAGAGTGCAGCCGAATATCAGAAGAAAATCTCTTTTACTGTTTTTAAAAAATGCATTTTACCCAATAAATTAAACAAGACAAATGATACACCGATTTATTGAAAAGAGCAGGTGGAATTGGTGATCTGTAGTCAATGAAAATTAAGTACTATTTTAAAGTAATCATCTTTTTCTTTTTTAACTTGAGTTGTGTTTTCAATTTATACTTACTGTTGGAATTCAAATTGTAGAAATGTGTGAGAGAAGAAATAACGCCCCTGCGTCAACCAAAGTCAAAGCATTCTCCATAGCCTTGCACTTTGTATATCCATTTGTACCTATGCAAAGTGAGTGTGAAATGCTCTTAGATTAGAAAATTTGCAGCCACTTTGCACTTGTGTGTGTGACTAAATGAAGTTTGGGAGAACTGAGAAAGAGGCCCAGCAGGAAGTCCAAGTGAGAAGGGATTAAAGATTGCCATAAATGATTTCCTTTAAAACTTCTAGAAAATACCATGTAAGTACAACAACATTTCTTGATATGTGATTTAGTAATAATTTGCCTTCCATAATTTGCTACTGATGGTAGCAGTGCTGCTGGTGGGGTCTCCCATGTCAGACAGGCTTTTGCTGAGGATCCAGATGAAATGTGCCAAACAGCTCCTGGGTAGCAGCAATAGTGGAGGGTGCCACTGGTGGAGGACCTCTCAGAGACAACAGCAGTGGCACCATAGCTAACACTTGCTAGTACTGTACAGAAGAAGGCACGGTAAACCCCTTTTGGATGTCTTTTACCATGAACACCCTATGAGGAGACAATCCAAAATAAAACAAAACAAATATAAAACTCACAGGTTGGAAGGCACTCAGTGGGCTACTGGGGAAAATCAGAGGACAGCTATGAGTAGCACTATGGCTAATGGACTCAAGCAAAAATGGACTCAAGCAGAAAAATCGTTGAACTGTTCACATGCTCAGAGGTGAAGGAAAAGACCAAAGCTGCACAATGCATATTCTAGGAACATGGAATGTGAGAAGGAAAGCCAATGTGGTGCAGTAGTTTGAGTGTTGGAATATGACTCTGTAGCCTAGGATTTGAATCCTCACTGGTTCTAAGTGCTGGGCACTGAAGAAAGCTAACAGGATGACAACCAACTCATTTGAAATGTGGTGTTGGAGGAGAGTTTTAAAAATACCATGGAGCACCAAGAGACAAATCAAACCCAAACTTTCACTAGAAGCCCAAAGGACTCAACAGGTTCTATTGCTCAACAGGTTCTATTGCTCTATTATGAAAGATAATAGTCCGTAAAGTGGAAGGCAATAGGGGGGAAAGGAAGGCCACAATACAGCCACAGCCCTGAGTTTGCAAGACCTGAGAAAGACAGTGGATGACTGGGGATCTTGGAGGTCTCTCATTCATAGGTCACTGTTAAGTCAAAGGTGATAGGACAGAAAACAACAAGAGGAAATGCTGGAGGGTGTAGAGCAAAACCTTTCTCATCTCTGTTTTTAACACCTTTGCCAACAATGCTTTTAACAAAACATGGGAACTGTAGACTAGCCAAATACAGTTAATAATAATAATAATAATAATAATAATAATAATAATAATAATAATAATAATAATAATAATAATAAATTTATAATAATTTATTATAATAATAATAAATAAATAAAGTTGGAATCTGTTATCAGCTAATATGTAACTAAGTACTTAACTAAGTAAATCCTCCTACCCTGACCCCCCAAACCTGACATAAACATGATTTAATCATGCTCCAGTCACCTATCACCAGCAGAAAAGCCCTCTTTCTTCCAAAGCAGCTGATGCTAGGTAAACTAGGGATGAGTTATGATTGTGACAATAGTGTCAAAATTGTGACTAAATATTGATCATGAATATGAAACAGTTACCTAACTGTAAGTGCTTTGCATTCATGATTGCTACTTATTCACAATTTTGACACTATCACCATGATTATAATTCACCACTACCCTCCTCTGCCACCTACTTTATTGGACATCAGCTACTTAGGAAGAAGAAGGTCCATTTTGCCATGATTGAATAATCTTTCTGTCAGGTTTGGGAAGGGCTCAGGCCATGAGAAGTTATTTAATTAAGTACTTAGTTAAGTATAAGCTGATACAGGATTCCAGTCTACATTTTTCCAAAGCAAAAAGAACATTTTCCAAATGTTGCTTTCAATACCTGTAGGTTGGTTGGGGTCCTATGGGAATTTTGCCACATTTTTAACCTTTCTAGACTATTTGAACTGTCCTGAAAAATAGCATTTAAAGTAATATAAAAACTGATGATTCCAACCTATGGTCATAGGTTGATTGTATGACAGACAAATGAAGATATTGTTAAAGAAAGAAGAAAATAAAATCTCACTCTTTTAGCTTATGCAATAATAGAAAGAGAGGGAGAGCGAAGGGAGGAGGAAGGAGAATGGTTCTAGTTTTTAAGAAAGTTACATTTCACACGCAAACTTTTAAAAATTGATTACACTATGGTAGATTAAATTCAGGCAATCCATTTACCTGCCACACAGGCATAAATTCTTAATCCACCCCCCAAAACCTTTTCATGGTGCTTGCTGTCAAAGGGTTTCTAAACCTGATAGTTTGACTCATGCTGCTAACCTCTTCCAGTAGCCTTTCAATGTGCTGTTCTATGGGGGCAAAGTAATATAAAGTAAAATTATAGAGACTGCCAACTTTCAGAGCAATAGAAAATGTGAACAAAATCTACTCCCGACTCAAGAAGACTTGCTGTGTGGGTATATGCAGCCAACCTTGAGTAATTATATCAACTTAGCAACATCAGAGCAAGCCTGGGTTACAGCAACTCAGTGAGAAGGTTTAGCTTTGGAAGCATGGGGAAAGAGGAGAGAGATGAAAAAGGTTTAACTTGGGTCACTATAGGTATATCACTATAACACTAAATGTTTGTTAGCTTAGACATGACAACTTGTGTTTCAGAAGAGAGAAAGATTTTCATTCAAACCTAAATAGACTGTGCTGTTTTCATTATGTGTCCATGGGTGGAGGGTAGACTGGATTTTCCCCTTCAAAGGCAGACAGAGAGCATACCTTCCAATTGTCCTGATCTGGAGGCTTAAGTAATCCTCTGCATTTCCTCTTTGGCTACTACTATTAAAATGACCCCATTTCTCTCTTCTCCTCCCACTGGTCCCTTTGTCCTCAGCTTACTTCAATTGCTGCAACTGACTTCAAAGTGCAAAAGTAGTTTTATTTAATTAACTCAGCAGAAGAAGAGGACAGGAGGGAGGAAATTTTGCCCTTCCCTGTAGGTTCAGGCAAAAGTAAGCTGCTGCAGTTTCTTCTGCCTCTTTTCTTCTTTCCAATTAATAAATGTAGCCATCTAGACCACACTTTGATGCTACTTGGTCACATGTGCTCCAGTTTTTATCTGTGAAATGTTGGAGGATATGAGATGGGTACAGTCTTGGTGGGAAATATCCAATCTCAAATGTCCTCAGGATCCTTGTTTCTATGACACTGCTGCTGTGACATCAGTACAAACAAAAATGTGATAGACTGGGGGAAGCTATACATCCACAGCATCTGATGTTATTCCACTCTTCAGCTTCAGTGGGAAAGGTATGTCAATCTGAGCTGGTATACAGAATTTCCCTCCTTCTTTTTGCTTCCAGTGAGAGATATATTGTCAAAAGAAACAAAAGCTGAAATGTGTTGGAAGCCTCCCACTCTTTTGCAATTTTTAAGTCTTTTGTACTTTTGCATGTTGAGGTTAGTTTGCAGCAGATGTAGTGAGCACAAAGGAAAAAGTGGAAGGAGACAAGAGAAACTGGGACATTGTAAAAAGAGTTGAAAAAGTGGGTGATAGAGAACTAATCAGAAGATGAAAGAGGTTTAACATGGGTCACCCTGTCAAATTAGGACAGTTGGACAATTATATAAAAGTCTAAAATTTGATCAATGTTGTACTTTCATATGTGACTAATGAGAACTCAAAGTTGAATCATGCTGAAAAGTAGGAATGTACAGACATTTCCTCACTCTGTGGCACCTGCTTTTAAGCAAATTTAGGTCACCACCCACAATCACTGGTGTTATCCCTGGAGTTCTAGACTTTTACAGAATTTTTCTGACATTCTTTAATATCTACATATGCAAGCTGACGTTCTCTTGCAGGTTCACGATAGCAAAATGCTACTTAAAGGGAAAATAGAAAATGAAGGCATTACATGTAAAGGCCAAGATATGACTTCATGCTAGTGCTGCAATACCAATGGAATTTTCTTTCTCCCTGCTCATCCTTGTAGCTCTCAGCATCATCTGAAAAATGGCTCTGGAGTTTATCTGGCTTTCCAGAACAGATGTTTGAGGTGCATGAAGTCTGCAATGAGGAAAGGAGATTGTCTCCCTCTGAGTTCCACCAAGGAGCACCATTCTGTTAACAGATGTCTCCTGCTGGATGAAGGCCATGGCCACTTGCTTCTTTTTAGGATAACACACATTTCAATATGCCCGTTTCAGGGTTTCAAATATTGCAAAAACATCATCACTTTTCTCCTCATATGTGATTTTTAACATCTTTGGCCAGATGAAGAAGCCAGTGAAATTTTGAAAGCTTGCAGGGTGTGTTTTGTGCATTTTGGTTGACCAATAAAGGTATCACTCTTTTGTGAATTTTTTTCAGAACTATGCCTGCATGCATGAGTTCTGCCAGATGTCTGTTGGGAACGTTATATGCTTAGTTGCTTTAAGGGGATGATAGGTGGGTTAGTAGTTAAGGTAGAAAGTTAGCTGGCATAGTAGGCTTCTGTGGTTTGTAGGCTGTTAGAGGTGAGGCGATGGGAATAGATATTGGAGTGGGTATTTTTGAGAAAGTAAGTTGTCTGGAATGCAAGGCTGAGGAAGTAAGACAGTTGGGAATGTTTTGCTAGTGGAAGGGGAGCTGCTGGGTGAGAGTTTTGGCTGGGAAATGATAGCTGGTATGAGAACGTGTAAGAAGGGGGGTTGATTGAATGGGAGGAAAGAGCTTTGGGAATAGTAGGTGGGAGCCAGATTTCGCACCAGATGAGGTGGGGTGGAGCCCATCAGTCTCAAAGGGTTTAACTTGGCATTTGTTAGTAGGGGGGCAGTTCTGCTTAAACTCTGACTGGTAAATTACCAACTGTGTGTTCTTCAATAAACTCTTAATTGATTCAATTGGCTGGTTTGATGGCTACACAGAGTTACTGAATTCTGCCAGGTCTGACCTTTTGGATGTTATTGTAAAATATTGTAGTGTTTCTGTGTATGTATGGGGTTAGTGGTAGTTCCGTCACCAGACAATAACTTTCTTCCCTTCCCAGATGCTGACAGTACACTCATGAGTGTCTACTCAGAAGTAAGTACTTCTGAATTCAATGGACTTACTTCTAGGTACGTATTTATGGGAATCATGTCTGTATTTCTGACCTTGAGTTGTTGTGGGTGGAGGGAAGGCCTGCTGTTCAATCTATGTAAGTAATATACATGCATACACATATGCACACACACATGTGCACTGTGTGGGTGTACATTTTTGCATGCATGTGTGGGGTATGGGATGAGGGAATGTTTTAACTTTGACTGTTTTAAATGTTGTAACCCACCCCAATTGCCGCGCAGAGGGGCGGGCTATAAATAAAAATTTATTATTATTATTATTATTATTAGCAATTTATCATATGCTTATCAACTCTTTGTTTCCAGGGAATCTGCTATGAAATGTTACAACATTCTTATGTGGTGATTTATTTATTTTTAGCTTCCAAGACCTGAATCCTTTCTCAATGAGGGCTTTTATACATTTAAAAAAAAAACACAGTTTCCCTTGAGTTATTTGCCTGAGCATCTGAGGAAAACAAAGGTTAGGGTAGTGAAGAAGAAGCAAAGAGCCACAAAGAGAGAGTGAGCTACATTTCTTCTTGGCATTAGATTGCTTCCAAATTGAATCTGAGCATCTATTTTCAAAAGACCTCCTGCAGAGCTGGCCTTTGTGTCCCCTGAACTCAAATCCATACGGCATGCAGAGAAGAGAACAGCATCTGTCTAGTTTTGCTCTCATCTCTTGTCAAACAAAAAAGGATTCATTTCCTTCTATCAGGCAAAGTGGCACAGCTCACACTTTCAGAAAAGGACAGACTGCCACAATACTTTCCTCTCATCATTGCCTGCAGTTCATTAGGATAAAAAGAACTTCCCAAACAAAGAATTGTTTTAATGGTCTCCCCTCCCTGTTTTGTTGTCTCATCAGCATCCTGTTAATCCATATAACCTTTGGATTTTATGGGCTTGTTTTTGTAATTAAGCACCATCATGCTTACCCAAGGCTTCACTGCAAAGGGGTGTTTGGACACTTTCTTTAGTGCAGAACATAATGATTTGTCAGCCACAAGAGTCCTTGAAGGAGAATATGTCATCCAACTGTAGATACTGTGTCGGTAAAAATAAATAATACAGTAGAGTCTGAAAGACAGATTATAAGAAAGGAGGTTGGGCAGACCCAGAAAACATGCACAAAATGGCAGATGTGCCATGTACATGTAACAAGTTTAACGCCTAACACTGCCCCATAAAAGTAATTATTTTATCAACAACTAATAAACAGATTTTTAAAATAGATGTAACCAATTAATTCTATAGAATGAGTGCCTGAGATAGATATGAATAGTTATTCTTTATCGTCTGGAAAATATAGGCACTAGTAAACTATTTAATGTGCTCACTGTAGGCGGAAATATTATCCTTCTGGAAAGGAATCGGAGGAGAAAATGCTGTAATAATGAGTTATTCTAACAACCCTCACACTGAAAAGGTAAAAATACACTCAGTGACAAAGAGATGAATTTCTGGAAGGGATAAATAATTTTCTAGAACAGTTTGCTATAGACAAGACAGGTACGAAAACTAGGCTTAATCTTAAGTAGTGTCTTGAATTTCATCCATAACATCCCTGTGGTCAAACAATGTGAAAACAATGGTCACAGTATTGTCGAGTTCAACATATGCAATGGATAAGCTGCCCAAAAGGTCCAATGTAATCAAACCTAACTTCGAAACAGGAAACTTCAGTTTTATAATATAATAGAACATTAAACAAAAGTCAGAAAGAAAAAGTCAAGAGGTTCTCAAATCTTTAGGATGCTTGAGAATTATTTAAAACCGCAACAATTACTCAAATACATGTCTTCCTCAGATTGTGAAGCTTCCAAGAAGGTGGAAGCATGGTTAATAAACCAAGTCAAAAGATCTATAAAAGGGAACAAAATTTTGTTGTCTGTTGTCCGATATCTCTTTTTTATCTATGAGCATTTCTTTTTCTTTTTTTTTTCTTTCTTTTTTCTTTTTTCATCTTTCTTCTTTTTTGTTTCTATTTACATTATTTATGTAATTTTTCTCTTTGACTTTTGTTGATGTTATTGTTGTCATGTGTCAAATCTTATCTTTTTGTGCAAATTGAAATAAAAAATATTTTTACAATAAAAAGGGAACAAAGTGTCCCTTTCAATTGCTGAGAACCTTACAAAATGAGCAGAATAATAATCTGATATTACACAGAAGTAAAAAAAAATTGGACAAACAAATAATCAACGAAGTAAGATTTTTGAGGAGCATATTGCTAGGAATGTAACACAACAACACACATTCCTTTAAATGTTATCAGAAGAAGAAGTAATAAAGCAACTAAAGAGGTTGTAAATCATGAGATAAAAAAGGAATCATGGGACTACTGAAGAAGGATACAGAAATCAAACATTGCAGAAGATACAAGACAGATGTTCATGCCTGAACCATTATTTTCTGGGAGAATACTGTAAGAATAAAGTCAAACAGAAAGTAGAAGACATAAAATTCAAAATCAGACTGACAAACAAAAAATTAAGACATCAATGCATTCAATGCAGTATTCCCTGAAGAGTTCTGAAATGTGATGTTTTTGATCTTTTAATAAAATATCAAATTAAAAAATAGTATCTCTACCTGAGGAAGGTTACAAGGGAAGCCATGAAAGCACAAGTTTGCTAGCCATATTAACATCTGTCCCAGGAAAACTGAATGTGGAATTTTACAATATTGTCAACTGCACAACTGTAAATGGTGTCCTGAGATATGTACAGTTTCTACACCTATATAATAAAGACAGTTAGACCAAAAGAGAATCCCAAGTCAAACACTGTATTGTCTAAAAGTGGAGCTACAGGGGCAAAAGGAGGGCATTGAATCCATAATACAAGCTATTCCCCCCCATGAAAATTTCATTCATTCTCAAAATTTCTATCACTATACAGAGAGAGACACTGAGAATTGTTCACTTCTAGAATTCTTAATATTTATTGTGTTTGCGTTCTCTCTGTGCCTTTTCGTGTCCCTTTTCTTTGGATGCTTAAACTGTCTTTTCAAATGTGCAAAATAAGTTTTAAGTTACTACAATACTGCAATGCCCTAATTCTCTTACCTCCCCCAACACCCCTGGCTTTGTCCTGGCCAATGTAATACTTTAGCACTATATATATGCCATTTTTCTGGAAAGCAGGATATATCAAAGAAGAAGGGATGTTATCTGGTTTTCAATAGGCTGATCCAGTGTGAGGAAAGTTAAAATTTCTTTCACTGGGTTAGATAAGTATACACAAAAGTCAGGAAATGCTCCCCAATACAAGAATTGTGTGTTTTGTTTTGTTTTGTTTTGTTTGACTTTGTTTGTTTCCACTTTTTTTCCTGGTTCCTGATGTCTGGGCTTGCCAAAATTGATTTTGCAGAAACAAACAAGTCCTTTGGGCATGTGATATTTTTACAAGAACCCTAGAATACAAAGGAATTCTTAGCAAAGTCAGACAATCCACCACAACTCAAACAATGTAAGTGTGTTTCTCTTTATGCATGTGATATACAGATATGGTCATTAGGAATACCTTTTAGCTGTCCCAATTTGCCTGGGGCATTTCTGATTAATCCTCTGACATCCCATTTTTTCAGTTGCTTTTGAAATGTCCCACTTTCTCTCTCCTCTCACAGCTTATTTCAAGTGCTGTAAACAGAGTTCCAAGTGCAAAAGTAGTTTGGACTCAATTTACTCAGCAAGAGGTGGCAAAATCTTGCTTTTCCCAGTGGGCTCAGGCAAAAGCAAACTGCAACAGCCTTCTCTAGCTTGTGTGTCCTTCCTCATTAATAACTTTTGCCATCTTGACCACCTTCTGATATTGGTTGGTCATACATCTCAGTTTTCATCTGTGAAATGTTGGTGGGTATGATGTAGAAGAATATTCCTTGTACAGGAAGTACTATCATGGCTTCTTCTAAGGAAAGTCTTGTCACATTGTCTGTTAGAATTCTTACTTATAAACATACAGGTAGAGTTTGTGATGGCATTGGGTTTTAATTGATTTAGAAATAAGGATCTCAGTGATAACCTGACATATAAGGCCAGTATTATAGCCGCCACCCAAGTATTTGCCAGATTCCCTCTGAGCCAGAGGGCACTAAACTCTTGCTTCTCTGCCTCCCTCTCAGCCAAGCATTGGATTTTCTTGTTGCTCCATGGGCAGAGGTGTTGAGGAAAAAATTCATCTCTGTCCCTTCCCTCTCACCCTCTATTTTGGTGCCTAGCAGGTTAACAAGGCTTCAAGCCATGCTCCAGGAGTTATGGGGAAATGACATTTACCAAAATGGCAGTTGCATTATCAAAAGTATGTCTCCCACCAGATCTCCAGGCTTCTCATTCATAGTCGTAGCAGTATGCCAGACATCAGGTGGGAAGGGCAAATGTATTTCATTTTAGCTGGTATCTATCCCTTCTTCTGTAGGGTTTTGTTATGAAATTGCATTTCTGGTTGGTCCTAAGACTATTGGATCAATGAATGAGCAAAAATGATTTTAAAAAAAAAGAACGAAAGAAAGAAATCTGACACAAAATGCAGTCTTAGGATGTGCCAAACTGTAGAGATTAGAGTGTGAGTTTCTGCTCAGCTGAAGTCTATGTCCGTGTAATGGTATTTTCTCTTTTTCTTTCTTTCTTTCTTTTGTTTTTTTTAGTCTCTCTACAGTTGCCTGTTTCTTAAAATAGCTTATTGGTAATACTTGTTATCACTTTTCCCCCTACTACCCCTTACCTTTTTTCATTCTGCATTTTCTTGCTTCCATAAACAATTAATGATTATTTACAATGCCTATGCTATATGCACTCACCTCTGAAATAACACCAGTCTTCTTGGAGTTAGAGATGACAGGTCTTGACATGGTGTAATGTCCTGGAACATTTGACCCTGAAAGTAGTCTCCCATTGCACCCAGTGTCCACAGGAGCCCTTTCAGTCTTTTTGTTTTTGTTACAGCCAGGTCTGTTGCCTCCTTCACCCCCAATAGTTCATTACCAATGAGACACCAGACCTGAAACCTTATTTCATGGTATTGATCACACCTGCTTCTCTCCCTACAAAGCATTCAGGAAGTGTTGAGTGCATTTCTAATCACCAGATACTGGTAAGGCACTACCAGTGTCTTAATAATCCTACTGTATGTTGAATCAACACACTTAATATAACTTTTGTTTCCTTCTTGCTGTGAGGAGAGCAGAGGAAGCAATCATAATCAATTATGTTCTTTCCTACCCACTCTTTTGTGGCTCTTCTGGGTCTTTTGCAGCATATTGCTCCATTAAGAATGCCAGTTTGTGATTCCTTCGCTTTCCAGGGAGTGTTCCCTGGCTGCTGATATTTGCAGTTTTTCATCTGTGAGCAAAAGCTTTCATCTTGACTTGCTCACTTCTGACTTATCTACCATTAATGCAGGGATGCCCCCTTTGCCTTAATATGGAGAAGGAAAGAAACTGAAGAGGATAGATGCCCTTTACTGTATGCCATTAAAGTTAGGAACCAATGATAAGAGAGCTTTCAATCTAACTTCAGGGAGTACCATGGTGCTCAGATCGCTTAAGGACAGAAGTGATTTATTATTACTAGAGGATGATTCAGGCTAAAAGCTTCACATATCTGCTAGATGGATGTCCCTTCAGTACAGTAGATCTGTGACATTTACCGAATCATGTGAAGGAGCTGGTTGGAGGAAGACGCATTACTTAGACTGGTATGATTAACAATTGGTGAGATGTTTAGCAGTGTGTTTGCAAAGCACTTCTAGCCATGCCTGCTCAAAGTAGTCACATTTTTCTCTTAGAATGTAACATCTTGTTAATCCTGTGTAGACTAACAGTAAACCAATTCATTATGGACCCCTGTTTTGTGCCATCAAGTCATTTCTGACTTCTGGCAACCCTAAGGCAACCCTATCAGGGTTTTTTTTGGGGGGGGGTTCTGAGAGTATGTGACTTGTCCAAGGTCACCCACTGGGTTTTCATGGCCAAGCAGGGACTCAAACTCTGATCTTCAATCACTCAAACACTCAAATCACTACATCACCTTGGCTTCTTGGCTAGCTAAAATAGCACCCTCCACACACAACACACATTTGGGACTGAGGACCTTAAGTGGGCATGGAATCTGACAGATTTGGGTTGAAATATGTAAAGAAAGTAGAATGGGTGGAATAGAATTGAATTTTCTGGAAGGGGTCTGGCTGGTTGATCAGCTGCCTGGCAGGAGTAGCATTTCATGTTGCAGGAACTTGTTGAAGGCCCACTTGCTGCTTCTGTTGGTTACAAAAGAGGAGAAATGCTTTTGGCAACATATTAGAAATGCTCATAATTGCAAAAGAAATACAGAGTAAGCTAACATGTTTATAGGATACTATGATTCCCATGTAAACAATAAGGAGGTGAGTCTGAAAGTGTGCAATTTGGCCCAAATTACAGGGATTTTCTACACCTCATATTCAATGTAGAAAGCAATGTAGAAAGCAACTGAGACAGCCTCAGCAGGGGTCCATTCACACTACACAGTTATAGCACCAGTATTCCATTTTAACTGCCATGGCAACATCCTATGCAATCCTGGGGTCTGTGAGCACCAAAGCAGCTCTCTGGTTGTGAAGGCTAAATGCCCCTCCCTTGACTGAAGAACAGTATTTTTATTTATTTATTCATTTATTTATTTATATTATTTCTATGCTGCCTTTCTCCCAAAAGGGACCCAAGGCGGCTCACAATATAAAACACATTGAAACAAACAAAACAAAACAAAATTAAAATAACCTAATTAAAACACTACAAAGTTAAAATTTAAAACACACAAAAGTTACAAAACATAATCTACAGCAGCACCCTCCCCCATAAACTAAGCTTGCATGAATTTTAAAAAGCTTCCTTGCACAGGAATGT